>BMAW01070443.1:564818-625670 GCA_019974015.1 Nephila pilipes | reverse complement strand
TGTCACATTGTTTGTCTGCTATTAACTTCTAAACTGGAGAACCGATTTTATTGAAATTTTATACACTGGGTGCAGTTTGCTCCAATTTGAGAGATAGGGTAGTTTTTATCTTAATATATGGTCTCATATTTTTATTGCTATTTATTTGTTTAATTTATGCTTTTAGGATCTGCCGATTGGCAACACTCAATTTCTACGAAACGTTTGGCAAGAATATTGTGTTTACAAAGCTTTAACTGTGTTTATGATAGTACTCATTTCAAATGTTTGGATTGATTTTGATAGAAATTAATTTTAGTTAGATATTTTTAATTTTAATATATAGCATTATAGTATTTTGTTATTAGTCATGTCTAATATGAAAAATTGAATTTCTATTCGAAAATATAAGTTGAAGGGAAACTGTTACACTAAGAATGTGAATGAGAAAAACACTTATGCATGTGTTGCAACATCAGTAAGTGAATCAAAACTTCAGTCACATTCAAAACCAATTGATAATTTAGAAAATAAAGATCATAACATAGTAATTAATTTTAAAATTTTAAATGATTTTTATTTCCTCATTTAATTGCCCTGAGTGTTTTCAAAATGTTTAAAATTTTTCGAAGAATCAGTATTTGGCTTAGCATCTAATTTGTTATTAAAATGCCTGAACTGTGAACATTCCATCTCCTTTTGTACATCTCCAAAAGTGAACAAAATGCACAGCATCAACCATGCATTTGGTTTTGGCTTGAGGATTATTGGAAAGGAACATTCTGCTGCAAAAAAACTGTGTTCAGCTATGAATTTGAACATTCCATCTAAGATTGCTTACAAATGTCTTGGAAAACAGTTGAGAATGTTTCTATTAAAATGTGGCGCATTATATTATAAATGAGTCTACCACTGAGATTCCACAGAAAAATAATTTTGATGAAATTGTTCAGTGTGGGGTATCAATCAATGGAACACAGCAGCGAAGAGGTTATTTGTCTTTGAATGGATGTGATAGTGTCATATCTATAGATACTGACAAACTGCTGGACATTGAAATTATGTTAAAAATGTGCAGATTTTGTCAAAAATATCCTGAAAGTAGAATTATGCATAAATGTGTCAAACATGTGGATCATCCGGTGTCGTCAAACCAATCAGTATCTATCGTATGTTTGAAAGATCAACTCACATGAGAAAATTAAAATATGTACATTTTTATAGGGATGATGATTGAAAAGATTTTGATGCAATTAGAAACATTTATGGGGAAAATAGTATCACAAAGTGTGAATGTATAGAACGCATTAAAAAACATGTGGGTTCAAGGCTTCGAAATACTAGTAATATACTGACACTGTTTAAGGACTACCCCAAAACATAATGAAATAATTAAATCTCATTATATGAAACTTTGCGATAAGCATTTACTGAATAAATGTTTGCATGGGAAAACACAAAATGCAAATGAAAGTTTTAATGACATTTTGAGGATATTTATACCTAAAGAAGTTTTCATTGAGAGAGTTGCTAACTCTACGATTAGGTGCCTACTAGGCCATCATATAACTTAATAAATGGGATCAAGGTTTGTTTGATGTCTTAAATGCAACTAATGTGCAAGCAGGAACAAATATATTGAAAGGGTTTGCTCAACGTGATGAAGAGTGGATAACTGAATCAAGACTACATTCATCATGTATTGTGAAAACTACCAAGAAAAAAATAGATCTAAAAAGAAAAGAAAAATTGTCAAAGAAGAGGTTAATAAAGATATAACATAAAAGTCTGGGGAATTTTAGCCTTTCAAATAGGTAATTTAATGTAAAAGTACAATGATTTAAACTTTAAATGCGTTTTTCTCAAAACTGCTTTTTTACGCATAATGTGTACAAGTGGACAATGATAACTGAAACAGTTATGAATATATTTATTTGAAAATTTCTGAACCATATATCTATACTGCTTTAAGGAATGTACTCCAGTCATTCCTTGTTCTACTTTCGCCGATGATATTATCACATATTTAAAACAATTGCTTTTATGGCGAAGAGTCGCCATAAAAGCGATACTTCGACTGACCATAAACATGCGCATACAATTGCCAAATGAATCCATCTGCACAAATGTTTTCCGAACATTTGCTAGATATTGGAAATGGTAGAATAGAACTGCAACCTAATACGCAATGCTTTAAATTGCCAGATAATTTCTGCACTGTTATGTAGAAAAAAATGAATTAAGAGAGTATCTTCCCACATACGCAGAATAATCACATGGATCATAACAGGCTCACTAATCGGGCTATTTTGGCAACCAAAAATGTTGATGTTGACAAAATTAACTTCCAGATACAACAGTTGTTGCCAATAATCTCGTGTCTTTTAAATCAAATGACACTGTTGTTAATGAAAAGGAAAATGTAAATTTTCCAATTGAATTTTTAAATTCTCTGGATATGACCTGAATGCCACCACATAATTTTCGGTTGAAGACTGGTGCACCTATTATTCTTCTGCATAATTTGAATCCACCTTGACTATGAAATAGTACACGTTATGTCATCGAAAATATCACAGGAAATATTCTTGAAGCATCCATTTTGAGGGGAATGTTTACAGGAGAAGTGGTCCTGTTACCACGCAATGATAACGTTAGAATCTATGATATCTTTCAAAATGCTTCAGTTTCCAATTCGTTTAGCATTCGCATGACCATAAATAAGTCTCAAAGCCCAACGATGTCAATTTGCGGCTTAAAAATTAGAAAATCCATATTTTTTTCCATGGGCAATTACATGTTGCTTGCTCACTTGCGGGAAAACCATCGAATTTATTTGTGTTGGCAAGAGATATTAACTAAGAATATTATGCACCGATTGATATATCATTAAGAATATATGATCGATTGAATTAATTTTAAAGTGAATATTTTTATTATTAAAATTGATGAATATAATTATTAAAAATAATATATAATTTACGCTACCTACCTTATTTATAAATCATTATATTTTATCAACTAAGAATTTTGTAAATTACTCATTTATTAAAAACTATACTTGAATATGAGATGAATAAAATATCAAAATCAAATTCTTATGTTGATTTGTGCTTAATATTAGCATCACAAAAATTTTTATCAATCACCTCAAAATTTTGGCATAAGGTTCAAATCTCAATTCCGTGGGATTTTACATTGGCAACAACGTTTTCGTCTAAATTTCTAAATAATAATTTGACTGTATTGAATATTTTACTACAATATAATTCAAGATATAACTCAGGTACAGTATAATTCAACGTTTAACTCAGTCATATATGTATATATTTATATATATACATACATGTGTGTGTACATGTGTGCGCATGTGCATGTATGTAAGAATATAAATAATTAGTATAAGGTTAATTAGATGTGATTTTAAATTACCAAAGTGACAAAATCAATAAAATTAAAAATGTTATTTTAAATAAAAAGCATGCAAAATAGGCAATTGAAAAAAGTCATAAATTTATTAAATAACTCAAAACATATATAAGCCACTGATTAAAATTTATAGCCTAATTAATAACAAAGTTACTGAAAAATGTACTAATTCTCATGAAAAATCAGAAAATATTTAATACAGAATAAATATGTAGTTAAAGTACTGCCATACTTTCGATTGGAAAACATTTTAAATAATTATATCATCATAAATAATATAAACAGAGATTAATAAAAATTCCATAAAAACACGGAATATCAAATAGAAAAATGAAAAAAAAAATTAAACAAATATATTAAAACTGAAGTAAATAAACATTCTCTTACTAATTATCTGTACCCATTAATACACACTTAAAAATATTTTTTTAAAGAAGAAAATTATAACATTTATCTCAGGCAAACTTGTTTATATATCTAATTGCAACATGGAGTGATATAATCTTATCATGATCGCCAAATAATTGTTTGATCGATTGAGTGTACAAAACTAAAGAATTCACAGATAAATATTTTCTCAGTTTTTTGTTTAATTACTAGGAAACCTTTAGCAAATATATATATATATATATTCACATATACATACAAATGTACAGATATCCATATACTTATGTATACATAATACACCTACATATAAACATGCATACAATATAGGCATAAAATACAAACCTATTATTTCAAATTTGCTTTGATATTTTTTGAAATATTTACTAAGAAATTAATGTAATTTGTTTCAATGCAATTAGTGATACATTTATAACAACTGATATCTTTTAATTATATCATAAAAAAAAGTTTTTAAAATTTTATTTTGAATATCCATTAATGAAAAGAATGGGTGCAACAGCTAATAAATCTTTTGAAGTCATAAATACTCTTGAATCTGTGAGTGATATGTCTGTTGAAAGCAAGACAAATTCTAGTTCATATACAAAGTACTAGCCATTTTTATATCATTTTTAATTTAAGAATATCCGTTAAAACGTTTTCATAATTCTTAAGTATATACTACCACATGTCAACATTTACGTGGTAAATAATAAGTTACATATTTACAAAAAAAAGTGGAAATTTAAAAATAACTTAAGACATACAGTTGCATTCAAGATGTAATATAATTATTATTTATATGTGTGTACATTATGAATACTTTATGAATATGCTCGGTCTGAAGTATTAGACCAAGATACATTTTTATAGTATTTCTAAAATAAATTTGAAAAGCTCATCATATTTAAAAAAAAAACATTTGAGCACTGAAACTAAGTTTTCTGTTAAAAAAAGTATTCACTAGTTCTTATTTCATATTCTAAAATGCATTGAAGGGAATGATATCTTAAAAATATCAAATCAAATGCACAATTCAGAAACATTTTTATATCTTTATGCTTAAAAACCATTCTGTGTTTTTTTTTTTTTTTTCATCCCATTCTTTCAAATCAGTCAAAAATAACATACCGAGCAAAAATAAATAAGAGAAATCTAAGTGGCTTGAATATTGCTTTTGTAAAGGCGGCTTCCAGTTCCTTTAAAAATGGTATTGGATTTCTCTCAATATGTTTGAGGTGCGCATAATAAAATGCTATGAGGTGGAAGATAGGAAAGAAAAATATGCATTGAACTAAATTTATTTCTGTGTATTTCTTTTTCCATGTGATATATTTTTAAAATGTTCACGAATGCATAAGCTAAATTTCGACTTATAAATCTGTAGAATTTCATGTCGAAATTTTACAAATTGAATCAATTGATGTTCCTACTCGTTGGCTTGGGAAATAGGAAAAAAAATTCTTTTTATTTGCGTAATGCATCTAAAAGTCCATATTTGAGAAACTTCCTTGGTTTAGAAATCGAATTCTCTTCATTTAAAATCTAACATCAGGTACATTTCATTGACAAATTTATATGCATTACATGAATTGAGAAATGTATAACTTATAGAATAAGGCATCGACTTCTTTAGCAATCAATATTTAGATAAACAAATATCCTTAAAAATGTCTGATAAACTATTTTTATAATTGTATTTTCTTAAGAGAGCACAGTGCTTTTTTTAAAAAAATGGTGGATATAGCATCAAAAGTAACTTATAATTTTTATTATATTGTTGAATTAGTTCTCAGAAAAGCATTTCGAAGTCATTATTTTAAAATTTTTGAGAAATTCAAATTTTAAGATAATAAATGTGACCAATTTTCAAGACTTTTAGTTATTTAAACCGAATTTAGCTGCTCAGATTATTAGGAACAAAAGTTTTTTGGGAATTGAAAAATTATTACTTGTAACCTTTTAAAATTCTTTTGTCGATAAACGTAAAGAAAAAGTGAAGATTGCGAAAAATGGTAACTTTGATATTTTTTATAAAAATACCTAAAATCCTCAGACTTAAATCTATATTATTTGTTACAGTAAGCAAATTTTAAAGTTTCTAAAAAATTCAAGATTTTTTGTACATAAAATAAAAGTCTTTAGCGGGATACAAAACACTTGTATCGACAAAAGTAAAATACATAGGTAAAATGCTCTTAAGGCGTGTAAAGGCATTAAAAAACTAATATTTATAATAGAGTTCTAATTGTTAATAGAAGTTATTTTACCTAATGTATACAATTCACTAAAACACTATTTTGACTCCAAGTGACTGCAAGTATTTTTTTTTTCTTATTCAAAATAATACGCATTTACAGAATATTGATCACATCGGTTACAAAATTGATAGACTATTTAGTCTAAAAGTAATATATTCTCATAAAAAGTTTGAACAAAAACACTTATGTAAAGTAATAATAATGTTAATAAAATCAATATTAGATAAAAATGATAATTTAAAAAACATAATGTGGAATATAAATAGAAACAATTTTAGTTGTGAAAGTGGGTATTAATTGTTTTGCCTAAAAAACTCATTTATTTAAACTTTTACTAAATTAATTAATTTTATAAACAGAAAAAAATTCAATTTTATAAATGAACTAACAACGTTCTCTTATATGAATTAAATTCTTAGAATGATATCACTTAGAAAGCTTTAAATATCTTTACAAATAACTGGATATATCTTGATGTTCAACCAAACTTCCAAACCGGAAGGGTCAGTGAAAAAAATATTTTTGTCTATCTTAGGTACTATTGTGTAGACTTAATTTAAAAACACTTTTTTTCAAAGTTTATCACTATGAGAATTCGTGTAAATTAATTACACTTATAAAAATTTATAAAGCTTATACAGATTTATAAGTGTTTACACTTATAAAGCTTAAATCAATTTAGACTTTTGCATAGCTTTTATTTTCTTTATGGACATTCATGTAATTTATTTTTCACTTAATGTAATCATGCATTTAAATAATTAAAAATAATTTTATATTTATGCATAGTTTATCCATGTAATGTCTTGAATAAACTATGCAAGTAATTTATGTAATATATTTACTCATCTAGCATCCTGAATAAAATAAGTATATAATTTATGTAATTTCTTTATTCATGTAACATGAATAAATTACGCAGGTACTTTATTTATTCATGTAAGTTCTCGAATAAACTATGACTGAAATTTATGCAATGTTTTTCTCCATGTAACGTCATAAATTAAAGAAACAATGCGTTTTAGAAATTATTGCTAAAACAAATTATTTTGATACCTATTACTTATTTAAAACATTTTAAAATAAGGTTATTTATTACATTTTCTGAGATAGTAAGAATAAAGTTTTAGGAAACCAAAATCATATGATGGTCTCGGAAAGTCAGTAATATCACCATTTATATTTTTAACAATTAAACGTCCAAGGATAAATAACTAAAATTTTTAGATATTAAATATCTTTACGAATTAAAAAATATTGAAATGTTTTCACTTATATACTTATTTTGTGTGGAAATCGCTTATTCATTTTCGAGATAATTTTTATTTTTTACTGAAATATGTATCTGTATAATTCTAAAAATTATTTTAAAAGACATAAATAATTAATACTAATCAATGATTAATATGATTAGAAAAAAATCCTTGTTATTTGATAATTCGATAAAATAAGCCACTAGCACCTGAAATAATTGAAGTTTGGGTCTGCTTCCTCTATCTCTTATTAAAAATTGAAAATTAAAAATAACCCTAGATCACAGTTTGCACGTCATCAATCCCTATTCAATAACTTGACTCAGAATCAAAATAGAAAGGTCCGTCTTCATTTACCCTTGAGTCACTTCTACAGTATGCGTTCATGTTTATGAACAATCAATAATATAGTTTCCCAGTTTAATAATTTGACGTGGATTTAAAAATATCAACTATAATTTCTCTTTCTTTCTTTTTTCAAAAAAATTAAATTTCAAAATAAACCAAAAACACTATTTGAAAAATTAACTTTCTTTCTATTCAGTCGTTCATCCAAGTGTAACATTTTCATGAGATGACTCAAATATAGTGATTAAAGAGCAAACCAAACTCCGAATCGAAAAGAAAAATGTAAAAAGAAGAAAAGATAAAAAATGAAGTAAAGAGTTTAGAGAGAATGATTCTAGTTCTAGTTGGACTCAGGAATTTGAAATGAAGAAAATGGAGAAGGTATTTCCGTCTTAAATTTGTTACTCTACTTGATAAGAAGCAACGAATTACAACATCAGGAAACAAACCAGCTGCTTGATGTGTTTCTTTTCAGGGTTGTAATTTAATTGATTTTTCTATGAAGTGAAATTTGTCGGAATCGATGGAATGGAAAAGAAGAGAGGTCTTTTTTCCTCTAATGCAATATTTATTTACGTGAATTAGTTATCGAGTGCATCGAAAGTGTTTTGGAACTATTTTTTTTTCTTTGACATTTGTTAAGATAAGAAAAACCTTTTGTTGTTTTAATTGATGGGGTGGTTGTGCATGTTTTGGTATAATTCATGGGAGTGGATATATTTTATGCATGGTGCAAAGAGGATGAGATTTTGTTGAAGAACAAATTGTAGAAGAAGCTGCTAGGGTAACTCTGAGGGATGAGACTACCTCATTCTGCATCACTGAATTTATTTCTCCTTTTCTCATGTTTCAAATCCTTATTTAACAATACAGAAGGCAATGGACAGCCTAAGGGGTTGTGATGCACCCATAGTTCTCTGTGATGAGAGTATTCGATGTCTTTTTCTTCGTTTTACTGTGCCTGTGAAACTGTAGCTGTTTTTCCCGTTGGGCATAATATCGATGTTAGTTAAAATATAAAAACACGGCCAGTCATGCCATAATTTGGACTGCTAAGATAAATATATGGCTTCATAAGAGGATGCTGATCCACCGTATATTTTTTTATTAGTTTTGGAAAATCTTATCGCTTTTTAACTGCAAACTGCTTAAAATCTTATGATTATTGTTATAATTAGAAAAGGTTTTGAGGACTCATGTTTAGACTTTTTCCTTCACATATGCCATAATTTTCAATTAAATTTTAGGGTACTGGAATGTATCGTAAGATAATAAAAGGAAATGCATTCATATTTACTTAGTATTATTTTTAAAATAATTATATCATTAGGAATTATTTATATTGATGAATAATTAATTGCTCTATCAATAAAAATCTGAAACAGTTCCTTACATAATTGGAATTTTCTTAATGGATTGTTTCAATCGTAATCTTTTAGCCGCATATGATATGGATTTTTTACATATTCCATCTTAACCATACGAATTTTTCTTAACTTTAGCTTAAAGTAAAATCTCAATTTTAACAATTGAATAGATTCCACAACAGATTTTCATTATAAATATCATATTCAATATTGTTTGGCTTCTCAAGTTATAACAAAAAAAATATACGAAACATTACAAAGGATGTGAGTTTCAAAATAACCCCTCAAATTTTCTAAAGGCTTGTATCAAAGAGGAGAGGTGAAATCAGTGCATTTCTATCAATCTAATAGTTGTTTAACCTGAATTGAAAGAACGAATTCTTATGTGAATAACTTGTGTTTCCTGTCAATTTCCTTTTATTTCGAGTCAATTGACGCACGGTGCTGTTTAATTAAGCAAGGTAACATAAGTTATCGAAATTATGTTCTTGACGAAGCATACGATATTTGTTAGCTTGTAATCATTTGGTTTCTACTAACGCATTTGAAACATATTATAAATTATAATTTAAGCTTTGAAATATTTCATGTGGTATTTGGTACTTGAATATATGAAAAAAAATTAGTTTAAAAAGTTTTACATTTACTGAAGAGCAAAGGTAATGAGTTTTACGAGGGTCAATGTTTGACTTGTAACCAAAGTATGGAACTTGATTCCACAAATTATTGTTTTGCAAAAACAAATTGTAAACTATGTGTTTGAGTTACGATTGGATTTAAAAGATTTCACTTACCGAGATGTAGAAATTATTTCTCGGAAAATTAAAAACTAGAAGATATTCGCTCTTGTTCAAATTCAATTTTAGTTGAAAATTCTTTAGATCTCGTGCATTTTTGAATATCAAACAATATGGAATAAAAGAAAATATTCCTAATATTTAGATTCAGTCCTATAAAAGTTATTTTTCTCTTACAAATGTTTCTAAAGCTAAGAGACATAACTGTTAAAAAATAATATGTAAACTGTAAACATAGCTCAATGGTAAATTAAACAATGTGTTCCATAACATTCTATTTTATTGGAAAGTTCTAAAAATAGTGTTGAGGTTAACTCAACCAATTTGAAAAATATCGAAATTTCAATGACACGGGGTATAACAATGGAAAAATATTTATACATAAAATTTAAAAGAAAATTTGCGATACTTTTGATGAAAATAACGAGAAAATTAACTTCGGTACTCAGATATAAATTATATTACAGAAATTATTCCAAAAAGTATTGATAAAAGCATAATTTATTCAAATTTAGAAAAACCTCGTCTTTATATATATATATATATATTACCATTATTGGTATTTTTCAAATAAATGGAGATTTTATAAGGAGCACCTTCTAGAAATATATTTCGTATGTTGAAAAAATATTGAAATTAATAACACACAAAGTTTTCAATCAATTTTCAGCCATTTGTATCTAAAATATGTCATATAGCTGAAACATTATTTTTAAGATATAATTATAATTAATTCTAGACTTCATTTTGAATTTTAAATGCATATTTATATACGTGTATAGTGAATTTTACATTGTATGTGTGACAAAGTATATAAAAAGCAATTTCAAAGCGGACATTTTTTTTTATTAAAATAACATACAAATAAAATTAATGAATTTAATACATTGAGCAATTTATTCATTTTTATTCAGTATCAATATGAATTCATTAAGTAACATTAAAAACGAAATAAAAATCTATAAAAATATATTCTTAAAAATTTACTCTAAATAAGTTCACCTGGTCAAGAATTAAAATTTTGAAAAAAGTCTTCTCTTATAATTTCTAAATTAAACAAAGTAATTAGCTCAATCTAATGAAATTAAATTGTTTTACTTTCTGAAATTGAAATTCATTTTTAATCTGTTACACAAACCTTAAAAAGTCAACCTGGAAATAAAAGAATTCAAATTTATTAAATTATTTTGTATGGAAATTAATGCAATATTATACTATGTTTTACCTTCAAATTTCTTGAAATCATGAACTATGCTATTGAATCTTCCAGTTTTTATTTTTTTTTTCGCACTAAACATTTAGAGTTATATGAAATCACATACTAATCCATTTTAGTTTGTAAATTAAATAGTATTTAAATAAATTTTCAGTTTCATAGATAAATTCTTAGTATTATTTTATTTTCTAGATTCTGCAAAATATATTGGTTTTCTTTTACTTTCATTGAGGTTTTAATTTTGAATACTTAATAATTATATAAAATTAAACATATTTATGTGTGTTAAGTAAATTCTAAATAAGGCGAGAAATAAAACACATCCACAGGAAAAGTGTGCTTTTCAATAAAGAAGAAAACATTTCAGTTCAAATTGATACTTTGTGTCCTTTTTGGATAAAATAAGAATCAATACTGAGCAATATCGAAATTATTAGAGAAAAACTAAATGTGTACTAATGGATTAGCATGATATATTGGGAGTTCTTATGTAGTATAATAATATTAAAATACTTTTACTGTTACATAGAAATTACTTTAAAATATTTAAAACATATAATGTTACAAATTGTTTTCAAATTTGGTATGCATGAATTCAATATTTAAAGAAATTCTTTTATAACAGTTACGATATAAGTACTATAAATGTTTTTATTTATTTTAATTAAAAATAGATAACGTATTTCAATGCATTTTGAATAGTTCATGAAAAGATTGAGGCATTTTAAAACATTTATTTATTGTCAGTACATTTCTCTAACTTCTTCACATGTATGTAATAATCATCCAATATCGTATGAAACTCTATTGAAAAAAGCTTTTTTCATACACATTACAATATTATGGGGAATATCTGTCAACACTGATATTTACTCAGCTGTTGCAACTTTGAAGCACATTTGGAGTTATAGCACAGTTCCATATTCAATAGTTCGTGGAGGCTTGTTTCATAGAATTCAGGTTATGGATTGAAACATTTGAGAGACTCTCTGCGAACGTCATTACAATAAGGTCGTTGGATCACTCAATATAATTCACAGGGAACAACTATTAAACCAGTCCTGTAGTGTTAGAAGCAACCACTATTACTAAGAGGAATGTTCAACATCAAGTAATATATTAAATCCCCTCCACATAACTATGTATCTTCCGAGTGCAATTGAAATGCTGGTTTTTTTTAAAAAAATTATAAATTCCCATCTTTCTCCAAAATACTAATTTGAGACTCGTATATTGATGCAGAATTTCATAAATTAATGCAATTTTTTCATAAGCTAATATAGTTTATTCATAAATAATTTTTAATAACATTTTCCTAGGTTTTTTTTTTTTTATTAGCAGTATAAAGTGTGAATATTTTTTCCATTCACAAACAAAATTTTAATTCTAAAGCTTATTTAAATTATTAAACTGTAATGTATTTAAAATAAGATGTATTGTTTCTTCAGATCGCACACGGAAGCAACATAAAATCTATTGAGGACGGACTTCGTAGTTTTGAACTTCGGTCAAGTGGCGAAGACGACACTTGAACCTCTACCTCTCTTACAGAAATTCCAAATCCCCCCAACAATAAACTTAGAGCTACAACAGATTTAGCATAAATCAGCCCCCCCTCCCCTACACAGCGGGTCCTTAGTGGCGTCAAGATTCGAACCCAAAACTCGATGGAAGCAAAGCACTCGTGGTTTCACGATTATAATCATTGGACTACTACTACTACTACAACTAATGAATTTAAAGAAATTAGACTTTGTAGCTTCAGTTATAAAACTAATATAAATTGTTATGTATGTGCAGTTATTAATGTATGTGTATATATATGTATATATAGGAAAGAGTAATTATATTAGTATGCACAAATATTGTAAATAAACTAATATTTAACTAATTATAATACTGAACTAAACTATAATATTTTAATAAAAGTTTCGAAGAATTTATTAAGAATGTTTCATAAGTTGAACACATAAAACGATGACTATTGCATTTCAAAGAAACAAATAATTCTTTGAAAATTAAAATAAAGTAAAAAATAAAGAAAAAGAAGAATATGAATGAATAAATCGTCACTGACGGCATACTCTGTAATGTGTGGTTAAACTCTTTTTTTAGAATCCTAACCATCCTATTTACCTCATACCTTACAGTTAAAAAGGTAATAGGCAAACACTGAAATATAAATTACATCATGTCAAAAATACCTAAGAGAAAAATAAGTGAATTTAAAATGAATATAATAATTAAAAATAAAGATCATCCTCAATCGTGATCCTACTTACTTAAAATTAAAGTGAATAAAGAACTATAGGAAGAACGAAGAACTGATTGACAATATTACTATAAGAAAACCTGCGTTATATCCCTTCATGCCTTTTTATAATTAAGTGAGAATTTTAAACTCTTCCTAAAGTGACCTTATTGGTTAAAAGTATTACATTAAAAACAAAGCAAAACAAAAAATGAAAAACCTTTGAAATAACCTTTAACATTATAAATAACTTATGTTAACTAACCTCAGAAACTAACCTCTAAACAATTCCTAAAAAAAGTGTTTCTAAATTAGAATTCAAAATATTATCAGCAAAAATTCATGGTACATTGCAAAAGTTATTTATATTTTAAGCTGTACTTTTTTTCAGAAAAAAATGCTTATTCCTTTTTTCAGAAAATAAAGAATTCTTAAAAATGAGTCATCTAGATTAAGAAAAAAATGTAAAAAATTTCATGAGACGCCCTGTTTAGTATCAAAGTAACAAAAAATTAACTTGCTTACAAATAGGAATTCTCCCCCTCATGTTTGAACTAGAAATATAGCAATGCTTTTAATCAGAGATAAAGAGTACTAATGAAAAAAAAAATGTGAAAAAATTTTAAAAAATAGAAAAAATAAACGAAGGAAATATGATTTAATTTTAGATAAAAATAATAGCAAAACTTGATAATTATTATATTGCAACTAAAGTTTTAATAAACTTCAAAGTACATTCCACTTGTAGACAAAGCCTTTTTTTAAAAACTTATTCATAATAATGTTTATAACCTGTGTTTTATTCATAATTGTAATATTTAAAATAAGATAATAAATTATGTTCCTGAAAATATTTACACTTAATGAAATCCTAAGACAATTTAAGATTCATTTCAGTTATAAATTGCAAAATTATGTTTATTATTAATATAATTGACAACATTAGCAAAATGTTTAATGATTGTAGTTCTCGCCCATTCGCCAATAATAACATGTAAATTTTTCCTGCAAGAGTAATGTAAGTATACGAAACATTAGTTACTCTTCTAAATTTGACGTTATTTATAAATTTTTGCGTTAAAAAAGTGAAGTAAGTTAATAATATTAACACTGATTTTTACATCAAATACACTAATTTGCAAAAAAAAATATCTTTTTATTAATATCTAATATCACAAAGAGTTATATTCTAGATATGCTTTTTTAATTAAATTAACGTATAACAGTTTGCAAATAATAGTATATATATATAGTTATAGTATACTTTGTTAGATAGGTTCTTTTCATTTGGAAAAAAATAAATGTATCTTCAATTAAAAAATTGGTCAGCGTAAAAGAATCATAAAATAAAATAAGCTGATTTTCCTTTCCAGATGTGTTAGAATACGAATGACAAATATTTAAATTCTGCTGTCTGATAACAAGATGCGATTTCATTATTCTTGTCAAGAGTTATTGTAATGAATATGAACTTCGATGAAAATAATGATAAATATAATATCAAATAACTTGAAATTTCTTTACATTGAAATAAATTTTGGACTTACTTGTAATTTAAGTGCATATTCAAATATATACTTAATCTATCCTATTTCTGTTATTTGTTGAACAAAAAATCAAATAACATACACATTTTTCCAACACTAAGGAAAAAAAATTATGTATATGGTTGATAACGCAAAAAGTTTTTACAAGAAAACAAAAATTATATACTAAGAAATAGTTGCTAAATCAATGTAAAGCTGAAACGTGAATAGATGTATTAAAATATAATTTAATTAATAATACATATCCATAAATATATAATGTTAATATATATGACTGAAAAGCACTCATCATCCTGTGATTCAGAAAAAATCGATGTTTCACATAAATCGATACAAGGTTTAAAGAATTCGATTTCTTATTTTTCAAACACTAAGAAATGAAAACAATGAGTTACGATCTCTAAATCTATTTCTTCTTGTTCTTTCTTCCTGTCGTAAATTATTTTTTCTCTGCTTGATTTTGTACGTTCCAAAAGTAATTGATTTCATTTCCAATATATAAAATAAATAATGTACAGTTTGAAAATGTGAAAAAAAATAGAAAATGCACCAACTAGCTTACTACTTTTTACAAGTTCAACTGCTTGTTATTAATTCATAGATAACTACATACGTATCCTAACACATGTAGTACTTTTATTGTGTTAATCTACAATTTCTTAATTACTCTATTTTGTACTCTCGTAATTAAATTTATTTAGCGGTTTAATTGTCTTAAAATGTAATGAAACACGTTTATTTTTAAAATATTCAGGAGGGTGACTGTTGCTTATTAACGTCGCACTGAGAAACGACACGAAGGCTATTGGCAACGAACTTCGTAATTTTGAGCTTTGGTCAAGAGACAAGGACGTCACTTTATCTGGTACCTCCATCTCCTAACTTCCACACCACATCGGGAAGGATATAAATAATCGATTGGTTTAACGTGCATCAGATCCACTACACTAAGGGTCTTCAGAAATTATTCAGGAGAAAATCAGGAGATATTCTGATTATATTTACTTTTAAACTTTGAAAACTATTTTGCAATACCATGACTTCATGACTTAATCGTTTTCATTAATAGAACAAAGTTCAGTTTTGAATTGATTGATGTACTTTTAATGAAAAAGAAAATCACAAGTGAACAACATTTGCGTTCTTCGTGAACAATAAACTATTGAAATATTACTAATTTAATAATACATTTAATTTGTGTATATGATAGTGACATATTAAAAAGTATTTTCAATGTCTTATTATTTTTTATAATACTTCCAAATATTAAGTAATTAATTATGTGTAATGAATAAATAAGAGGGTGTTACCTTTTTCTTTCTTTTTCTAATATATTTTGGTAATTTTTATATTAAACCACAAATGACATAAATTCTTCAAATATACTTAATATAAATTATTAGTGCTACATTTAGGATGATTATGTTATTTTCGAAAGATATTTCTCATTTTTTGAATATACAATGAATATTAAGGAAAAAATATTACTTGCAAAAATATTGGTCATCCGGAAAGATCTGCGGTTTTTCAAAGCAATATACGATTTCTTTTAGTTAGTTTCTTTCTCCTAATAATGAGTAACCTTGAAAGGCATAGTTATGAGCTTTCAGGCTTCTCTGCATGCAATAAATAATTTCCGTTATCTCTTTCATTTCATTTTTGTTTCATGCAATGCTAAGAATGGAGAATCAAAAAATTCCTTTTCGTCGTTTATTATGCTCTCTTATTTAAAGAAAAGTAAAATACCAATCAAATTTAAAAACATTTATGCAGTGAATAGACAAAGTACTGTTTCAGATAACACAATTTTAAGATGGTCTCAGAAGTTTAAATGCGGAAATATCAGCTTTTAAGATAATACCCTTCATCTGGAAACGAGGACATGTCCTCTTTTAAAGATGATCATGTCATCATTTCCTCATAACGACCAGCATCTGTAAAAGAGGACACCTTAAAAGAAATATTCTCGTTGAAAATCCAAAATCCAAAATTCAAGATCTATCATATAGTCTAAATATTTCAAAAATACAACGCACGATCATTTGAAGAAGATTACAAATATACAGGGTGATTGTAATTAAAGTTAAAGTTTCAAAAAAGTAACTGAAAACAAAGAACGACTGTTCCGATTGACGTCAATTCTAAAAGGAATATTATTGAAGAGGGGGGGGACGTATGGAATAAGAAAATAAATTCCAAATTTTAGCAACAGATAGAGCTGTAAGCATCATAATTTAAAAGGGTTCGATTACAAATGACAAATGAATCGTAAACAACGACTAAGGTGTAAGTTAAACGTTAAACCAACTGTACTGTTCAATGTGCATGATTGCACAGGTGTGATATTGTTGGTCACGTAAGCCCATCCACCACGGCAAGGTCATATCACATCAGATGGGGAAAATATGTTTTTAATTTATCTGAGGCCAAAATCCGAGTAAACAGCGTCCATCAAATTGATTTTTAACTTACTGAGGCCAAAATCCGCATAAAAAACATCCATCAAATCGGTTTTCAGATTTCGCGAGACTGGAGCAAAACATGTTCAATATGCTGTCCACTGTTGATTGTAACAAGATGAAATCAGAAACAGCATGATCCAAAACTGATCAAATTTTCTCCGGAGTCACGTTCAGAATGTGTTGCGCAATGCGTGCCTTCAGTTCAACCAAGTGTATAATCGGAACACTTAACACAGCATCTTTCAGATAGCCCAACAGCCAGAAGTCACACGAATTAAGATCAGATGATTTGATCGGCCAGGCTGTAGGGAAATGACGGCTGATAATTCTAGCATTTCCGAAATGCGATTTCAGCAGCTGATTCACTGTATTTGCAATGTGCGGAAGATCGCCATCTTGCATTAAAATGATCCCATCCACACATCCACGCTATTGAAGATCTGTAATGACGCTCATGGCACTGACCAGTGACGGTAACGGTAACATGACCGAAAGCACCCGTCACCTCGAAAAAATATGTCCCTATGATAAATGATACCGTAAAACCGCACCACACAGTGACCTTTTCAAGATGAAGTGGTACTAGTTGAGTTGCGAGTGGATTGTCTGTTGCTCATATTTGGCAATTCTGTGCATTGACATATCTTGTCAAATAGAAATGGGCTTCGTCTGTTCACATAATTTTCCACGGCCTATCATTGTCCACTTCCACGCGAGCAAGAAATTTTAAAGCAAAAGTCTGTTTTGCTCGCAGGTCAGAAGGAAACAAATCCTACACATGGCTAATTTTGTAAGGATAGCAATGAAGGATGTTTCATAGAATTGTATGCATCGAGATCACAGGCCAATGTTCGGGAAATACCCCATGCACTGCACGATTGCACACCATTGTTCGAATCCTCCTGCACTACTGCTGCCACTTCTTCAACGACTGTGGATTAAATTTTTTCCCTCCCTCTCCCAGATTGCACATCAAAAGAACCTGTCTTTTCAAATTTCTCAATCATTTTCTCCAGACCATTGGCAGTTATCAGTCCAACGCCTTTTTTAATACCCTTGAGTGTCCGGAACTTCTGCAGAGCTACTGGTGTTATCTTCCATCAGGGCAATGCTCAGCCCCACAATGCTATTAATTTTAGGTAAGGACCTAATGAGTAGAGCAGGGATGCTATGTGTTACCCCATACATATTCATTAGACTTGACCCCCTCAAAATTTTGCTTCTTAAAGTCACTTAAAATTCTCTGAATGGACAGGAGTTCACTTGTTTGGAGATTTTCAAACAGCTCTTAGACAGCTTTTTCACAAATAATCCACATGATGAATGTAACAAAAAGGAATTTTAAATGTGCCGGAAAAGTGGCAAAAAGTCATACAACTAAATAATGCTCATATTAATCAATATTTTTTTTATGTTTTTGTATTACTTTATTGCTATTTATTGTAGAAAATCGCAGAAATTACCGGTTATCCCAATAGTAATTTACAAAGAATGGTATTCTCTCACGTATCTACCTAGATTAAAGAAACATTTCGTGATGCTTTACAAATACGTTGCTTTATTACTTTTATCATTTTGATTTATAAGTCAAAGGAACCTAAATATGTTTCTCTGTACTAATGGGGATTTTTGTTATGTAAGTGAAAACATTTTTATTCTTATAAAGTATTATGATTTCGTTCACACTTATACATAAGGTAAAATGCTACAAAATGTAAAAATTTCACTGTTTTCTGAAAAATCAAGGAATGTATACCAAATATTATTTTTAAATATTCTTCTGCTTGAAGAAGATTGTAGAGTGACCGTTTAGCAAAGCTTTAGCTGATTATCAACAAGTGATGTGATGAAACCAAAATGTATCTATTTAATAGTGATTACTTAAAATTAATAAGTTAAATTGAAGATTAATAGTGTTTATGTTCCCTACCACCAACCATAAAACCACTATATATGAATTATATCTATGGCTGTGTAAAAGTAAATGATTGTGAATAATGTACATCATTTTTCCAAATTTTTGTGAGGAAAGTACTTTCTCCAAAATAGAAGATTTCTTATCATGATGCTTTCTAAATCAATGAAGCATTTCTATTTTTATTTCAACAGACCTAAACTTCACCATTTATCGTTAAGCAAAAATAAGTTTTGAAATATTTTCCTTTCTGTTCAATAGCCTGGAAAAAACACAAACGTTATTCTAACCGAAAATCTATGGAACGCATATAAAAATACTTTCTGTTCTTAAGCAATGGAGTAATGAAACTCAATTAACAAAGGAAATAATTCGATATTGGTTTAACATTGAAGGATCAGATAACAAAGATAGAAGATAGATTGTATTACTATTCATAAAAAATAAACATTCTTAGCGCAGGTTACTTACTTGAGTTAATTTATGCAGCATGATGAAAATTTTATAATGATCTTTTACTTCTATTTCTAATATATCTATCGTTTTACAAAAATGTCCACCAAATACTTACTTATTACATTTTAAATCAAATTACCATGCAACACTTTTGTATCTTTATGATATCATTTCAAAATATACAAAAATCCTAAGAGAATTACAAAAAAACATTTCCAAATAGCTACCACATACCACAATTTTGAATACAAAAGGCGACCATCATAAATCATCAAAAAATATTCCTATAATACAAGATGTGGTAATAACTTCATTTTATTTTGATTCCATATATATTTACTTTTATTATCACTTTCAAGATATACCATTTATCTAATCCTACATCACTTCATTCGAATAGAGAGAAACAGAGCTCATGCTTATTCTGTGAACTTCTTCAGAACGGGCGTATCTCTTTCTCTTTCACACTCAAATCAGGTTCCTTTTAATACAGATTTCACCTAAGGAAGCTGATAGAAGTCGAATGGTGAAATATCAGGCAAAAGCGGCATATAGTCTAACACTAAGATTCTATAATTGGCTGGAAACCTCTTGACACACAAGGGGAAGTGACTCGTTCTTCCTCAGTGGGGTCGCTTTTTCTTTATTCTTTCTCAGAACTCTACAAGAACTTCAACGTAGTAATGCTGATTAATTGTTTGACCTTCAGAAACATAGTTAAGTTACACAAACCCATGAATATCGATATAAACAATCATAGAGAATGTACACAAACCCATGAATATCGATAAGAACAACCATAATTGCTTTGAATTTTGATTTGCTCATTCGAGCTTTTTTGTCTTTTAGTGAAAATGGGTTTTTCTAGAGCTGAATTGGAGGTTCCTTTCAAGATCATAAGTAAAACAAGATCATTCGTTACACATTATTATACTTTCTAATAAGTTTGGAAATAAGTTCAAAGAAATCCAAAGTCTCATTACAAACATTGTTTCGAGGATCTTGTTGTTCAAACGTGAGAATTTTAGGCATCATTTTAGCGCACACATTTTGCCTGTTAAAATTATTATGTAAGATTTGCCACGCGGATTATTTGTCGTTTCTTCAGTCTTAGCAATCGCCCGAGTACTTACCAAATGATTAGTTTGAACCAGAGCACCGATTTGTTTGATATTGTCATTCCTTTTTGGCGTTAAAGGGCAACCCCATGTGAACCATCTTCAGTATATTCTTCGCCGTATTATAAATTATTAAGTCATACAAATACACGTGCATGCGATAAACAATCTTAGCCCTGCACTTCTCTAAGTAAAATGCAAGTTTCAGTAACTGTTTTGTCCAAGTTCCGTGTAAAACTTCAAAACAATTATTTGCTCACTTATCATTTTTTTGGCGACATAAATTTAACAATAATTTGAATTAAGCCTCTGGGTATACGTACACGTTTATAGAAGCTAGAGGCATTGCATTCGAAAGAGAAGGATTTTCGCTAAGTGGATGTATAAACACACATATATATGTACTCTATAACAAAAAAATGACGCACCAAGTTGGAGTTGTCTGGTAGAGACAAAAATTGGCGGATAGGAAAATTATGTACAGAATAGAAAATCATTAAAATTTCAGAAAAGTAGAATGATTTATTTCAAAGTTACATAGTTAAAATGTAATGAGCTGTTGACCCACCTCTAGCTTGGATGCAAGTTGCCACACGACATGGCATAGTGTGATAAAGCTCCCTGATAGTCTCCTGAAGTATTTCTTCACAAATTTGCTCCAATTGTCGGTATAAGTCATCACACTTTCCCTGATAGATGCAGTCGCCTTCCAGTCATATCCCAGACATGCTCGGTTAGAGAGATATCTAGCTTGCCAAGGAAATAATTAACAAGCTGTAAGACAGTTCATAGTAATACATGCCATATGTGATCTGTCATTATTTTGCTGAAAAATAAGGCCATGGTACTGCAAAAGGAACGGTTGCAAAATAGGTCTCAGAATGTCGTCGATGTACCGCTGTGCTGTAAATGTGCCTCTAATGACAACCAAAGGGGGCCGGCAATGAGGGGAAATGGCACTTTAGAGCATACCTCCCGGTTGAGGGTCTGTGTGATGTGCAAAAGTGAAAGCAGGATCGGCACGCTGCCCTGGCGGATCCAGACGCATGTTCGATGATGTGTCGAAGCGAAGCAGCGTCTTCTTATCGCCACATCGCTTGACCCATATGGAGAGTGATTCTCCGATTTTCCCAACTTGCCTCTTTCAAACTCTGACAGTTGCTCGTAATTATAGATTATTTGGATTGATGACCTTAGTGATATGGGCTTGGATTTCACTTCTGGCTATCAGGAGGGGAGGGGGTAATTGTTAAAAGCACGTATTGCGGGCGCCACTCTTTAAATGTAATGAAATGATTTAAAGGGTGTACCTGCTTCCGGTTAGCTTTTTTTCTTTCTTGCTTGCATCTTAGAAATTCGAATGAGAATTTATGAATGTTTATGGGGGTTAGGGTTTTTGGTAGCAGATGCTCTCAGCTATCCGTTTCATTCGGTCAGTTTTTATTTGTAGTGACTGTCACGACGAAAAGAAAGTATTTATCTGATGCTGAGATTTGCAAATTACAGATTGAATCTGACACTGATGTTAGCGAAAATAATCCAAATCTGCACATGGCCATTAAAGGGGGGGAAAGGACGAAGAAGATGTAAGCTTTGCTCAAAATCTTTCTTAAAGCGTCAAAAGTTGACAGAATATGCGTGTGAGACATGCGATGCTGGACTATGCATTGAAGTTTTAATTTTTCGAAAAATACGTGCTGCAAAATAAGAGTCATTTTTTATACTTTAATATATTCCATGTAATGGTACATCATTAAACCATGAAAAATAATGTAACAAACGTAAGTATATTTTGTATTTTCGTAAAATATATGATTTGTATGTAATAATTTTATGTATAAAACATACAATTTTCGATTAAGTTTAAATATAAACATAGGAAAAAAATTAATTAAACCAATCTAAATAACCTTATACATTAAAAATAAATTATAGTCATTTAAATAGATTAAATAATTTTTAAAAATATTTAAAAATAAACTTTTATTACATAAGCAGACAAAATGTTCTGCTTAAGCCCTTTTTTCAATACTTAGCTATATGTTTATAACCGGGGAAGCTCTTACTACCGAACACATTTGATTGTTTGATTCATTTTATGACACAGAAAGATTTTATTTAAATTTTCTTATCCTACAACTTTTAAAATGTAATTTTTAATCACCTTCATATCTAAAAGCAAATTAGGATGTAAGCTCAATAATTAAAAATAAAATAATGCTTAAAAATCGTTACATTATCGCGTTGAGTAAAAAGATACATACCAAATGCAAAAACAAAAAAAAAAAATAATTCATTGTAAAGAAAGAAAAATAAATAAAAATAAATATTCATATTTAATTCAATAAGTGAAATATTACATACTAAAGAGAATTACAAAGGATATTAAAAATTAAATGAAAAATGTAAATTGAAAACGCCAAAATTATAACTAAAAAAAAATATTGACTAGCTGCAAAAATAAAAATAAAAAAAAACCTTGAAGAAGGGCAACATTCTACAGCACAATATATATTTAATGTTGTTGAAGACATTAGACTTTTACGCGTGATTAAACTAGAATAATTGTTCAAAGTATCCCCGTTAACAAAATATATTATTGAAAAAGCGTTTATAGACCCCTTTCCCCAAAAAAAAGTTAACATGGATCAAAGCAAAATTAAATTCATTATAAAATCTTTTATGAAGCAGACAACAAAGCTAAATATAAGAAATCTAAAATATCAAAGATTAATATAACTATTAAAATCAAAAAATTATTAATCTTTAACTGCACACGCTTCATATTTTACCATAATTGTGGCATATTTAATACACTAACAAAAATGCGAAAAAAATTACTTACGATGTGGGATTTAACAATAAAGATTAGATTTAATAACCAAGATTTTTGATTAAAACTAATCAAAACTCTTTGAATGAAAGCAAAAAGACTTAGTACAACATATCACACAAAAAATTTAGCCACTGACCATATCATATTTTTTCTGTTATATCCTTCTTACAGTTGCACATCCGTCAAGTAATTACTGTAATTGTATATTCTTTACATACAAAATCTATGAAATACATAATACGTAATCATAAGCAGACTATTTTTCTTACTTCTGCAAAAAAAAAAAAAAAAAAACATCTACTTATTTTTGCTGGTGGTTTATCTTCTAGGTGCTCTTCTTTTGAGGTTTTTGTATCAGCTTTGGGAAAATCCCTAATATTAAGAGATAATGCCTCATCTGTTATATATATATATATATATATATGAAAAGTGTCTAGTAAATTTTTTGCATTATTAAGGTGTATCACGGGCTAAATTTAATTTGTCTGTTTATTTTAGCTATGTTACCAATTGAAAATATATTACCAACAGCCATCTATTTCTTCACCTGGATACAAAACCTTATTGCGTATTTTATATATTGTATCTACCTATTTTTTATGGGAATTGTTATCCATAATAATATCCGTTTCTTAGTATCAGGATTAATTATTTTAGATTCATTGTTCATAGTTGAAAGAAGCGCGACCGTTTTAATTATTTACTTATCAATTTATTGAAGGACGATCACATATGACAAATTAGTGATTTCCTTATGGGATCCAAGGACAGACGAACTGGTTTCTTTGTTTTTATTGGGTAATAACTATTATGGAATTGCCCTTTTACTTTTTCTTCTTGTTTCAACATATGACCAGAGCAATAGCTAGATTCTCACCTTCGGAACGCGTTTTGGGTTTTCACGGGATATCTTAAAATATATCCTTTTATTTACAAATATGTCTTGAACTAACTTTTGTTTTCATGTAAACTTAGAATTTAGTAAGAATTTATTTTCGGCAAGCAAAATAATTTATTAACAGCCAAAATATTACATAACTGCACACTTTGCCGTTGGAAAGTTTTGCTGCTGGTATTCAACTTATGAACAACATTGAAAGAACAAGACGGACACTAAGTATCAAGGATGTTGTAATGATAGGTTAGATGTGTGCGTAATTTAGTTGGAAATCAGTTTAACGTCAATTTGATTGTGTTTATCGTTAATGCTCCTTTTGTAGGCCCGCAAGTATAGTTAAAGTTTAAGAACCCAAAATACACTCGAGCACAAGCCAAAAACTTAAAAGAACATATAACTATGAGAATGAAATCGTAAAACAAAACGGATTAAATAGACAACTAATCAAACTGTACATGAACTTTCAAACAGACGTTAGTTCTTCTTAATATTCTTTTGACGAATATTTCTTTTATTTTTTTAATTTACTTATGAATTTATATTAGTTGGAATAGTAAACAATGCACCTCTCCTCCTTAAAAGTATGCAGATTCAGAATAAATGAAGTCAGAAAGAACTACGTTGACACGCGATTCTTTTCCGCCGTTAAATTTATTTCTAAAACATTTTCTTGCCGAGCAAAGAACTCTTCACTTACTGCGCCAGCCCAAATTTTGAATGCTGTTCAACCTCTCCAGAAAGGCAGATGCCTGGAATAAAATCTCGAAACATTTTATTTTCTTTTTTCTTCATTCATTTCTCTTTTTAGAGCCCTTACCCTTCAAACTAAAGAATAAGAATGCTATTTCCTTGGATTGTTGATGGATTTTATCCCACGTGAAAGTTGAAGATGGAATTTTAAGTGTTTCAATATACAATTGAAGAAAGCTTGAATCACGTGGTTCTCGTGGATCCTTTCAGTTCAGTCAGCCTATAGTTTATCTTTTTCTAAAATTGAATGGTCTCTGATTTTACTTATGTTAACACCAGAATGCTGCAGAATGTTATGAGATACAGAAAGAAATACTGATGGCTTTTTATTTCAGATTCAATTCTAGTAATGCATTTTTGTAAGGAAAAAAAGTAATTTCTTTTTTAGATTTAACCATTGAAATTAAAACTCACAAAAATTCAAAATGTTCTCAGAATAATAAGGGTGAGAAACTTAACTTATTTCACATATTTCTTTAAGAATATTGCAATTCTACAGATAAATTGTACGTTTTAAACAATACAATTTTACAAGATTCTATTCGAAAACTAATAAATGATACCGAATTTTGTTATGTCTAAAATTTTCTACATAATTTTTGTAATGAATAAACAAACTTAACTGTTATTTTAAGAAATTATATAAGTTTGATTTCACTAAATTTGAATCTGAAATATAAATCATATAAATATTTAATATCAATATTGCACATAAATATGTAATCCTGTTAGTTTACCAGGAGAAGAAGGATCAGTTAATAATCAAGCCTCAATAATTACTAATTTATGTTAGATAAAAGCAGATATATCTTATGTTTTCTGAGCTACATTATATATAATTAACTCAAACTCAATAAAGTTCATTCTGTGTCGGTACCACTTAACGAAGCATAAAATGTAAAACAAACCAGGTTTACAAAGAAAAATTGGAAATTTTCCAGTTTTACTTATTGCTGTAATTTTCTAAAAAAATGCATACTTATACAATACTACAGATATCTAAATTCTATTACATTTTAAATTGGTAAAAGCAACAAGCTATATATAAGTGATAAGGTAAATTGTGCTGCCATCGAAAGTTTCAAAAGCAACGTCAAATATAACAAGGGAAATTCTAATGACGCAGAAATCAATTGCAATTGATTAGCATATATTTGTAACAACAGTAAGCCAAATCATTTATAACCATTACTAATTTTGAAAAATTCAATGTAATAGAAGATTCACTTTTAGAAACTGAGGGGTGTACATCAATTCAAAATGTTTTATATATCCTTGTATGAAAACCCTTTATCATGGAATAAACGGAAATGAATTATTACACTTCATGAAGAATGAGTTTATCTAATATACTGCAATAATAAAGGACAATTTACGTTTTTAAAAGTGGAGAAAAATATGTCCAAAATAGTTTTTAGAATATAAAGAAAGTCTCAGTAAATGTTTACTAATTGCCATAGGTTTCCTTATAATAAGAAATTAAAAGTAAGAAAAATAGAAAACTATTTCATAATCAAATAATCTTACTATCAAAAGAATCCAATTCCTTTATTTCAAAGACTTTCAAAGAATAAAATTTCTTGAAAACTAAGTCACCAATCATCAAGTAAAACAACTATGTATTCTTTGAAAACAACGGTAGCGGTAACGGCTAAAATTACGAGGTACCTGTTTTAAAATTAAAAACATACCCTCTCATCAGAATTACTATTAAAAAGTTAAAGTGCATCATTTAATAAAATTTTAGCTTAATTGTAATCAACTATAATAATTGTGATCAAGGCAACAAGCACCTGGGCGTTCGGCAGAGTGAGGAACTGCCGAAACAAAGTTGGAAAGTAAAATTACGAAAGCGAATTGCCATTGGACGCTGTAGCCAGAAAGCTAAGAAGCATATATAGCAATGGGCGGAGAGAGCGTTAGGGGGTGGGACTTCAGTTCGAAGGCGGAAACGACTTCGAGAAAGCTGTCGTCCGCGGGGTTTTGAGAGGTTGTAACTAGATAAAAATAAAGTTAAAATTAAAATGAAATAAATAGAAATGCCGTACCGAAACCAATTTAAAGAAAAATGCAATTTAAAAGTTTGAGGGAAAATTTAAATGCGAGGAGATTGAGTTTGAAAAAAAAAAATTCTTTGAAAACAAATGAAGCATCAATCCGGAATTAAATGTATACATGTGCAGCATATACTTACCCTTTCATGACGAGTGGGTTAAATTACAAATGCTGCGCTGAAGCTACAATTGATGGGATTCGAAAAATTGTAGAAGAGGAATGCCAAACAGTACTCTTAAGAACTTAATGAAAAGCACATAGATTATGGAAAGCATGAAGCAGACATATAGTTCAGAAACAAGATTATCAGAGAATGAGTGAGTGAAAGTCGATTTATACGGTACAAGAACTAATTAATGTGTATCTGTAATCTAGATATTATAAAAGTGGAAACGAAGGATACAAACTGGCTTAGAAGAAAAAGGGCTTAGAATAAATCAGGATTGCTAAGTTATTTAGGAGTAGCATCACATGTGAATACGAAGGATAGAAAAATACATTGAAAGGATACATAGAGTCCATTGGGGTAAGGATTCCCCTACTTATCTATAGGAGGTTACCCCTAAAGGAGCAATCTTATCAAACCGAAACTTTAAGTTAATTAGTCCTTACAGCTTAAATATCTCAATATCATTCTAAAATGCAAAATGCATAAACTCTGTCTGGATATCTAGTTTTAATATATATATAAACAAAATCATTGACAATTGCAAATTATAAACCCTTAAGTCTAATTTGAAAGGATTATTCAAACTGAGACTGAATTGAAAAATTATTATATTATCAAATTAACTAAAATTAATTTGGGTGCTTAGTTAATTTGACACATTATAGATTTTTCAATTTATTCCTGAGAGTTTAGTTTTTTTTTTGGTATTAATACATTTTTTAATTAATGCATTAGAGCCTAAATTATAGATTTTTCAGTAAATTATTCATAGGAATTTTGACGAAACATGTATTTCTTGGCATTATACATATATATAGCTAAAGGGAAACGGAGCAATGTTTTTTCGTGAATATGTATCATTCAAATAACTTTTTTTTAAAAATAAAAATGAGGATAAAATGATGGGAAGTTTTGTTCTGATATGAAAGAATTGATAATTCGATGAATTATTAATTTTAATTGAATATAATAACAATTAAAACTGATAATTCATCAAACTTCAGTAGTTAAATTTGATAATAAGTGTAACTTTGTTTACATTTAAGTTTCATGTTTTTTCTTTGTAGGCAGTGATAGCAGATTTTTAATTCCAAATTAATGTTAAAAAGGCAAGAAAGAAAAAAAAAACTTTGCAAAAATATGATATCGGCATTTAAGTTAATTATACCCTTACGTCAACTTACTCATATATTAGAAACTAGTTTTAATTATTCTACTTATTAACAGTTTTAAACTTTCGTACACCTTTATATACCTTTCAAAATAGCGATCATCCCGAATTCCATCAAAAAATAAAAAAAAATAAAAAAAAGACTCAACCGGAGACTTTAAGGGATGATTTTTCACACTTCAAATGTCTTTAACACTTAAAAAATAAAAGGTGAATTGCATTCAAATTTCGAATAAATTGAATTTTGTAAAGACATTTTTTATTTACACTTATGATTCCTTCGACATACATTTCAATTTAAACTATGTAATGTAGAACCAAATATATTAATAATGAAATGAAATCAATGTCTTCAATTTTTCTTTCATAGGTCGTACATAAAATGATTACCATATATAAACGATATCGAATTGTGATGAATTTCATCAGAAAATTGTTATAGGGCGAGAACGAAGGCAGAGAAAAATATCCTCTGAACTCAATTTATTACTATATTTCCCCCTTTTCTCTCATCAAGTTATTCTGAAATGTAGTCAAATTTTCTCTCACTATCCTATATTTCGTTCACACTAACATAATTATAAATTTCCATCCTAAGAATCTAAGATATGATTAAACCATAATTTATATCCCATGATTTTAAGGGAAAAATTCCATATTAAATACTTTTCGGATGAGAAAATGATAATAACGATGAAGAAACTTATTTTATGTTAATGATATTTTAGACGCTCATTTAAGGTTTTTCTAATTAGTTATAATTTTAGCTTTTAGGTAATTAGGAGCAACACAAGGACTAATGACCTTGCAATTCCTATCCTCAATCAGGTGACGAGGTTGACACCTTAGCGGGCGCCTCCCTTTCCAAATATCCCTTAACGTCAATGGGAGAGAACTTGGGACAAATTTAACTTACTTCAACTCCGGTATACGGCGAGTATTTAGTATTACCAGTGTTCAAACCTACGAATTCATAGAAACTATGCCGGATGCGAGACCGTAATCATAGCCACGAGCCTTCCACGGCCAAGTTAGAGGAACAGTTTATAACCTTTGAATCAAATTTTGTGACAACAATGAACCTTTGAATTCTAAATTGAAATAAAGTGATACAGTCAAGTAAAAGAGTAATATAAGTACGCTTAAAACTTAATTTGAAAAATTCGAATCTATCTATTAAGCATGAATGACATCAATTGCATAAAGAAAGGAAAGGTCCATGAATACTGTTTTCACAGAGCCCATATAACTTAGTAAACCTCTCATAAGTAACTTATGTATATTTTTTTCTGTACATCTGTAGTTTATCTTATCAACTATACATGAAAAAAGAAAACATACCCAAATAAAATATGCATCGAGTTGAATTTGTTATGAAACTTACTATTTTGCTCTTTTCAATATGTCATGAAGCATTTCCTTTCCATTTATAATCATGAAACACGCCCAATGTATCTTATATAGCTTTTTACTATTACATGAATATATATTTCGTTTTGTTATAGGAATAAACCTTAAAACAAAAACTATTATGTTGAACAGAAAAAAAAAAGTTTTTTTAAGGATTGGTGTTTTAGCAGATAGATAGATAGATAGATAGATAGATAGATAGATAGATAGATAGATAGATAGATAGATAGATAGATAGATAGATAGACAGAAGATAGACAGGATGGTAGATAGACAGACAGATAGACAGACAGAGCATATATATATATATATATATATATATATATATATATATATATATATATATATAGTAGGTTTAAGCTTCAACAAAATTGATTTTTAAATGCATGACATTTTTAACAACGCTTTCAATTTGAGTAGTATATTTAAATCGTTCGAAAAAATAATAAAACAATACGATTTAGAAGAAACACTTGTACATATAATTTTGAATCTAATTTCGATATTCACAGATGAATTTTTAAGGCACTATGAAACAAGGATAAACTCAATGATCTCAAAAATGAAAACCAATTAATATTTCCTGTTTTCTCTCCCCAAAATAATTCCTTAATGTTATATCAAAGCTGCGAATTGTAAAGGCTACTCCCAATATATGAATGCTAGCTCTGAAAACAATTATTTATCTCCATAAGCAAGTTCATTAGAAAAGAGTATGATACAAAAGAATCATTCCAAATTTTTCAGAAAACTTTTTGAATATTCATGTTTCCCTAAATTATTTTTGATATTAATGTATATTAGACGGAAACAGAACGAGAAGATCTATGTATTCTTTACTATAGTCGCTAATTTTCAAGTTAATACATGGAAAATTATGAATAGCATTTTTTATATAATTTGAAAAAAAGTTACTTTATTAAGACGGACAACAGAAAATAATCGTTTGAGGAATAACATACTCTGACTGACTACTTGAGTTAGAATGACAATATTTATCTAGTTTTATAAGAATTTGAAACAAATATATTAAATAACTATTACATATCAAAAATCATTAATTTACTTTTTACTAACGTAAAAAATACTTTTTACTTTCAAAAGTAAATTTAATTACTTAATCCATATAAGTAAATCTCCACAACGGCATTAAACTAATGATTTACGCATTATAATTGTAATATATCTATCGGAACTCTGCATACAATTGAAACGGGGCTCTTTCTCATAGTTAATTCTTTATATTTTAACTATAAATTTTAAGATTAGGCAAATCAAATCTTTTTTGGCAGAGAAAGTGCCTCAATCATAGATGAGAATTGAATATGATTAATGTTCATTATTCGATGAAAAGACCATCATTTGACGCATTCATTTAATTAATTGAAATAAAGTGAATAAGAATCAACAGTTACATAATTGTTCATACCTGAAAGATGAAAGATGGTGATCTAAACGAAAAAGTTTGATTGATGTAGTGTTACAAATGTGTGTGGCATTCGAGAGTGTGTTTCTGTCGAATACATGTGAGTGAGTGGGCCAAACCGTGGTGAATTTCTCATTTAAATGCCTCGCCGGTAGGTATGCAAGATCGCCATAAAGAGACAGAAATTGTCTAACCTAAAAATTCTATAACTTTTCACTGATAAAGTGTACAATTATCCTCTACGATTCATAAAAGTAAGTTAAAGGAATCTAAGTGGAACCATCTCAAATCAAAATCCATTGTTACATGATCGTGGGGATCACGTATCTTACTACTGAGATGACCACTTTATATATACAAGCAGAAATTTCTGCTATCAAATAGATTAAAATTATTTTGGAGAATTTTGGGGGGACAGATGCAAAAAAACTATAACTTCTAATATGTAATATTCATTTCCCTCTGAATTGATCTTATAATGTAACATAAGCTGTCGTTGTTGAAGGCAATCTGTTTTAAGAATCTGCTCGGATATTCATTATGAGTCGATGACTTCTTTTTCCACAGAATGAATCTTGTAATGTAGTACGAGTCTGTTGTCTTTCAATTCAATAATTTTGACTATATTCATTTCATGTATTAAAATAAAATATTTACCTTATATAAAAATAATATATTTTTAAAATAAATATTATTTTGCTTACATTTATTTATTTGGAATTACAATGATTTCCGTAAACCCATTCTTAGGGTTTCAAGTATTATTATTGCATAACCGAGTTATCTGTTTAAAATTTATTCTGCATGTTAATTTGTCTTTTGAACAAAATATTGTAAGTTACAGCTAGTAATGTTGATTTATTTAGTATCAGGACAGATGGGATTGAAGTAACCTGAGTTATTGTGCAGTTTTAATTTTTATCACTGGATATATTAAATATTCAACTATCACTATAATAAATAAAAATAAAAGCTCAATTTTTATTTGTTATTATTAAGACTTTTTCTACGTTATCAATGTCGAGAATTATGTATTTATTCTAGCGTTTCTTAACCATTTGTTGGCCATTATTGTAAAACCCTCAGCGGATCTTCTCCAAACTACGGGTTATTTCAATTTACGGTTTTCTGAAACCAAACAAATATACGTTAACTGCTGTAATCTATGTACATAAGGACCAATGGTTAAGTATATACAATAAATTTTATCTGGGGTTGCAGGTACTCCTTAGCATTGATTTAAACTTTATTGCATCCCTATTTACACACACAAAACAAGTTATAAATTTAGGAAACCTGTGCTATATTTTCTCTTTTCCATAAAGAAAAACAACTAACAAAAATAGAAGCATACAATACTTTTACCTTTCCTCTTTTTTAATTCTGTATATTTATGTGCCAACCAGGTGACAATGACTCTTAGAATGTGGTTAAAAATATAAAAAGTAAACACATCAAGGTATGCAAAGGAAAACACATACACACTCAAAAGGAGAAATGAAATTTAAATAGAAAAAGAAAAAAAATGTAGCTTGAGAATTCAAAGAAAATGGAATTTAGACATTTTCATCTTAAATTTGTTACTCTAACGGTTGAGTGACAATGCATTAGATGTCAAGAGTAAACCGTCTGCTTTTTCTCTTCGAAGTCTTTCTTCGACAATGTGTAATTTGATATTTCCTGAAGACGATGCGCTAAAGAATGACACGCGTAATTGAGAAAAAAGAATGAATCTTCTTTCGTAGTAAGATTTCTATTCATACGAATTTATTATCAAATGAACAATAGGTTTAGGATATTATTTTCTATTTCAGTAAACTAAAGAATTAAGAGCTTTATTCTAAAAGGAATATGTAGTTGAAGCAATAAGGTGTTGTTTTTTAATAAATCCCATGTGAAGATGTAACGAGCTTTCCTTTTCAATAACCTTTCTGGGCTTGTTTATTACGTTATTTGAATTGAGATCATTGCCTGGAGAGAGAGAACTGTAACTTAAGTAAATTAGCATTACTATGTAAGAAGTGTAGAGACTAGGAAGTTATCAGATTGAGATATTGCACGTATTAGTGTGATAGGAGGATATAAAGGAGGTAATGAAATGGTTAAACCATTGATATAGGTACGAACAAATTTTAAATGATTTTCTAAGAATGAATACTTCACTCAGCTCCTGTTTGAAGATGTATTTTGGAATCAGTTTCAGTTTTACTGTTATTACAAGAAGTAGAATTCTTATTTATATTCTTTGGCTTGTCGTACGATTTAGTGAATGATCCACATACTTAATTTGATTTGAATTTTGGTCATTCTGAAGGTTAAAACAAATTCAGTTTGAATATCTTGACTGAATATTTTTCAACTGATTATTTATTAAGTATCAACAGCTCATAACATTATTAAAGAAACGGATGTATTATGAAGAGAAAAAAAGCTGGCAAATGGTTTGATTAAATGTGAAAACGAGAAGAATAAAGGAATCATTACTTCATATTACGTAATACATTCATTTTCTGTTTAATTTTATTAGTTTATATAGTTACGTTAAGCTGTTATTTATGTACTTAAGTAACCATTAAAACAATTACCTATTTTCTCTTATCAAAGATCACATTCTGGTTTTTCAACTGCTGTTTTCAGAATCCTAAATATCTTAATTTAATATGAATTATCAAAGATGTGACGTTAAGTTATTCACAATTTTCCCTTCAATAACCTCGGCTACTTTTCTAGTAATTTAAATTGCATAAAATTACAATTTCTTCCGAACTTTAATGAAACGTGATTGGGTAAACTAAATGAAAATAAGAAGAGCAGAGATTTGAATTATAGATATGGATATATAATTGAAATAGAATTGACAGAAAAATTAAGAGATGTAAAGGATAACTACAGGCCGATAGTTATTCGTAAATTGAATTTCAGCATTATAATTGCTCTTTTCGACTGAAATGACTTTTAGTCTAAGTACTAAGTTTCAAATTTATTTATAGCGGGAAATATTTGACTAAGAATAAGTGATTGGGTTAGCTAAGACTTTATTATTAGATCATAATCTTGGATTGTCTATTAAAGTGGGATTTGCGAGAGAGTGAGCTTATATATGCTTTACTGATTAATAAATTATTTGTCTTGTACTTACGTATCATCATTTGGAGTCTAATAATTACTGACTATTTAATTAGACAGATTGATATTAGTAACATTTAATAATGGAGTATGATCGTCACAAAGGAAGTAAGTTTATCATTTTTAAAATATTAAAATGATAAACAATTTTTAATTGATTTATTTAAAAATCATTAGTGATTTAGCTGCAAGATATTGTTACATGGAAGACCATGTTTCAAATTCAAAACCTGTCTTTTTAATTGAAACTAGGTTCTTTTCCGAGGAAATATAAATGCAATTTGAGAATCTGTATTAAATACACAACATTGACTTTCACCAAGAGCAATAAACACACATACATGAAACTCTGCAATAGAGCTAATTCAATGGTCGCACAATCACTCAACACATCAAATGAAATCACAGCATCACATTCGCACAAAAAGGCAATTACATGCTATGAAACTGTCATAACGTCCCATTAATACGAGTATATCCTGCAAAGAAAGAATTGAAGATATCTGCTTTCTCCTAAAACTTTTCTTTTCTTCTAGGACAACTATTTGTGTCGTTAAATTTAGGAACTTGGCGTTTAAAACATTTATACAGGGAAAATTGCATAAAATATTAAAATTGAAATACTTGCAAACAGGGTCTTATTTCTCTTAAATGAGAAAAGAAATTTCCCGCATGAAAAAATATTTTGGACAGTTATATTCGCTTTTATAAATTTCTTGAAGTGATTTAAAGTAGCTTCGAAACTAACATATACAGATCCAAAAACATGAAGAACATAAATCATCTGGAAAGATTCGTTTAAAAGGAGAAATAAACCTTCGAAAGAACCAAAAGAGCAGTCAAAATTCTAAAATCAAAGTAAATAAAGATAACCGGACAAAGAAATTTTTCGCTCCAAAATTTTTAACAGAATAGATAAACTAAATCAAACTTCTATGTACATTACATAAATCGGGAATTCGTCTTTAGAATCATTCTTTTCTAATGAAAGTTCACTCACTTTTTTTTAAGTAAATGTTCAGGAGCCATTCCAGAGTGGGATTTTTTTCCACCATAGAGAAGGGGAAAAAAAGTCAGATGCTGTCAGTTCTGAAGAAGAGGGATAAAAGTATTTGCTCTAAATCAAGTGATTCGTTTATGTATATTCGTGCCGTGAATTCGATAACTCCCGAGTAACGTGATATTGGTTCGTATTTATAATACTTTTGGACCATCAGAATGTCCGAATCCGGTTTATTCTTCTGTTTTCCCCCACTGCAATTTTTGAGATGATCGTGAATTTTTCACTGAGGCTCAGTTATTCTTTTGACCGGTAACATTTTTCCTTCTGATAAGAAAAATATTAAAATACTTAGTAACTTATAAGGACCTTTTAAATATAGACTTCCTAAAAAGATGAGTTCCTAGTTACTTATATGTTGAGGTCTACTTTTTGTTTGATTTTTATTAACACCTTAACAGGTTTATTTTTCACGAACTCGGTATAAAATATGCAACATATTTTATTGTACATTTTTTGTTCATTTTGTACATTTTGCTTAGGGTATTTTATACAACATAGATTATTAAACTTATTAATTATAACAAATTTAAATATTTAGAACACTTTTTCTGCAAATAAAATAATAGTATTTTATCTAGAAAGAGTCATTTCTTCGTATATAATGGCTTTTTTTATAATGAATTTACAATTGCGCATAAAACGTGCATTTAATTTACAATTATATCATTAAGATTACTATATTCTATCAATTACTTACTTACCCTATACGACTAAACTGATAGTAAAAATAGAAAATATACTGCCAAAAGAGGAAAAAAATACAATTATATCAGATTGCCAGTTCGCTCTAAGAACAAACGATTAAAGACGGGATGGCTTTGCCCTTACAATTTACGGGCAAACAGGATACGGGGTTAATGATCTCAGCACTACAGAATGTTTGAGTTGCTTAAATTTTTCAAATCTAGACAGATAATTATATTTTTCAAATGTTTTCACTATTTATAATTATAATTTTGTTTCGCAGAATATTTATCATACTTTTAAAATTACGTATTAGATATTACTCACCATATTAATTTGTTAGAAGTTGATTATATGTTAAATAAAAATACCATCACCCTTTTTTTTTCATTCAAAATTTAATTTCTCATATAATATTATGACCATAAAACATATTTAGAAATTATCTTCTTCAATCACTAAGAATTGAAGAAAATGTTAACATTCCTTAATTCTTGACTTTATTTCTTATTGTTGTTCTACTTGCTTTTAACTTCAGTCTCATTATTTTTTATTCCTGTACATTCCAAATGAAGTTATTATAATTGTCGTTAAGAAAATAATATAATGTTTAAAGAACAATGAATAATCATAACAGTATCAGCCTGTGTACTAATTTTTACTATGCAGTAAAATTGATTTCATTTTCTTCCACAGAATTTTATAACTAATTATATACGTATTTTTTAAATAAGTGATGCTGCTATTTTGCAAAGGTACTTTGATAACATAAAAAAAAAGAATTATCTTTTTGTTTTATAAAATAAAACGAATTAGTTCTTGAGCACCGCAGACAAATGAGATTTAAAGACTAATACATGTTTTAAATATCCAGGTTATGATAAAGGTTCTATACTCAAGCAATTTATATGCATTAATAATTTATTTTATTTCGTTATTCTGTTCGTTTTAAATTAATAAAAAAATGATATGATATGGTGAATTACAATAAGAAATTTATAGTCAAGTCAATTTATTACAATTACTGTTTTTATTTGTCTTACATAACAAATGTATGGAATGTTGTTTATGTAAAACATCATATCTCACCTTATGATAATTCTACAAAGTATATTTTTATGGCCTCTTTCCAACAAAGTTGTTTTATCTTTGAATAATATCCGTGCTTAATTTAATCATGTACAACATATCATATTGAAATAAGTGATTGCCAGTTTTTATCGTTTCAAAAGTGTACTCGTATGTTTGCGATAAACAGCAACAGAAATTTTTCAAATTAGACAAGATTCACTTTAATTCGACAAACATATTTGAAGTATATATGTTTCATTTATTTACTTATTGCAAAGTGCAACCTTAAAATTGAGACCGAAAAACAATATCTATTGACAGCACATATTTAGAAATCCAAGATGAATTGTATTTGAACAATTGACAAATTTATTGCTTAGTTTTTGTGATGAAATTAAATTAGGATTTGAAATCAAAACTTACATTCTTTTTTTTATTTTAATAATGGAGAATATTATGTTATATCCGAAGAAATATTTTTTCCTACAATGACCGAAAAATTCTTCATCTTAGATCACATTAAAACAGATATCTTTTTCACTATTTTTGAAAAATATCATAAACACACCGCAAGTAATTATTAGAGATATTCTGCAAAAATCAAATTGTGTACTAAGCTCTCGGCTGAAAATTTCTTACATAACTTTTATTTATCTTCTTAACAAGTTGGTTACATTTATACATATAGTATTAACATAAGTTACCAGATTAATGGGATAAAAATGCCCTTATATAATATTAATTATATAAGACATTTAAGGAGAGGGCATTTAATTCAAAAGGATTAGAACATCTCATAATCCCAATATATCTCCCAGGGAGCACTTTACAAATATTCAATTTTAATTTCGCGTGGTAAGAATTCAAGAAATAATGCACTATGTGCGTTTCATGATTTAATGTTTATTGCAAAGCAACATCTGTGATATTGATAATTATCCTATTCAAAACATTTTATTTATTCCTAAAAATTGAAAAATCAGGTACCTTCGAAAAGCAAATTTTTATACATAGCATAGCTTCCGTTTTCTGCGTTTTCAAGTTCATTCACTTCAGGACATTCAATTTTTTACATTCAACCATCTTTTTTCATCTGGTTTGCATTTACATTTTACTGATTTTCAAATTACAGAATGTTTCTTTTTGAATTTATTTTATTCATTTTTTTTTATTTTCAATAAGTTTTCTCATTCTCTTCCGAATTTTCTTAATTAACAATGTTGAAGAGACATTTGTGTACATTTTGCAGTTTAGCTCACAATCTAAAGGTCACTAAATTACAATAATTGCACCATCTGAAACATCAAAGAAATTTTCAAAAAGATTAATTTTTATTTCGGTGTATAATTTAGTTAGCCTTATTAGTATCAGTTTCTGATTTTGTTATTTTGTTATAAATTATTTCATTCAGAAATATCGATCCAAACGACACGATATTCATACCATACACCAAATAAGCATTTGTCCTTTATTAAAAGAATAGGAAGGTTGGGGAATGTTGGTTAATGACATTGTAAAATTTCTTAACCGTACAAACATGGAGTGAAATTCCATTTCCTACTTTGCTCTCATTTAAGAAAACTCTCCTCTTATCATCACATAATACATAAACGGCTATAACATAAACATAATATATTTTATATATTCTTTCGTACGATAAACGAGTACTTCACTTAATTCTAAATAGAAAAATGACAGAGAGAAAGATAGCAAGAAATGTTATTGTAGTTCAATCTTTTAATGATCTCAACTGTGAATATCCAATCCAAGGTCAACTTGAAGGCTATATCATAAATTTGAATGTCCTTCTGCAACATTTAGAATTTCCAAACTTAAATGGAGATAAATTTGATTTTCTAGAAACAACAGATCTGAAAGTATCCCTAGAAATATTAAAAAAAAAGGTTTGTGGAAAATATTTACAAAACAAAATTATTAGTTTCATTAATGTCTAGAATTATATTAAAAATAAACATAACTGAAAAAAATATTTTCTCATATTAATTATTTATTCATTTTTTTTAGTTATTTACTTAATTCGTTTCATTAATATTTGACATATTAATTTCGAAAAAACAAATATTTTTTTTATATTAGAAGCCATTTCTCTAAGTAAGTTATTTTGCCTGGCATCAAGAAAAATAGGTATAAATATTATTCATGAATACTGATATAAATGAGATAGGATATCTAATGAGTCACGTTTCTTTAAAACTTCAAAATAAGATAAGTTATTAAAGAATGAATGTTATCTTTCATTCTTGTAATTTAAAGAATTGTAAGTTTGCATGTTTCTAGTTTGGGTGTTTTAACTGTATTACACATTATATCATTTAAAATTCGTATAACATGTTTTCAATTCATTATCATAAATAATTAATTTAAATGAATCTAGAATTAAATTTATATTGATATATTTTTTTTTATATTATTTTAAATATATTTGGGAAAAAGCAAATCGTTTAAGACGTGATCTCGTATATATCCGTTATTTGATTTACGCATCATATAAATAAGCACATAACTTACGCATATAGAATTTTTGTCTTTGTAAGAATTTGTTTATTTTTTAATATAGGTTTTTTTTTTTCAATTTTCTTTCTTATATTTTAATATTGCATATACATTTTTTTTAAATCAAATGATTCTGATCTATATTGCAGATTTTTGAAATGAATTTGACTTGAGAAAGTGGTCCTTACACCAGTCTATTCTGCTTTATTATTGATGCTATATATCTTGAATATCATACATGTTTAAGTAAGCTTTCACGGAATTCTTAACATAGTTTAAATAGTTTAGAAGTAATATTCGTTGGAATCAAAGCAATGTAATTTCTTCCCAGAACCAATGCAAATTCAGTATAAATGAAGTTTAAAAAAAGATCTGAGCTGACACGCGATTCCCTTTTAGTACATTCTCTCGAACATTTATTTCTTAAGAATTATCTTACCGAGTTAAAGAACTCTTCACTTCTTTCTCCTTCTCAGAAATTTGAAAGATTTTAATCATATTCAAATAAGCAGATTCATGGAATAAAATATTTTTTTCCCTAATTTTTCATATTCTTCTACTTTTAGACACTTTCCTTGTACTTAACGAAAGGAAATCATGTTTCTTTAGATTATTCATAGGGTTTCTCTCAGATATAAATGAAGTCGAAATTTAAGCATTTTAATACTTCAAAAAATGCTTAACACACTTGAGCTCCTAAATACTTTCATTTTGATCATCCTTTAGCTTATAATTTTCTTAAAAATTGAATGATTTCTAATTTTACTTGTGTTAACATCAAAATCCTTTTAAAGAACAAATGAGTATAGAATGAAATATGGGTACGTATTAAAATTATATTCAATACTAAGTGTAAAATAAGCTCATATTTTCGCTATGACTGCTTTAGTTGTTGCTGCACATACTAAAGCTCGAGAACTCTTAAGAGTAAAGTCGAAATCTTATTCAGTGATACAAGGAAATAAAAGTAATGAACTATAATTCACAGTTTATTGTTCATCGTAATATAAATCAGCAATACAACCTCTGACAATAAAGTTCAGTGAATAATCCTGTAACATTAACGTAGATGAAATATTAACGAAAGTTACCTTACTGTCTTTCGAAATAGTCACCTCCCATAACTATGCAAAGCTGAGATCTGCCATACGTGAACTTGAACCTTTTCAAGAAGTCTTCTTTTGGGATGGAGTTCAAAAGCCTCATCACGTTCCGTTGGATATCAGGAATATCGTCAAATCTATTTCCTTTCAAAACGAGTTTGAGTTGTGGGAATAGGAAGAAATCTGGAGGAATGAGATCTGGCGAGTATGAAAGATGTTCAATTTGCACTCCCTCCTTTTTTTGCCAGGAACTGTTTGACGATATTGGCTGTGTGAGGGCAAGAATTGTCGTGAACAAAAAACCATGAACCTTTTATGCGTACTGCGGTCGTACCCTGCGTAGACGTTTCATGAAACTGGTCAAAATTTCAATGTACCTTGTAGCATCCATCATCGTTCCCTCAGGTAGAAATTCTTTGTGGATAATACCTTGACTATCAAAAAAGGTGATGAGTATCGTTTTGATGCGGGATTTTTCTGCTCTGACCTTTTACCGATGAGATGATGCAGGAGAACGCCATTCCATGCTTTGCCGTTTAGTTTCAAGGTCGTATCTGAGACACCAGGACTCATCCTCAGTGACTATACAGTTCAAACAATTAGGTTTCGCATCCGCCACAAAATCCTGTGAAGCCTCTAAACGTGCATGCTTCTGATCGTCAGTCAAGTGGTGTGGCACAAAACGACAACACGTTTTTTTATCCCTAAATTCTAGGTAACGATTTGTCTCAGGGATTCACGTTTAATCTGAAGTTCATCAGCTATCACGCGCGCAATTGATCGACGATCTTTGGAGAGGAATTACCTCACCTTCTCAATGTTTTCGTCACTGACGGATGTCACCTGTCTTCGCCAACGGGAGTTGTCAGGAACACTTTCCCGGCCTTCTCGAAAACGGGCGAACCACTCGTACACACACTTCATGGACAATTCTTCATCTTCATAAACACGTACCAGCACCCCATGAGTTTCTTTTAGTGTCTTGACAAGCTTAAAACAAAACTTTAAATTTATTTTTTGTTCTTTGATTTTCTTATTCTCAGTTAAAAGCCAACGCACTAAACAAGTACTTTGTAAAACAAGTCTTACTCGGAACACAAACGACATTCAACTGACCAACGGTGGGGGCAGATGGTCCCAACGCAGGTGCAGTGTTTTATTTCGTCAGTGTTCCCAGATCTGCCGTTCTGATTTCAATCACCGACCTTTATTGTCAGAGGTTGTATAAGTGATAGTACAAGATTATAAGGATCGTTTGGAGCATAGTGTAATCACTGGCTTGATTATTGAATAAATGCTGATACCTTGCATTATTTTCATAACTCTTATTTCCTTAAGAGTTTTCTTTATTGTAACTAATCGTATAATTCCAATTCTTTGTATCAAACTAGTGGTGTAAAAAAATTCGTCTGTGCGCTTACTGGTGCGTTTACTCGTCCCAAAATGCAGTCAATCAAATTTATTTATCAATTAAAGTCAATTCAGCATCAACAAATAGGAAAATAAAAGTTTGATCAAATTTATAGATGATTTCTTAACAAATGCTGTATTTTATATTTATTTATAATTCATATATTTTTAAATTTTTATTTATTTATTTGTTTACTTATTCATTTATTTTGAAAAAAAAAATGCAGTGTAATATTTCCCATACCTTATTCATTTATGCAGGAATGTTAATTATATATCTACATTAACTGTATATATGCTATATTTCACTTTATTTATAATTACATGCATCATTAATTATATTTTGATTGTTGGCAATGGATATATTTTAGTTCTGTAGTGTTGAATAGCGTTTTAACGATTAAACATCGAGTAATTAAACATTAAAAGGGTTATAATGAATTGTTGTTTTAAATACACATTATTTTCATTAATTCACAGAAACTCATCTGCATTTGTTAAAAAGGCAAATTAATTATATTCATGATATTCTACATAAATATTTAAGTTAAAACAAATAATTAGAAGTAACGTATTAAAACTACCTTTCATAAAAATTTGAAGCATAAATTAAGAAAATAGGAAACGTTTTATGAATAATAATGCAAAAAAAATTCATTTTTATGACTTTATTATAAAAGTATGAATCAAACAATTTTAAAGTTTTGTTGTTCAGTAATTTACTTCAATATATGATATGAGTAACGTTCGAATAAATTGATATTCATATTTCTATACTGAGCGTCAAGTTACCGTTTAATCTTTTTTTTTAAAAAAAAAAAATGTATTTTATAAATATTATTTGCAGAGAAAAAAATCGGAAACCCCAGAAATTAAGAATTTTGGTTCAAAATTTGTTTTCAATTTTTTGTACAAACTACAGAACTTTAGAATTTTATACATAAGCTATACATTGACTTTATTATTTCAACTTATAGGTAAATATAATTTCTTGATATTAACTAAAATTAGAAAGTTATAGAAGTTTTCTTAGAAATTAGCAATTTGTCGATGTAATAGCAATTGCAAATGATAAATCCACCAACTTCAGTTTCTAAATTTTGTGCGTGAAAACTTTCATTCATTACAGGTACTGTACATTTTTAATAGCTTGTCATAAAATATTTTTCTGATAAAAATTACAGTAAAAAAAGCATGAAAGTTATAAGAATGTTGTATACAAATATATGAGAATTCAACTAAAAGAAAAAATATTAATTCTCAAATTACACGTATGTTTAGAAGTGGTTTTGTAAGTGTTATTAAAAGTACAGTTTTATATTTCACATATATTCAAAATATCGAAAAAATAAGTATCTGTTTAAATATAATCATCTAAAAAAATTAATATTTTTTAAAGATTACAGGTATAGATTTAATCTATAAAGATGCTCAGTCATAAAACTTACGAAAGAGATTATGCATCACATTTCTAAGTGAATGAGAAGTTATAATCCGTAAACTTCATTGTATATTCGTTGTATTAGCTTATATTTTTTCCGTTCGATATTTATTTTTTCTCTTTGATGATTAAAATCCTTTCAAAAAAGGCATCAACGACATCAAATATTTGAAAAAAGAAATCATATATATGTGAATCATGCCTTAATAGTTCCGAAATAAGCGGCACATTCTTAAAAAAAAACTCTAGATATTTCTCCATATATTCGAAATATTTTTAATAAAATGTTATGTTGTGAAAGAAACAGCAAAAACAAATATACACAGCATTAAATTTATTACTAAACATTCTAATTTTTTCCTTGCCGAGTCCTAAAAAAATACTTGGAAGTCCTAACCATATATCTTATATTTCTTTCACTATTACAAGATGATAGATTTGGATTCTAAAAATCTGTGAAATGTTTATACCATATATCACATTTCGTGATTCTAGAGATCAATGAGGTATTTTTAGTTTGAGATTTGAGTATGCAAAGTCTGAGAAAAACTATCCATTTTGAAATAGGGTTTTCTAGTTTTATAAAGTTAGAATTCTATGAGGTTATTCACACACTTCGTGCGCAATTTTTGGCATTGCCTTTTTTTCTACAATAGTACGGAATTGAAAAAAAGTTTGGAAATAAGCAATATGTAAATCGCATATGTAATCAGTAATGGAAATTGCAATCAGTTTTCGTTATTTAAGAACTCAATGATGTCACAGAGGAAATTAAATGTATATTAAAGCCCATTTGATGTATTTTAGGTTTTTAATTATTTTTCGTTCTAAAATGAATATTTCAAAAATGTAGTTTTATTTCAAATATCTACTTTTTTTAAAATTGATTTTAGAAAAATACTTTACTCTGATGATACTTCCTGTCGACGATATATATATATATATATATATATATATATATATGTATGTATGTATATTATTGTTATTATTATTAACATTAAAATTTTTTAAATTTTTACTCTTCGTTTGGGTTCTAAATTCTATGAAATCAAACCGTTAAACTATTAATCAATTTGAAAAGGCAGGATGATATTACAATGTGTACATTTGATTTTTTATGGATTACTTATATTACTTATGTAAATAAATCCAATAAGAGATGTGTCTCTGACATCGGAAATAATGTTTCTCCCAATAAATGGTTTATCCATCTTATTAGACTATCTTTGCCTTATGTTAAATAACAAGTAGAAATAGCGCAAAATATTTTACAACTTACATTTACTTTCTTTATTAAATTGGAAAAATTCCTTAATAATAATATGATGTTATGATTTCCCTATCTTATAAGTTGATGCATATTTACTTATATTTCTGATTTTTGCTTCCATTTATCTATACTGATCTGGGTACTAAAAGTTTCAAATATCATCCACTATACTTGAAAGCAAATGGATTGGTTGATTTATGTATAAAGAGTTAAGCATGCTTTTAAAATTATTTGCAAATTTATTTCAAACTGCAGTTCAAAACCATTTTATGCTCGAATAATCTCAAAAAAATATTCTGTATATAGGTTCGATTCTTTATAGTTACGTGAGAAACCAATGTTAACCAAATATCTTAAACTATATATGATTGCCAAAAATATGTAATAAAGGTAGATGCTTAAAAGCAATTATGCTTGATTTAAAGGTATGTATTTAAAAATAAAGTTTTTGAAATATTTTATATGGCCTGGCTATATTATAGTATTCAAATCAAGTTATCATAGAGTAAATAAACTGATATGAATGATTACACCTTCCATCAAGCATTATTTGGTATTCTCATATTAATTTTTGAATATGTAAATCTAACGAATTATTGGAGAAGTGTAAAGTTTAACAGGTACATATCATTTAAAAATTATGGGCGAGGTTTCTTCAAAATTCTAAACTGCTCTCTATATATTATAACATTTTTTGCAACATTATGATTTCTACATTTATGTATGAAAATGTAATTTTTGCTCTAGAGCAATTACAATAATCAAATATTCTAAAATGGATAAGAAAAATCTATTAACAAAGTTGTGCAGCGAATTGTACAATGATTTTTAATAAGAATAATTTATATGTGTTTAAAGTAAAAAATAATTATATGGAAACAAAATAACACTGAATAAAAAAAATTAAAAAAATATAATTATGTACAAAATGTATCAAAACTTGATGACCAAATTACTTAATTTGATAAGTTAAAGAGAGTATTTAACACTTAGAATAATCGAAACGAACATATAATTGCTTCTTAATTTCAGAACAAATTTATGCCTCATTTTATCATATTTTTAACGAGCACATCTGTATAAAATGGGTAGAAATTTGAATGGAACCGTCAAGGGCTTATCTTATTTCGATAAATGCCGGAATCGTAATCCCAAGAAGGTCCTTTCAATTTCCTATGGTGTTTACAGTGTTTGATAAACGATTGTGAACGCACCTGAAGAATTCCCTGGAGACCCTTCTTTATTTTCGACTTTCCTTTTTCCTCAACGAAAAATATTAACTTATTTTTTTTTTATCCTTGAAAATCTAAATCACGTATATGCATATCTGAAATATATTTACATGATATACATAGTTATTACTTTTTCTTCATCTATTATTCGGATCATATTTAAAGTTAAAAATAAAAAATGAAACCTTTTTAAGTGCGCTGTTATAAGTGTGTTAAAGATCAATGATTTGAGCAAAAATTTCTTTCGAATAGAACTCGTAAAAGAAAACGAAATTTGTGTTATGTCCTCGTGAAAATTGTTTAAGTTCCACATTGGAAACAAAGTACACAAAGGAGTTCAACCCAGATTGATTTTTTTTCCACCTAATTCGAACATTTCTTTAGCTACTAATATCTAGACCAGGAGTCTCTAAATTGCATCCTGTGGGTCGGTATATGCCTGAGAGAACCACTTTTTCAAACCATCATAGTCTATTTTGATTACATCTTAAAATTTACCTAAATTCAGTAAATGGTAAAAACCAATTAAAAAACACTATAACTGACATATATAACGAAACTAAAATTTTAACTGTAACCAAAATATCCTACTTCTTCTAAAAAATTATAATAAAGGGATTATTCTACATGGTGGGTCTTCAGTGGCATCAGGCCTCGAACCCACGTTACGACGGAAACGAAAACGGCTGCAAGCTTGCGATCGTGATCACTAGGCTATCGCCAGTCTCACGTTCTTTACTACTCTTCGCAAGAGCACACCAATTTACATTCACCATGATTTTAACAAAATGTAACGCATAAACGAGTATCGGTTATCTCCCCACCCTTAAGATCAAATGGAAAGTGGATGACAAGCAAAGTCAACTGTCGCGCAATAGCTACAGCAATCGCCGCTTAATCCCGAAAAGGAAACTTACATGTTATAGAATGTCTGTGTGATAAATTAGATAGGTCTTGACCCTTGAGACTTAGAGAATGAGTCAAATTGGACAATAGATTATAAAGTTTCGAGAACCCTGATTTAGACTATCAAATTTGACAAAAAAAAACCCTTTTTTCTGATTTCTTCTTTTATAAATTTCCAACTCAAAGAACACTCATTTGTTTCTTAATTGCTTATTTTCTTTTATTATTTTAATTCTCTCTTCCTATCTTTTTTTTTCTTTAGAGGCCAAAGTTTTCCTTTTTTTACCAGTACTTAAAAGTCACTGCCAGAGAGTAAAAACAAACACATAAGAGGTAAGACGAAAGGGAAAAAAATTCAATAATTTCTGGAGTTCCTTTAATTTTCGCTCCTTTTATGTGAGTTAATTCCTTCTAAGAGGTAAGATAAAATAGAGGAAATAGTGTATATCTCTCTTTGTCGCAGAAGGAAATTTTAATTTTCTCTTTTTTTTCATAACAGCGTAGTAATTAAGATCATAGCGTCTACATTCACAAAGTTCGAATCCAATTTTGGGTTCTTCTTTTGCCTTCACTGAGGTACATAACGAGAATAACAGCATTGTTTTTAATTGTAACTAAAATTAATCGCGTTTCACGATGTAAGAGATAGTTAAATTAGTTATGAACTGCAGCGACGTTCCTTTTTATCGGTGTTGATTAACGAGTCCTGTTTTCCATAACCCTTGTATAGCTCAAGAATGATATTAATTGAAATTGAAATAAAATTCTTTTTTTTTTCAACTGCCATGTAAACAGAGACAAAAGATGTATATATTTTACAGTATGAACATAATAACGCTCGATAATCAGAGTTTATGTTATTAAATTACGAGTTAAATAACAACATAAATTCCGTGCTATTATAAATCCCAACAAAATTTTCTGCATAAAAAACATTTGCGTTAAATTACGATGTAACCAGTTAGTTCGAGGAACCATTTTCATGGCCATGTATGGTATTTTTTATGATTAGTAAAAACTGAGTTTATAGTTTTATCTACCACTCCTTAATGGATAATTGTGTTTTGCTCGTACTTGTTCGTTTTTAGGATTTTACACTGCAGATCGTATTTGCTGAGGCCTATTCCAAACCCCTTGATTATCAGAATAACTCAATACATAAAAAAATTTATAACCCTCAATATTAGACCAACATAAAATAATTGATGGTACAGCTAATCTCATAGACCTCAAGATTTCGAAAATAATATCTTACAAGAAATTTGTCAAACTGCAACATTTCACTTACCAAATTATTACGATTCATTTATACAGAACAGAAAGAAATAACCTGGATTAAAGTATGCTATTAATAGGAAGTCATGATGTAATCCAAACAAAAAATTTATCAATTATTCATAAAAAGAAATTTTTTTGTAGCACACAACATCTAGGAGTGACATAACAAGCCATTGATAACCGTGAAGATCATAGTAAAATTATGTGTAAAGCATATTAGTGTATTACTAAACAGAATGCTAAAAGAATATGTGCTTTGAATAATGTTTTCTCTCCTGAATTGACTTGTTACTACATTTAGCCTACGATTTCTGTCAAAGTCAAGTTTGTCCTTACATCGCGTGATCAAAAATTTCTGATTCTTCTTTGAACTACTCTATTTCGTGTTTTGAATAGCTTACATTAATATAAAGTTAAAAAACATCCTCTGATTAAAGACGATATGTTTCACTATTTTTACTATATTTATTTATTTATTATTTATTTTATTATTTATTTATGCTTTTGCACTATTTTATGTGAACGATTATTAGGGCATTTAGTTATTTGATATTTTTTGTTCTTATTGAATTCATACATACATTTTTGTTATACTGTATGCAACAATCAATATTGTTTCAAAGATTCTAACCTAACACCGTATTGGAAAATGAGATCTTCTGTAATCGAGGTCGATAAAGAACGCAAAGTTGCTTTGTCTCCATCCCAATATAATTTTGAGTTTGAAATAAATTCTTAGATATGTTAGTAAACGGTTCGCCCTTCGTAAATTTTTTTATACACTACATTATTTGTGAGCTGTGATAAGTCCGGAGATTATTTAAATGTTTACTAACATCGCACAGGGAACCAACTTGAGGTTTATTGTTGATGGACCTCGTAATTATGAACCTCTGCCAAGTGAAAGACGACATCTGAGCTTATACATCCAAATTTAAGCTTCTGGACCACGCCAATGAGAGGACTTATACCCTGCATCAGATTTAAAGGGCATCAGCCTCCCTACATGATGGGATTTTAAAAGCATCGGGATCGAATACATGACTCGACGATAAGAAACCCATCCTCGGGTCCGCGACCATGACCAGAAGGTAACCTCGGAGTCGGAACCTTGTCAATGTTAATAGTTTATTTCACTAGAATTACAGGATTTATTAAAATATTTTTTTAGAAATAATTTTAAATACTTGAATTCCATGGAAATAATTGCTGATTCACATGTCATGTTTTATTTTATAATAAGTCTCTTGAATATAATATATATATATATATGTAGTAATATAAACAACCTAATTTAAATCACGAATACAATACAAACGAGCATTTTTGCACGATACAAAATTAAAATATCTTCAGCTTCTTCTTGAGAAATGCTGTCTTATTTTTTTTATTTTAGAACATATTATTAATAATAACAACCAGGAATAAATCTGCAAGTTAAGTATATTACTTAGATTTATTCTTGTAAATTAAAATGAATAAATTAATAAAATTCTTTTAACTATACATTGAATTTAATAAAATTACATAAAATGCTATGAAATGTATCATCTTAATTATTTATTTTTAAAAAAAATTTCTAATATAATAAATAGCTCAATTATGAATTGAGAGAAGCACGTTCTATTTCTAAGAGAAACATTGGTAGCATCGTTATGTCAGATTTGCCTTAAACATTTGAAATTTCAAATACGATTAATTTTCTTACTTTAAGGAGAAATATTTGCATTTGGATAAAATGGAATTTAATTGTAATAAGATTTTAACAAAGGTTTATTTTTAATAGTGTTGGTACCACCTTCTGATCCAGCATTTTTAATTATGTGACCTAAAGAAAGTGTTTTTATAACTGCGATTTTGGGTCATATAAAGCAATTTAATTCCATCAGTTTTAATTTTGTAAGGGATTATATGGATATTTTAATCTCATTCATTAAAGCTCACAATATCACATTATTTTACAAATTCTTAAGAGACATTCTGGTGGCTTATTTTCTACACCAGTCTTTGATGGCAAATTTCATTACACATATCATAGGATCAAAAAGTCACATGATGTAAGTAGATGACAAACGTTATTTACGAGTACTTAAGGAATTTTAAGAATATTGTTATAAATAAATTATTATATAGGCATAGGTGAGTTACTTTTCAATCAAGTCTCGTAATTTACACAAGGCTTAGTATTGCTAAATTTTGGAAGCATTGTCTCTAGTCGTTGTCTGCAGTCTAGTTTTCTTTACAATATGGCTATACTCCTCAAACCCCTTGAATTGGTATTGATACCAGTGTGGCCATCAGAAAAGCACAGCAGAAGAGAAAAAGGAATTCTTATCTCGGTGATTCGAATGCTATCTTTCCCCAAATATCCAGCTTAAAATCTTTCCAGAACCTGTCCGGTTTTCCTTCTCTCCATCGACATTCGGGACATCTCGCACCAGACAGATCAGCATCTAGAAGACATCTCTCGCAACAGATGGTTTATCGATATCCCACTATTTGTTCATTAAATTAAATGACAAATTAATATTGATAATTTTAATATTAAATTGTCCTGTATCATTCGTAACTACTTATCTGAGTCATTTAAAGGAACTTATAATTATGTCCTTTAGCTCTCGAAATCTTCATGATTTTTTTTTCATATCATAATTCTGATTTACGAGATCCAATAGCAGCCATGGTTCTGTTTAATATTAGTTGAAAATGTATATTTATTAAATACGTTGCTTAATGTGCCTCCTCATTTCCGTTGCAAAATGGTATTACAGAAAAATCTTTTATATAAGTTTTGAAAATTTTACTAATTTCAAGTTTCAATTTTCACGTTTTACTCCCCTTAATATTCTTTTATTTAATTAGTAAAAGTAAACTATTAAAACATAACAATTTTCTAAAATAAATATGACTTTTCATGCATTAAAACAGTTATCTTAATATAAAATACACACTGTTATTTATAATGTATATTTTCATTGTAAATTGTTTAGCTTTAGAAAGATTCAAAATATTGTTTTAAAGAGTATCAGCAAATATAACACAATAATTTTATGATTATAATTTACCTAAATATATATTTTTTTAATATTTGTATAAAAATAGTTTAACTTTGAAAACTGCAAAATGATTTTCTTCCCGTAAATCAAAATAAACTAACAAAAAAAGAACTTCTCGGGAAATTTACTTTTCCTATTTTTTCAGTTTTTATCTATGTGCTTCTACTACATTACGATGGCTCTTAGATTCTGGTTAAAAGAAGAGAAAAAATATTGGAGTCTGGAAAAGAGAGCAAAAAAAAAAAAAAACCGGGAAGAAAAAAAATAAGGAATAAAAAAAGTCCTCTAAAATACAACTTGGGAATTCCAAAAAGTAGGAAATAGAGAATTTTTCATCTTAAATTTGTTACTCTAATGGAGGAGTGACAACACATAAAATTTTAAGAATAAAACTTCTATTTGATCTCTTCAGTGAGTTTTTTTCCTTGTGTGAAATTTCATTTTTTTTTAAAGTAAACTGTTAGAAGAAGATGAAACGAATAATGGTCGAAAAAAGAATTTTTCTACCTAGTGAGATTTTTATTTATTTGAAATCGTTATGGGTTACCTATTTTTATTCTTCAATTAAACAAAATAGTAAAGAGCCCTAGGAATGTAATTTGGTGAAGCATTAACGCGTAATGTATGGTTATCTATCTGTGTTGAAATATAACAAATGAAGTGGAGTGATATGAGAAAGGTGAAAAGTTGGCAGGGTAAAACACAAAAAGTAGTACTTCTTTTTCGTATTTGTATATTTTCCTTTCATACTTATTTATTTACATATTCGCACAATTTTATTTATGTGTTTCTAATCACTGGCTAATTAGTTTATCACTAACTAATTAGATAAACAATTTCTAGTTATGTCATCATATTTATTTCTAGAATTAGAAATTTATATATATATACTAGCTGATACCCGCCCACTTCGCTGGGCAGACGATAATATATAAGACGATAATTTTGGAACCTATACATAAAATATCAAGAAAATTGGAGCATTGAAACGACCTTTGTGTTCTCCAGATGGTTTTTTTTATCGGCATTAATTATAACCTTGAACTCCTTTTGGTCTTTAGGAACTGAATCAACAGCAGCTTTGAAATCGTGAATATACCTGTTATGTTCATGTAGCGTCTTTTGTAATTGGCTAATTCTGGCTTAACACCTGGTAAAATACCACAATGAATGTGTTTTTCACGTTCATCGTCACAGAGAAAGTAAAGCTGAAGAAAAGGTTGTTGAGGAGGCTCAGCCAAAAGGCTACCTATCCTGTGGTATACCTGCCCGTGGACTTTAAATGTCGGCATAAAATTTCCTTCCTTCAATTCTTTTGCTCCAAATGACGTCATCTGAAAACATCCATTATACTTACGAATTGTAGAAAGAAAATGTTCTGAAAGCTGATCCTTATGGCTAAGAAGACCAAGCAAAGTTTCAGGGTAGGATCTAATAACAGGAAGCTGGACTTGACCACCACTGCAGCACATTCCTGGAGGTTCTTCTATCCATTTTAAAGCACGGCACCTCGAACAGGGCAAACGTTTTCCGATAATGACAATTTTATCATTTGAATAGTCAATATATATTTCATATTTAAAACCAGACAAATTTTTGGAAGTCCATGGCGCTAATTTAACTTTTGATCTTTTTTCATTGTGTTTAATTACAGCTGCCTGATTCACGTGGGGGTTATTAGAAAAGTATTTTCTTACAGCTGCTCTATGTACTTCAGGATGGCTTTTAGTATATTTTGAAGCAGCTGCTCTATGTTCTTCAGGATGATTTTGAGTATATTTTATAGCAGCTTGTCTTACTTGTTTATATCTAATTGAAATTGTGAATCTTTTTCTTCCTTTTTTACCTTTATTTAGTTGAAGAGATATTACATCATTAATAATTGATTCACTTGAACTTGAAAAATCAATGTTAGATATTGATTGAGTCTTTGAAACTAACACAGACACATTTTCTTGAGGCTGAAACTCTAAAAATGACTCATTTTCTTCATTTTGTTTCACATTATCATAACCAGGATTAACTTTACTTCTATTTGTTAATCCAACTATTTAAATATAAACATCAAAATGACCACTATTACAGTTTCCCATAAAACGTAATCTTTTTTCCCCTGAACTGTTTCCCCAACAGAAGCTATAAGGCAGCCACCTTGATACACTTCGAACTGATAGAGAAATAGCTCTGCCGCCGCCATAATTTTGCAAATAGATCCATACGTGTTTGGTTTACACCTTTCGGTAAAATATAAATCGTTAGTATTATAAGAGGCGCCAGATAGCATTTGATTGCAGCATTTAAACTGATCCCAGTTGTTAAACACGTGAGAAACAATATTTCTCATTTTATACGCCATCGATATGTCACCGAACACCAGCAAAGATAGAGACGAAAATAAACATGCTCCGTTGCCAAGAATTTTAAAAACTTTGAAAGGAGTAGGTATTCCATCTATCCAAATATATTCAACATCCATTATTAAAAATTATAACTGAAAAGTAAATATGAAAAATCAATTTGTATTAACCTACAATGAAATACTTCTCTAGTTAAAAAATATAACCGAAATTAAATTTTAAATATCAAATTATTTAAAAATTCAACAAAAAATACTAACAAAAAAATAAAGTATAGTAAAATTTTTTAGCAAAAAGTCACCCGTATTACGTTATCCTTTTTGCAAAGAGATAACTCTATTACGCTAGCAGCATATCTGGAACTGCAATTGAATAAGACAGAATAGTTAGCTCTTAAAAATTCATAGCATTAAAAATAATTCTGTATTCTGATAACGATAAAATATAAGGCTATTTTAAAAAATCAAAAACACTTATTTTCTAGAAACCAAAAACTAAAAATAAACAAAATACAGAAAAAAAACCTTTTGCATAAACATTAGGTAACAATTATTGCGTACATCGAAATAAATATTTTGATAGCTACTTATTTTTTTTATCAATGACATGAATAACATACCGTTATTATTTATTTGTTAAAAGCCAAGTTCAATATCTTCGTAAGATTGCGTAATTTATCAATCATTATTAATAATAAATATTTTCTCATAAATTTAAAACTTACGCCTAGTTTCCACAACTATAAAAAATTATCGTTTGCTGAGCAAAACGGACAGAAATCAGCTGGGGGTTACCATAGTATAGCTATTTAAAATTCACAATGCAAGGTCATTGAAATGCTTCGACTTGGCGGTGGAAGATATTTGGTGATAAATCTCTAAATGTAGGAATTTCGGGGCTGAACATTTACATTATATATGATAAACCTACAATGTATCCTATTCAGCGGATTGTCTTGGTGTGTGCTACTCCGTAAGAAGTCGAAATTTTAGTATTTTTCAAAATCCCGCTCTTGCCAATCCACCATCAGCGCCTCAATATTAAATTATTTCCATTTCGCACGCGCAAATCCCGCCAAGTAAACTTAATTGTTAGCACTGCACAGAATACATATGAAAAAAAAAAAAACATATTCCGTTTGGCGTCGGTCATGTCATTTTTGGCGATAAAGTCGCCAAAAATGACATAATTTATGGATAAGAAAAGATTAACGGATGAAAATCACACTTTGGATAAGAATTCCGTAAAATCCTTTCTTAGTGAGCGTCTACATCGCAAAATGAGTAACTATACCAAATTTCAAGTCAATCGGTTGCATAGTTTTAGAGATATCGTGATGAGTCAGTCAGTGGTATTTCGCTTATATATATATAGATATATATATATATATTCATGTTTGAAAATCAACTGAAAAATTACCACCTCCCAAATTTAGAAAAACATGCAAATTTCCCTTAAGAATATTCTGAACTCTTAGATCTCTATAGTTATATCTCACTTCTTAAAAGTGTTTTTAATATTAAAAAAAGTAGGAACGAACTTTAATGTCAATATAAATAAAAAAAATCAGTATTTTATAAAATTTAACAATTTCAATTTAATTGATTAGGAAGATTAAACATTCAAAATTGCAACAAGGTGAATTAAGTTTGAATTGAAGTATATAATATCTAACTATTTTTAATGATATAGAATTTTAATTTATATTCGCTAAGCATAATTCAAGTCAGAACTCATACTTAAAACAATTACATGAAAGTTAATGTACTGAAGATAAACTTATATGATTTCTTTCTTGAATAAAGAATCAATATTATTAAAAGTTCAAAAATGTTCAACGCAGCTTTATTTCATTTTAAAGTATATTATTTATTTCTATATAAATGTTCCCAAACTTTATTACTCGTTTCAAGCATTCTTGAGATTTTGACAACTCTAACACATTTAAAAAATAATATTGTACTTTGAAATATTTTCAAATGGATGTTTTTATTGACGGTACTTGAATTTACATTAAAATGTAATGTACTTTTCCTTATTCAATCCCATAAACTTAAATCTTTTGCCTATAAAATTATAATCGCGAGCTAAAAAACCCAATAACTCAAAAATACTGGAGTTACACGACATTTTCTTCGCATAATGCTCATAAAATTATCCATATGAATTGTCAATATAAATAAAAATGAAAAATAATTTACATTTTACTTTTATGACCTGAAAATGCTTAATCTATTTTAGAGTTTGCTTGGATCTAGTTTTTTTTTAGAATTATGCAATTCCATATTTGAAAGGCAAGAGCATAAATTCATTTGCTAATCAACAATCTTTGCAGCCCTAATTTCATTACATTCTCTGTCTCAACATTTTTAACAAGTATGTAAAATAGCCTCATTTTATAGATTTAGCTTGATAAATATCTAAAAATGTCCACGCTCTGAAATTAAAACAATTTCAGAAATATTGCTAAAGAATAAAATTTATAATAGCTTCTTACAATTTTATATAATAAATTAATATAATTTAATGTTAACTAATATTCAAGTTTATTTTGTGGTTGATAAATTGAGCCTCTTTTTTAGCATGAGGTAGCAAAACAAGGAACTTGATAGAAAAATGTACAAAATGTGAGTGTTCTACGTGTGCATTTATAATGTTATAACTTATACGAGATAAAGGACCAGTTTAGGCAGAAAGGGAGAGAGAAAGAGAGGGAATTTATTCTTGTACAATTGTTCACTGGCAACTATCGTCTATCCGATTATATTAATACCCTACTAGTTCATAAAAGTGAATTAAAAATGTTTATATATATAAAGAATTGAGTACATTATTTTTTCAAACAAATATTCATAATCACGATAATTTATATTAACTTAATTATACTATCCATTATAAAACCTTTTTTGTATGAATAATAATATATACTACGAAATATTCTAATATACAGAAATTACAAACAAAAAGCTTATCTCACTTATTGTAATCATCTAAATCGGAATAATTCATTCATGATTTATCTCTAACTTAAATGATCAAATTATGGCCATTTTGTATTCTATTAAGATATTCATCATGTATAATTGATAGAAAAAAATAATCAGTAGAAGTAATAGAATTGTTAACTATTAAAAAGGTACAAATATAATTAACCCTAAACAGAATAAAAAAGGAAAAATGCGAGTTACTTAGGTAATGTTCAATTTTATTGAAATATTATTCATAAAATAATTCCAAAATATCCTGCATTATTCATAATTGTAAAATTATTAATATATCACCATTTTCCTTAACATCCATGCATTTTAAAAAAATTTGAAATTTATTTTTTTTCATAAAAGATGTGTTATAAATTATTATCACACATGTAGTAAAAGTTTGCATCCAATCGTTTCCTTTAAATGCCCCTTGTTAAAGTAATTTAAAGATGGAGTTTCATTACATTTTTATCATCAGAAATTTCTGTAGTTAAAATCAATTGACACTTCTGAGGAATTTTATAAGCATTAATACAATTGTAAAATTAACGTTGAAATAAAATATATATAATTTTGAATATAAAAAAAACTAAAAATAAATCACCAATTCAAAATAGGTAACAACTGTCTATAAAAATGAATTAAAAAAAGAACATATGCGATGTACAGTAATGTTTTATTTATTGTTCACTAATAATCAGCAAAAGAAAAATACATGAGAAATGAACAACGACTTTCGTGCCTTGATTTCTACACATACGTTTTTAATGATTTTAAACCAAATCAAAATTTTGAGTACATCACAGGAGAATCGGTGAGTTCATCCTACTGAAACATTCTTTTCTAGTGCAATATCTCCCTTATTTTTGTTCCATCAACGTTTGCGAAGACTTTGGTAGATAAACTTTACAGTGAGGGAAGGGAATAGAAAAAGAAATGCTGTCAGAGCTGAAGAATAAGGTTAAAAATATTTTCCGTAAATCAAGTGATTCATTTATGGATTTCCGTGTCTCGAATGCAGTGGTTTCAAAATAACGTAATTTTTTTCTCATATCGATTACATTTCTGGATAATCAGAATGACCGATTCATTTAATTTTAATACTCAGAGGTACTTGCCTTATTTAAAAAGGCTTAGGATTCATTGGAAAGATTAGGCCCCGAGGCACACTCTAGTGATGTATTACGTTCCCACTACGTTAAATGTCTTTAGTAATACCGGTGACGCATATTCTGGGACACTCCAATGACCTTTCCTATTTTTAACCCTCCTTCTTGTCGAACAATTTTTCTCCCCCCCCCCAAAGATCTAGATCCCAGTTACAACAATTTACAGCATATCCATATATGGCTCTGGTGCCATAAAATTCACAATCACTGATTATAATATAATATCCTCTTTTACTGAGAATTTTGGAATGCTTCGATATTACCTCCCATTATTACTATCTGTTATTATATAAGTCACTCATTATTTTTCTCATTCGAATAAACTAATTGGCAAATGGGATATACCATCGTGAAAGTGATGACATTCTATGAAGATTGACTTTTAGCTACATGATTACTTAAGCTACTTTTTGTTTAATTTTGGATACAGTTCAAATCAATACTATATGTTTAAATTACTATATACTTCCTTTTTTCAAAATTAATGTTTATATACATGAGTTTTTCTCCGAAAATTTTATGAATGTCTTGAAAAACTTTTGATAGTTAGAAGAGGAATGGGCATGGGAAGAAGGAAAGGACTCAGGAGTGGACAGCGGTGAAGAATAGGAATAAATGTATTTGATGTAAATCAAGTATTTCTTCATGGATTACTTGTACATTTAGTGTAATGACTACCACATAATACAATACTGAGGGAGATTTATTGATCGCAGTGTTTTGGAATCAGAATATCCAAATCCATTTTGTACTTTTCCGATTTCAGAGAAATTTTGTATGATATCCATGAAATCTGAACTTAAACTCATTTTATATTTTTTTTAATCTATTTCTTTCACATCAATGCAGTCAAATCAACTTATCTAATACTGTAAGATTGTATCTTTCTGTGAATGTTTGTAATTGCATGATTGCTGAGTCTTACATGTGTTTTAACTTTACAGCAGGCAAAATTTTTGCCTACTTCTGCTGTTTCACTTTTATTTCCAAAAACCTTTTACATGCAAATATTCTTCCTATGTTTGAAAAGCATTATGTATAATTGTGTATGTGTTTTTTTTTAATAATTTATGTGCCTTTCTAAGACGCCATTACTCAACTAAGTCAATTTCTGTGTGTATTTTAATCTATTTTTAATCATAACTTCAAAAATGTTTTTAAAATTACAGTATTTATTTATCGTCATGATTAGGATATAATTATGATTAAACTGGATATTTAAGAAATTATCGGAAATAAATTTGAATATAATTAGAAGTAACAGTAGTATCTTTAATTTTAAATTTTGAATGCAATTCCTTCTTAAATAATAGAACACATGGCGTGTTATGGTAAAAATTCACCAACTGAGAACGAAGAAAAAAAATGAAGAAAACGAAACTGATAGAGATTACCATATAAGGCATTCAGTTACTCTTTTAAAGTATAATAACCCCATTAATTTTGTTTATTTCAAAATCAGTCTTTTCTATTTCAACTAAATTCACTGATATGTTTCTTTTAACTTATCTCATTCAGAAGAACAGGAGTATGAAATTGTTAATTGTAAAATGAGGACATCTGCATTTTAATATTTAAAGAGAAGTATGAAAAACATATGCATTAATAGATTTTTAATTTATTTTTAATTTGTGTGTGTGTATTCAAATTTCCTTGTTTATAAGTTTGCTTAAAACTATATATTTCTGACATTTTCTTGGTATTTTATAGGAATTTTATACTTTTTGTATTGTCTTTAAGGTTTACTATAAATACGTAAGATTTTAATTAGGAAACGATTTTTTTTTAAACCAGAATAATGTGCATGTATTTCATTCCTTTATACGTCAAAATGTAAGTTAAATTAAATTTACAGGTTTTAATTATTAAATTTATGTGTATAAAAACTAAATTAAGTATGTTACTAAAATTTAAAACACGGTGTGTTTGATATAAAGTTCTGATATCATTTTACTCTGTTTTCACCAGTTTCCATTTTCATCTTCTACTCATTTAAAACTTACAAAATTTCAAAGAATTTGAAAGACAGATAAACTTGAAATCCTTTAAAATTCATCTGATTTATCAAATTGTATTTTTTAAGAATTTACTACATTTTTATTGTAAAATGTGATAATCACCAAAGTAATGCTTTCTTCAAAATACCAGATATTACTGAGAAAACTTACTCCTACAAAGGCTTGAAAAAATTAAAATAATGCGATCGATGGTACAACATTTGTTTTGCGCAGAACCAAAAGTTAGATAAAGATAACATCATAAAGTCAAATTAAAACTGAAACAAATGCTTTCATTTGGATGAAATTTAATTAATTATTCATATTTACTCAAATATATCATGAAAAAAATAAGTCGAAAAAAAGTCGACTTTTTATAAATTCGAAAGAACTTGATCTCATTCGCAAATAGGAGGTTTGTATTTCCTTTTTTCTTTCTTTCTTTTTTAACCACTAAGAAATAAAGAACAATTCTACGTTCCACAAATCTTATTTTTTTTTTCGGTTTTTGTTCTACTTCCTTTCCGTCTTAAATCTCATTACGGTTTTGTTCTGTTCATTCCAGATGTGATTGATTTCATTTTCAATAAAAGGAATAATGTAAGGCTGAAAAACAAGAAGAAAGGAAGAAAAACAAAGTAATACCAAATAGTTTACAAGAAAAATCATAGAAACGTAAATAGTTTACAAGAAAAA
>BMAW01070443.1:525360-564808 GCA_019974015.1 Nephila pilipes | reverse complement strand
TAGTTTACAAGAAAAATCATAGAAACGTAAATAGTTTACAAGAAAAAAAAAACAAATTCCACATAGTTTACTACATTTAATTGTGTTTTCTGTGCAATAAATGAGGTTTTATTGCCTTCTCTAATAATTTATCTAACTACGTGGATATTATGAAACTAGAAGTACTATTATTTTGTTAAGTTACTGTTTGCTTAAATAAAAAAAAAATATTTTGTATTCTTAAATTAAAATATATTTTAGTTGTGTATTGGTGTGTTACATAATAGTAATCATTCAAAATACATCATAACATAATTCATTAGCTATGTATTTGTAACTAATTAAAGTGAATTTTTTTATATGATATAAAATGAAACAATTTGCTTAACTCCTTCCCTTAAGCCATTTGAGTTAAAAAAGAGGTGTTTTCATACTTCTTGTCAAAAGAATATTCATTATTAAATTAATTAGTTTAATTACGCTTAAAAATTCTATATGTAAAAAGGAGTAATGGATTGTTTTTGTTTTGAAGAAAACATTTCTCTTGTGTTTATATTACCTAAATTATTCTACTTTATATATATTATATATATATATTAAAATAATTGATTTTCTACTCATACAAAAGACTGATATTTTAATTTCTACTTCAATTAAAAGAAACGATTTATTTTTCCTTTCAAAAGCAATTAATTTTTAAAATTTAAGTTTAATGTATCTTTTTTCAACCTAATGGGATATCCATTTAATGCAATATTAGTATTTTTATTATTATAAATGCTGTTAGAAAATGTGAAATATATAACAATATTTACAAATGTCCTATATTTGCTTCTCAGCAAAAATATTAACAATATTTAAAATAATAATATTATACACGTTCAGGCAAATGTGTTTGCCTCAAATAGAATTTTAACTATTAAACACACACATATATATATCACCATTAAATAAAGGTATTCCTAGATTCAGAAATAGGAATATGTGACAAAGAAAATTTCTACACTATTACTACTTTACCGTACAAACATTTTAAATTCTTTTCATAAAAAGTAATACAGGACATTCAAATATTAAATTAAATGCTAAGCTATATCTATATTTAACTTTGTATATTTAGCCTTAAAATGCATTTCTTAATCCTTTTTGGAGCAAGCTGCTACCATGTATTCAAATTTTTTTTAAATGTTTTGATACTTAGTATTAACAGATGGTAACATTTTACAGCTAAAGGTTTTATAACCTTAACGCACAGAATTTTTTCAGTGTTTTGTTTTCCAACATTCACAATTAACGACTTATTTTAACATAAAAGTTACAATAAATAGAGAATTTATTTCAGAAACCTCATTGAAACCTATTGTCTGGGTCTCGAATATTTGCAAAAAAGTTTCTCCAACTCTTGAAAATTTTCAAAAATAATATTCAATTTTTATAAAATATTTAGTGGTTGCGTTGTGGGACATTCACATATGTACTAGTAGAACATCGTTTCCCACCTCACATATAAGGGTGTAATTTAGATTCGAGAGCGATTGCTTCAGATGCAACGTATAAAGAAAAATAATAGGCGCCGCCATATATTTTAGTCAGGTATAGATACTTTTATGGAGAACTGAGTTTATTTTCTCTTTTAGCTTCTCAGCAAGTTAAAATGTTTAGCAAAACACTTAGTACTATTGAAGCATTAGTGTTTTTTGGAGAATTTCCTAAGGATGCAAAATTGTAAACAGAGAATAATTATGAAGGTGAAAAATTCATCGCCGTTGGTGATTTATATTCGCCTTTTGAATATGTAGAGCTGACCCTCAGAAGAAAGTGAAATGACGCATACATCAAGAGGAAAATTGAAAAATGTGGCACACGTTCTTATAAAATACAAGTCCCTTCAGACTGGATATTGCAGTAGAGCTGATAACCTTACTGATGAAAGTGAATGAGACACGATTGCAATGTTGTATTTTACGTGTCAGTGACGTCATACAAAAAGAATTAAAAATGAAGATTTTGAAAAAAAAATTTATACTAATAATAACTTTGTTTTGATAGTTTAGGATAAAATTAAATTTACAAAGCATTGTTTATATCAAATTACCCTTTTTCTTAAACAATTTAGAAATAGTAGATGAGTGTATTTACATACTGTTACGAACATGAGTTGATCCTTCCCTGCTACGCTTCTCTTATAAAGGGTCACATCAATTTATAGAGATGTCACACACCAATTAACAAAAGATAGTTTATGCAGTGACTCCTTCACCTTGACGATATGTTTGGTGTCTATTTGGCAACCTGGGAGATAATCTTGGTGACTTGGTGAAAGAAGTCATTGCATAAACTCTCTTTTGTTAACTGGTGTGTGACATCTCTGTAAATCGATCTTACACTTTATAACAGAAGCGTAGCAGGGAAGGATCAACTCATGTTTTTAACAATATGTTAATACACTCATCTACTATTTCGGATATATGGAAAGTTCTCGAAAGTGCTGGAGTCTAGACGAATAATCGATAGTGAAGAAAGTTACAGACTTTATGTCAATTTTCCCATGTGACATCATGCCTGGTGACAAAAGGTAAAAATGAGCCAAGGGCTACAGTGCATGAATCGGTCTGTGTATAAAATCAGTTGTCTGTGGAGTCTGCTTTGTAGACCGATCGGGTAATCAATGCCAAGAGAATTTGCTGGAGATTCGGCTTCTATCGGAAATGTTACGGAACGTCTATTGTTGGAGACCGTTGAAGAGATCAATTGGGGGATCAACTGAACGCTGTCTGCACTTGAAGTGGAGCTTAACGTTCGAGTTTGCGAAAAAGCAATGCGCATCTGATAGGAATCTTTGGACCTTACCTTGACATTGCAGAATAATACTGTGGAGGCTGTCCACAGCTAACAGTAATAAACTGGCGAGCTGAACATTGCTAAAATAACTGTACTTAATGTGTGTTTTATTCCTGTTTCTGTGTTACTGTGGATTTGTGTACTTTTATTGTCGAAATTGTACTACTTGTGTGTTATTTTGAAGATTTACGAATTTATCGTCATCTGTCGTTATCTTCTGTATTGGACTTGGTTTTCACTGCCAGAGAAAAAGAATTTTTTTTAGCAATATTGCTATCTTCAATCAATATGCGGAATACAAAATAATGTATTTCTCTTTTTAACACCACAAATAAAGACATAGACAGGAAATGGTTGCGCTTTGCAACCGGCCTCCACTAGAGAGTGAGGAATCTAATATTTTAAAGGATGATTTTATTTATGAACTCCCATCATTAAATAATTTTTCATAACGGTTTATAATGACAGTTTTCATTTTTAACATATCGCTCTTCATAGGGCGTTTGCTATCTTTAATGCACTAATTTTTTTTTTTCCTTTTTTTCCAAAAATGTCACTAAGAACTACATGAGCTGAAGGGAATTGAACCTATCCAAATCATTGGAATCATCTAATGAAATGCCTTGCATACAAGGACAGGATATAAGAATTAGATGAATCTGCTATGAATAATTCTATTTTTATTCTGTTAGAGTAGTCTGAAAAACAATCAAATGTTCAAACTATATTTCATGCAGTGTTTATATCTAATTTAGTATAGATTTCTATTTCAAGATCTTCAAAATGAGTAAAATGTATTTTGTTACCTGTTTTAGGAGATGTGAAAATACATCATGGTATGAAAACATAATTATAAGTTTTTCTAATACTTTACACGTGTTTTCTTAATAGTTTGTAATATGATAGAAATATTCTGCAAATCATTAGACAAAAATATTAAGGAATAAAATTTTTGCAAGAAAAATAATAATTATAATTTTAATGATTATAATAATTTTAAGAGTAAGAGGAAACATAGAGAACGAAAAAGTGAAAAAATCTCAGAGATAGATTATATTAAAAAAAATAGAGAATAAACTTGTAATTATGCAACTAGCCGCAATATCAAAAAAATTAAAAACTTTACTTTTAGTTTCAAGAAGAAGGAAACTAATAGGCTTAAATATTATTTTTCAAATAAGGATAAATTCAAACCACAATGGCAACATATTATACAGGATATTACTAAATGTAGAGTAGTTAAATATATTATTAAAAAGTAATAATAAAGTACAAACGATTATTTAAATTTAGTACAATAATTTATATGAGCAATTCATTTGATATAATATGAAATTTAACAACATTTTTAAGAATTATATAAATATTCTTCACTTTAACAGCAAAACATTTTTAAAAAATTATGAGCATAATAAAATTTTAATCAATTATATTCAACTATAATAATTTTATCGATATTCCAAATAATATTAAATGTAATTGGAAGAATTTTAAAGATTTATAAGTAATGAATACCAGAATGTAATTGTAGGTAATTTGAAAATTGTTACAGATAAAATTTTAAGAGATATCTCTTAAAATATTATGTATAAATATACTGAGTATGTACTCAGTACATACTCAATATGTACTGAGTATAAATATACTCAGAATATGTATAAATATACTGTGTTTCAAGCTCATCACCTGCAACATTATAAAAGATATTAAGAAAATGATTTATGAATATTTTGATAAATTTATTTCTGAATTGGTTATAAAATAATGGTTAGTGTTAGAAATTTCTAATAGGTATAATTACTATTTTAATTAATAAATTTGTTATATAAATCTGAAAAAAAAAAAACAAGAATTTTTTTTTCAAAAAAATTAAAAATTCATATGTAGAACACCAAAATTACTTAGCAATATTGTATATCGATAAAGTAGGTAGCAATTATCTAATTAGTTATAAATATTATTATAGAAATTAATAAATGAATTTGCCTTGAACAAGTCTTAACAAAATAATGCATTTATTGAAAATAAAAAAATTGTGATAGAAAAATTAATGAATTTAATTAAAAAGTTAATGAATTTAATTAAAACATTAATGAATTTAATTAAAACATTAATGAATTTAATTAAAAAGTTAATGAATTTAATTAAAAATTGGTGAATTTAATTAAAAAAATAATGAATTTATTTAAAAAATTAAAATTAAATTAAATAGAATCACTGATCTATTAGCAAAAATAATTTTTAATTGATAATACCAAATATCTAGTAAGTAAAAAGAACACAAAATTTTGTTTTTTCAACACCTAAAATTATACCTAATATATTTAACATAGTATCTACAATAGTTTTGATACATATATTACAAAAGAAGAAATAACAAACTAATTTACAAATAATACACATAAACATTTCAGAAATAATATTTTATTCTTAAGACTTACAGCTATATTAAAATTAATTAGAGAAAATAAAATCTTGTATTATTAAACCTTTTGATGTGTAATAATATAAATAATATTGGAAACTAATTAAAATCATTATTTGTACAAAAATGCGTTAAAAAGTTTTGAACAAATTAATTAATAGTGAATATTGCTTCACAAAATTAAATTAGATCATTCTTATTTTTATTTAAACATATGAAATAATTGCAAAGAGAAATAAATTGTGCCTAATAACTACTTAAGAAAATTGAATTTCATTAATTAAATTAATGAGAGTAATTAACATTTGTTGTAATTAATAAAGATGTAGATATTTTCTTTTAAGGAAGCGTAAGTTTAGAATGGATATATTTATAAAGTATTTTACATACATTTTACTTCTTAATTTACATTTAATGCATTATATATATATATATATATATATATATATACATTTAAGAAGTAAAATGCATTTGGTTTTGGAATTGAGTTATAATGTTAAAATTAAAGGTGCAATTGAGGTACTTTAAGAGAAAAAAAATAATTAGGTTATAAATAAAATGTATGTTTTTAAAATAGCCAAAACAATTATCGAAGAACCATTCCCTCTTTAATGTTAAAGATGCAAAACCAACTCTATATGTTTTAACTAGTATTTCAATGTGCATTGCTTATGTTTCCATTTGCATGAAATATATAGCTACATAATTAATTCTAATAATAATTATAAAATCTTTTAAAATTTTGTAGTTGAGTTTCTTATCATGATATTTTTTGTTGAAGTTCCTCGATGCATTCAATAAAAACGATTATTAAATTAGAATACACTAGTGCATGAAAATTCTTCCCAATCTCCACAGAATATACCTTCAGGCGAAACCAATTAAATTACACTTAGGAAAATAAACGCAATGGTGGGGTTAAGAAAACGGTTTACTTTTTTATATGTATCTTGTTTTGTTTACTGTTCATTTAGAGAAGGGATCAGCAAACATTTTTGTGGAAGGCTAGATCGTAAAATATATGGGTTCCATGGGAAAGTTTATAAATTCGAGGGCATTTCTAATCATAAATTCTATACATAAAAATCTTCATTTTTAGAAGAAATTATTTTTATATATAACATTTATATACCTCTGTTAATATTTACAAAAATATTTCATTTTCTTAATTGGCCATAGTAGCCTTGTGGTTAGTGTCATAGACTCAAGGCAAGAGTTGTTTACGTCGAGTAGTGGATTCGAGCCTTGATGTCACTAAAGACCCACAGTGTAGCCAGAGCATATGAACGTTAAATATGATCGAGATACTAATTTCTCTCGTTGACGTGGTGTGGAATTTTTAGTAGGAAGGTGCCAATTCACGAGTCGCTTCTGTCACTTGATCTAGGTTCAGAATCCGTCATCAGTAGCCTTCGCGTTTCTTCTCAGTGTTATGTTAAATAAGCAATGACAATCACATCCATTTATTTTATAAACATATTATAGACCTGGTTAAATTGTGTACTAATACTATGTGTATTTGTTTTTTCTGACATAATATTTTATCATACTGCAACTCAAAATAAGTATTTTTTATCAGCGAAGCTGTTTCTGAATGCTTATTTCTTAAATTTTAAAAGGTATTGAGGAGGTTTTATATACTTCCTTTTTTTTCAAAAAATGTCCGTTCACATTGATAAATAATCTCAAATATAGAGATAAATCTTTGAGCATATAACTTTAACTAACAATAATTGTCTTTCTAAAGATATTTATATTTAGATGGTTTACTTATTTCTTTAAATATCATTTTTACCTTATCATAATTTTGTGAAAAATTACTTCTATTTTAAGGTTAAGGGGAGTCGGAACCTCCTATACCGATAATGTTAAATTGGCTGTTTTCGATGTACCTTTTCTCAAAATCTATTATAGATACAAGTTTGAAATTTTTTACACAAGTAAAATACATCTGTCTTATAATACTGAAATGAGCTTTTAGCTAATTTTTAATTTTTTATCAATTTACAAAATATTATATCAAACATTGTCAAATTTCACTCTTTTTTCATATAAAAAAATTTGCAAAAAATACATTTTTCAATTTTTTACAAAAAGCTCATTTCAGTATATATTAGCAAGCATTATGAACATGTCCTACAAAAATTACACATATATGAACAGTAGTTTCTTAGAAAAGGTACATCGGACATGAAAAATTCACATTTTGAGATAAATGAGTTTTAACGTAAAAGTACTTACCTATCAAAACATTCCTGCCCCATACTCTAAATTATCCACATTTTTTTTTATTTCATCATCCTCTCTTTTCCTTTTGAGCCTTTTTTCCTTTCTAACATCTTTTGTTTTTTGTAAACAAGAATATCGAGCTTTTAACAGCCTCTCTTTGTCGAGACGTTTCATTGCCTGTATCGTATAGTCACCAGGCTCAATGTTCAATTTTCTCAAAATTTGTAGTTTTGATACATTACCTATATTGAACGAAGATACAGCATCATACGTACCTAAAGAGAGGGCTTCTATATGTACAAAAGTTTTCTTTGGTACACGAGACCATATAACATTATTTACACTTTCATTTGGGTTTTGGGTACAGCCATGCAAACACTTTTTCAATAGTTCTGGATTGGATAAATCCCTAAAAATGGGTCGCATAGCCTCCACAACAGCAACAGGTAAACTGTTTTTATGATGATAGGTTTCCCCAAGCAACTCTGCCTTTCTAAACTTGCACCATGTATCGGCATCTGATGGGCAAAATCCATGCTGAGGTTTTTCATCAGTCGACAGTTTGTGTAAAAATATTGCCCACACGGCTTGTCGCATATCTTTTACACTGGACAAACTTCTTCGAATGGCTAGACCGTAATAGGTTTGTAGACGATCAATTTCTGCTTCTGTCAGCCTGTTTTTGCCAGACAAAGGTTTACCGTCTGAAAGCTTTTGACCTCTCATCTTTGCTTTCAAGCGCCGAAGACGTGTCCCCATTCTCTTCATTACATGTCCAAGACATTCTAATTTTGTCACTGCACACTCGTTCCCATACACATTGTTCTCTACAATGGAATCATATGCTTTCGAATCCCCATCACCCAAGTATCTTGTGTATCGAACGTTGTACTTCGATTCAGAACGGCGAAAAATTGATAGAGCACCTGTCACCTCCATTTTGCCACTATAACCAACAAAATTTCTTTTACAGTTTTGAAGATGCTTAGTTTTGTTCGGACAAATACAATGTTTGGATAATATTTCCACATCAATTACTTTACCTGTATCCACACTTGTAACTGTCACTACACCATTTTTCGAAGAAAAGCCTCGTTTCTGCCAGCTACCATCAACCGCAACAGCAATGTCTCTTCCTCCTTCATTTTCTTCAACAGCTTCATGAACTGCTTCTGCCATACTTTCTTCGCAAGTTTCTCTAGCTGCTTGCAGTAAATTATTATTAAATTTTGTAAATTTTGTAGGTGGTGGTGGAAGATTCATAATACCGCAAAACATTACTGCAGATTCAGCCCCTTTCCCTATGCATCGCATGACATAAACTAACCTATTATTGACTTCAAAATTATTGTCACACTGCTTAGAATTATAAAAAGTATATTTATAATCACAAGAAGGACATTTTATATCAAACTGAACAGCTTCACCACAGTTTTTTTCATGTTGTAACAATCTAATTCCTTGTTTACCACACTTTAAACATTTTACAGCTTCAAAAAGTGCATAGGCTAAAAGATTGATATCCATAATGACATTCCTAAAATCAGAATAAGTATCATTCGAATATGATGTATCCATATTTTTGACCTTCTTTTCACTGGAAGATACATTTATTTCTTCCTTGGAATGTTTTGCTACATCACTATTTCCTATAGAAGAGTCATTACTTTCACATCTGCCTTTGTTAAAATGTCCTTTCCTTTTTTTAAAAATTCTTGTCTTTGATCTAGGCATGATAAAATCGCTTGAAAACAACAATTTAAAATAATTTAGCTATGTGTTTTGATACAAACACTAACTAAAAAGAACAACAAATATTTGCAATAATTCAGTTATATGTTTTGAAACAAACACTAACTAAAATGAACAAGCTCGTAGTAGTCGAACTAAAACGTGCTTATGCAAGTATAAACAAATATCTATCAGTCACAGATACAGTGAAACTTCTTAAGAGCAAATGCAAATAAAAGAAAGGCTCATTTATAACGAAAGTTTAAAAAAATTCATTTAGAGTAGCACATAGTATTATCGTCCAAAAATGAAGTGCGTTGTTTACATTTTTTGGCCCTTTAAATGGGCGTGGCCCCGTTTCAATGCTTATTTAAAACTAAGTTTTTGAAGCTTCTAATTATCGTAGAGATAAAAATAAGGTATCTTTAGAAAGGTGAAAAGCTATACAATTTGGAAATAAAAAAATCTCAAATCATGATTTTTTGAAAAATTTGACGTTCCGACACCCCTTAAAATAAAGTTTCTCACTTGCACGTCAAATGGATTTTGATAAATGAAAATGTCTTTTACATTCGCAACAAGCTTGAAAAAGTCAATAATTTTATTTAATATAATTGTGTCGTGTAAATATAGTACTAATCCCCGGGGTAGAATTAAAAACAGGGTATATATACCTAATTTTGTATGAGAGCCATTCCTTGCCCATCCACTAACAAGAAGTTTATGACAAAAACTTCCCCAATGTCCCAATTTAAGAATTCGATTGTTTTCCAAATTTTGGAAACGTTTTTTTCAATTTTTCTGATCTTATTTTTTATAACACCGATTAAACTGTTTATTAGTGTTTAATTATTATTGTATGATAATAAGGAGGCAATGGTATAAGGTCTAAGGGTCAAAAAATTTACTATTCTGCCAATATAATGATTTCTATAAATCAATCTATGAAATTATTAATTGAAAATTATATTTTCTGATTTCTTCAGTTGTATGCATTTGTTTTAAATATTTTTAAAAAAATTAATGCTACTTATCATTAACTATATATGATTAACTTTCTTTCAAAAATTCAATTATATATTTAAAAATATTTTGTGTGTTTTTTAAATTTTTAAAGAGGTAGTTTTACGATGCATAATAACTTTGGTCAGTTCCATTTTTCTTAAATTCCTAACTGCATTATTGTTATTCTATCTGATTATTTGAAGAACTATAAGACAATTGATCTACAACTGATCTGTACAACAACTTTTACTGATCCCGATAATAAACCAAATTTGGTGTTAGAAATTATTCAAAATGTGAATCCTTATTTTATTTTCATTTTACGTAAAAATTGTTAAGTTTTTCTCATGATGTATTTAAATCATTATTTTGTCATTTGCCTTAATTATATTGGATTACAACATAAAATTTTGCTGCAAAAGCATTGGCTTTTATTCCTTTAAAGGTTAAATGGTTGTATCGCTTTTATTCTGAAAAAAATTGTATAATTTGAGTGTTAGTGTGCAATTTGTTGCGAAGGAAAAATTAATATATATATATATATATTGAAATAGTCAATTTAATTTACTAATTTTAAGCCAATCATATTTTACGAAATTGTTTACCGAAGAGTTATTGTTTACATCAACGACAAAATAATCATTTAATCTCTTTACTAAATGTTACTGTAAACGTTTTTGTGTAAATGTTTTATGCTTCCTTTCACCAGCAAAAATTAATTTTTCTAAAAATATGTCATAGTTAAATTCTTCATATATTCTTTTTTTTTTTGGATTGCAATAAAACATGTACAAAATTAATTCAGTAAATTGTTGCAAGATTTACATTTCATTCGAGATATATTCAGTTTAATAATTTATTATTTGCTTTAATTTTAATCCCTGAAAAGAACTTCCTCATCCACTTAAATATTATATCACATTTGCTTAAATTCAAATACTTAATTGAATACTTTAATAATTACTGAATAAATTGAAAACATTTTTCGTGTATAAATCTGTAAGACTTTGCATATATTTCTTTCTTCCTACTATAAGGCGTGTTAATCAGTTTTATAAACAGTTAATTTATTAATAAATATACAAAAATTATTTAATTATTAAACAATATTTTTACTGAAAATTTTTGTTCTGATAAACAATCTCATTTCAAAAATGTTTTGTAAATCATAAAATACATTATCACATTTTCGAGCATTTAGGCTTTGCAAGTTTAAGTTTGAAATCACTTTAATTAAGTGAAGCTTGCTTAACACAATGCATTTTTCACACTCATAATTATCATTTTTTAAATTAAAAAAAAAAACTTAAGAAGGGACGCTTTTGACTTTTAACTGAACGCAAAATAAATATTTTATTTTATTAATATAATATAATTTCTGCTTAATGTATCCATAAGGCAACTTGTATTAATCAAAAGACAAAATTTATTTGGTTTGATACTAGACCATTGACTTAATATCAAACCAAAGCAGCCGCTTACTATTTCAAGTCCATTAAAACATTGCTGGTTGCCAGATGGACTGAGAAGCTGTGGCTTCTTATTAGTGTTTTCTTCTTTCCATTATTACATAGAGATAAGTTATAAATCATTAGAAAGCGGAGAAATATATCTAGTGAATAGAGTATAAAAAATTCCACAAATCTGAATATATTGCGAATTATATAAAATGATTTTTTTGGTGGTTCCTCCAACTAGGCAATAGCAATAATGGCGTACAGTAACAAATACCTCACTTAGATTATTTTTGTTTTAATTCTTTTAATTCTATTGCCACATCTTATATACGAGCAAGTCAAATAAAGAACGAGAAATTGAATCTCAACTTGAGATGTTTAATAATCAAATTGAATCAGAACCATTAATTTAATAGGAATGATAGATGTAATATTTTTTCTCATATTGACACAAATCAATTATAAACGTAAGAAGCAAAGATAAATAACAGGAAGATGAAACCTATCACTGTTTAGCGAGAGTTATAAATAGAAAATACTTGAGGATACACTTCGCTTCAGTGCATTTTTCTTTGCATAAGATTTCGAGAATAAATATGGATTCGTAAGTGAATTTCATCTGCTTACTATTTTCGAATGCAACCTGCGGATCGAAGTTTAATAGATGCTATGCGCCATAACCAGAAAATGAATATTTCTTCTAATTCCTTTTTATTATTTTTCTTTTAATTCCGTTTCTTTTAATTTTTTCAATTTTTGACTTCTAATTCTATTACACTTAATTATTTTAATTTTTATTTTTTAAATTATATTTATTCTATTTCTTCTAGGTTTTAATCACACTTTTTCTAATTCTTTTAATTTACTGAAGACTTATTTTCTAAAATTTAAAGAGTAAATACAGGATCGATTATGAGGAAAAATACTAGTAAGGCCGCATAACCATAACAACGTAATTCTGTTACAGTTGTCATAAATGGAGACACCTTTAATAAGTTTTTCATTTTTCATTGCAGGTAGATACAATTAATATCTCTATTAATGGATCAAATGGAAATAAATTATGGTACGTAATGTATCAGTTAATTAATTTCACAAAATTGTTTAAATGACTACTAAAGCAGAATATTTCCTTTATGGAATAATCTTTTTGCAATTTTAGAAAGAGAATAGTCTCATGAATTTGTGTTCTATGCTTCGCATGTATTAAATCATTAATTTCAGAAGTATTTGAGAAAATTGCAAGGGGTCCTAAAATATTCCTAAAAAAGAACGTAATTTCTAAAAATGTAAAAGGTAATATATTTTTGAAAATTTTTCAAATTCGTTTTATATCAAATACTATTTTTCTGTTTAGTCGCCTTCCTTTATAATGGGTTTTGTGATCAGTGGGGTGAGCTTGTAACGCTGGGCCTCACATGAGTCTTCCCTCATCCGAGATTAGATTCTGATTTTATATTTAAATTTCTAACTGCTTTCCAATCAAATGATACGTGATCTAAGTAAATTAGATGAAGAAAGGCTATGTAATGAGTTAATTTATGGTTAAAAACAGTGAAATAGAATTAAAAGTTACAGTAAATAGCTAATAATGTGTAATTGGTAGATTTCGGTAAGTTAGAAAGTCTAGTGAACGTGATAAGTCGATATTCTGTTATTAAAGTCTGCTAGAAGTGATTCAAGAAAATGTGAACAGTAAAATGAGTCACTTTTGCTTTGTTCGAGTTTTAACGCTTTCCACTCAGGCGAGTTGATATAGTAGAGCCTTATTGTTTAATTATAAACAAAGGATTCAGATACGATGAGGGGTTGTTGAGAGAAAGCGATGTTATTTAATCTGTGAAGAAACCTTATAATTGAGTTTAATGACGTTTCTTCAACATGAATTATGGTTTCAGCGAGTATTTAATTAAATCAGTGTTTCTCAACCTGAGGGGCACGAGCACACTAGAGGGTGAGAATATCCAAGAGAAAATATTATTTAAAAAAAAAATGGTTAACTGACTAGAAGGATTGCACACATACACATAGAAAACAAACACATTTCGATATATTTAATAATTAACTTATTAAAGTGAAGAAACTTCTAAATCATAACTTACTTAATCAAAACATACCAAATTAAAAACAAATGTAATAATTATTACTGACTTCCTTGGGCCTGTTTTGCAGAGCAAAGTTTTTCGAAGAAAGACTTAATATTAGAAATAGCCACTCTCAGTTCTGTTTCTATATTTAGCCGAGATCTATATTTTGTCTTCATAGAAGCCACACCAGAATATCAATTTTCACAAAGGTAGGATGTTGAAAATGGTAATAGAATGCAAAATACCCTTGGTTTTAGTGCAGAAAAATAATCCTCTACTGCTGACCAAAATTCAAATTGTGATTTATTACTAAATTGTCTTTCGGTTTCTCAGCTGTTCGTGAATTCTATGCATTTTTCTCCTTCATCGATTGAGGATCCTACGGGAGTCTTATGAAATGGATTCCTAACCCACTCGTAACTTGCTATCAGTTTGTCGTCGGTAAGAAAATATTTTCTTAAAATTCTTTGCCTGCATGGCTAAATGGTTTTCTATGATTACAAAAACAACTTTTACATGTTATTTTTCAGTTTTGTAAATTTTAGTACAATCATTCACATTGGCAAACATTGTTAGATTTTTTGCTTTATATTCCTGCTCCACAACTAAAATTTTCTACTAAAAGCATTAACTTTATCACTATTATCCAACATATATGTATTTATTTCTTGGAGTTGAAGATTCAAATCATTAAATTTCTCGAATATATCGACCAAGTAGCTCAATTTCATCACAAATAAATCATCACTAAATTTCTCCGCTTCCGGTCTGTTTTCTTCTTCAAGGAAAATTGCGATTTTTTCTCTTAATTCATAAACACGTTGCAAGAATTTCCCACGTGATAACCATCTTTCCTCGCAATAAAATAGTAACCCTGAATGTATGCACTTATGTCTTTACAAAGTGCGGAAAAGATTCTTGATTTCAGGGGTCTCATTTTGATATAATTTACTACGGTTACAATGGTAGTTAATACAATATTCAGACTAGGACTCATTTCTTTGAAAGCCAAAGCTTCTCTGTGGTTCATGCAATGTATCCAGACACACTGAGGTGATTTTTGTTTTACAAGTGCTTGTATACTTTCGAATCTCCCCGACATTGAACGAGAACCATCGGTGCATATTCCGATGCAATCTTTCCATTCTATATTTGCCTCTTTCATAAAATCATTTAAAATAGCGAATAATGCATGCGCTGTTGCTTTGAGTTCTATTAGTTTGCAGAAATGTAGTTCTTCTACTACAAACATATAATCACAAAATCGAACTTAGGCAATGAAATGAGCATCTTTATTAATATCTGTTGCTTCGTCTAGTTGTATTGAAAACAATTTGTCACGCAACTTTTAAGAAAAGCTGACACTGTACATCTTCGGCTATATCACCAATTCGACAAGCAACAGTCTCATTTGAAAGAGGAATGGACTACAATAGTTTTGAAAAATTATCTCCAAATATAGTTTTTACAATCTCAATTGCTGCTGGCAAAATAAGCTCTTCACCAACTGTGTAAGGTTTCTTACATCTGCATATTTTATATGAAAATTTGTAGGATGGATGCAATTAAAGCTTTTTTATCCACAGACAAAGTTTCTTTAAAAAATGGTTTTTGCTCTTCATGTGATTTCAATTTTAATTCAAAGAATTATCTGGGTTTGTTGGCGTACTCACTAAGAAGCATTTCCTAATATCGTTTAAGTTTATTAAGTTTCATGCTGTCTGCGGCTGACATTTTTGAGCAAATGTTACACAAAGACCTTTCTTCTTCATTTACTTCAGTAATGGTAAACCCGAAATTTAAATATTCTTGAGAATATTTTCTTGATTTTATTTTCGGAAACACGCTTGTATGTGTACTTGTTGATGCTTGACTATCGTCTAATGCTCGCTTACGCTAGCTTAAAAAATTTTCCATGATCCTGCATAAATCTGCTGCTTTGAATATTTAATATGCTGAATTGCAAAAAACACGAAAATATATATAACATACTATATATTCGAAGGCGATCGACTTGAATGAGAATTGAAACGCGTTATCGAACAGTTTCCTTCTTTCTATGAGAAAACATTTTCTCTGCGCATGCTTGAGACGGCTTCCACAAACCATATTACTTATTTTTTCTCCATTCTTTAGTCATGCCTCTTTTTTATTTCCTTTATTAACCCAAAAAAAGTATTCCCAGTTTCTAAAGTTAGCTCACCCCGTCTAGGTTTACTTTCATTAACGAATTTTTGTACTATCATATTCTTTTAACGTTATCTCCCTGTTTGACTTTCATTTCAAGTATAACATTTCAGTTTTCTCTACTTCCATTCGCTTCATCTGTTCACCGCTCGCTTGGCAAAATTCCAGATGTGGTTTCTCTCCAACGTTGGCTCGCTTTTACTCTTGTTTTGGCAGTTAGTTCAAAATAATTTAAAAACAAAAATCCAAATACTCAAAATATATTATTGTTATATACCTTTTATTGTATGTTGGGGCGTGATCAAAATTACGATTGAAAACTGGACCGTGAATAATGAAAGGTTGAGAAATGATAAAATAAACTTTGCTTCATCTGTAGATTCAAATTATGAGGAGATGTTTCAAGCTATATTACACATTTAAAAAAAATTCTGTCTCTTACTTGATCCAAATTTTACGACTCCCCAGACCTCCTTGGTAGTTGAAAACCTTTTTTCAATCCATAAGAAATTTCTCAGTAATAAAAAAACATGAAATTTTGATGATGCTATATAATGGGTAAGAAGGGTTGATGATACCTCAACCTGATGAGTCTAAGAAATACTTTGTGGCATTCAGTGAGTGAAGATGTATGTGTATTATTAAGGAACACACACGATTCTTCGTTCACATTCTCCTTCGGTTTTATATCATACTCCGTAATTGTTTAGGGTATCTCAGCATCGCCTAACGTGATTTGCTTTCCCGTGAATCAATTTAATGAAATTGATTCATTCACAGTCCAAATAAGTGGCCATGATTTTTCCGCTTGAAAGAATAGTTTGGAAAATTTTTGCAAACCATATATCCATGACATTTCTTCTATACATTAGTGCAGTTTGTGACACCAAATACAAAAGCATTTACTATTTTGTTAAAAATTTTCAACTGTACGTTTCCAATCGCGGGAAGAAACCGAATCACGATCTTAAACTTGAGATGGAAGCATTTACAATAGATAAAACCTTTTTAACGTGGCATTATAACAATAATTTTCCACCGATTGAGACTCACGAGCTCGCAATCTACACACAACATTTTGATTTTAAACTTTGTCTACATGGTTGAAAACAATTTCTCTATGAGCACTTTAGAATCCTGGTTTTTTCACTTTCTGGACCAACTTCGTACTGTAATTCTTCTACAAAAGTGATTCGTATTATTATTTTCTGTTTCTTTACATGTGATAATTAAATTATAAAGAATATTATACAGTCAATCAAGTCTTCATGATGTCCTATCATATTTTCAAAATATAATGTAATGAAGAGAATTCACAAGATAGGTTGGAATTTTTAATGGTTTTAAGGCAGGAGGAATCCAAGTATATATATAAGTTTACACTCATTACAATTTGCTTTTATCCTTAAAAGTACATATCATTTTAGGTTTTCATAACGATATTACTTTTCTTCGAAAATTGTTTCACGTACTTAAAATGGGAAAAGCTATACATTATTCGGTGCAAAAACACTTTGTATAATGTCTTTTGTATCGTTGCATGTTTCTAATTTTCATTGAACATCTTTCATATTTTATAACTCAGAAAATTATAAACAGAGTTTTAAAAAAAATGAAATATGGGCTAATCCTTATATACAAAATTAGATATGCATAAAACCTCTGATTTCCTTAAATATAAAACATTTCAAAAAATTTCACCCTCACTAATTAAGTTTTAATTAGGTTAATTAACTAATAAATTAGCACCAAATTATAGTTACTATTGAACAAATTACAATGATACTAATTTTGTTTAACTATCATGGGAATAGTAAAATTTATTGAGTGATCCATTTTTTTGACAACTTTTCAAAACAACGCAGACTTATCGTTATTACCTACATAACTTACAAGCACTATGAATCTCATATTTTAATGATTTTAAAGAATATTAATCTTACATATGTAAATTTATACCCAAACTTCCAAACAGTAAACAAGAGACTCCCATTAGTTTTTTAAGCCATCTGTGACATATTCCAGAAATGTTATTTACAAGACAAAATTCAAGACATTAATCAGTAGTAAAGTTTTCTATTTTTATTCTAATACTGGTATTTCAAATTAAATTTTTGAACTTGTGTAACCAAGAGGCTTAAAATGTTAAATTAGTGTAAGTAAAGTTTATTTTACGTCCATAACTCGAGCCTTAATTTTATGCATTGCATCTTGGGCTGTTTCGTGTTAAATTGAGCTTGACTTCAGAAGTTTTTCGCTTATAGTTACGAGTATTATCTCTGTTGTCTTACTCAATGTCTGATATTGTTTCTGATTTAAGAGATACAGCAGCCTTATTTCTATCATACACGAAAAGCCCGTCATCGTATATTTCCATATCTACTTTTATTAAAATGAACTGTACAAATCACATTCTCTTTTTTATTTTGGTATGATAATATAAAAGAACTACTCTAAAAGTTATGAAACTTTCTCATTTTTTTATGAGCAAAATTTCACTTTATATTCTGCTTAGTTCTATAAGATTTAATTACAAACTAAAATAAGATAATTTTGCATGATATGAGGATACTGAATTTTGTATAGGAAATCATTTTGCTTTCATTTATTTATATGACATTAAGATCATTCTTATTATAAATTATAGTTAATCTAAGCATCTGAAATAAACTGTTTCAACAAGATGCATTTAGTTTAGAAAGCCGTTCAACACATTCTTTTTTTTCCTGTTAAAAATGAAAAATAAAAAGTAACAAAAATTAGACTTACAGTAAAATACACCTTTCCTCTCTTTAAGTTATTTTCTATGAGTTTTCACTACATTGCAATGACTCTAAACCTCTGGTTAAAACCAAAAAAAAAAAAAAAAATTACACACACTCACATGTTGAAAAAAAAGAGTAAAAAAAGAGACAACGAAAAGTAAAACTTCACAAAAAGACGACTTGGGAATTCTAAAAAGAGGGAAATGGAAGAGTTTTCGTCTTAAATTTGTTACTCTAATGGAGGGGTGACAACACATGAGACTTCAAGTATAAAACATCTGTTTGATCTCATAGATGTGTTTCTTTGCCAGTGAGTAATTTGATTTTTCCTGAAAGTAAACTGTTAGAAAAGGATGGAACAAATAATAAGAGAGAGAAAGTTATTTTTTTCTTTTCTAATGTAATTTTTATTTATACAAAATCATTATCGAATGGATAAGGGGTTCGGGACATTTTTTTTTCATTTATTCGATAGAAGAAATAAAAATGGAGCTCCTGTTTTAACAACGTCATGCAATAAATTGATGTCATGTAATCAATCTCAGGTTGAAGGAAAAAAATTCGACAAAAGGAATATGGGAAAATACGTAGAGACAATATAGACAGTTAAAATCAATATTACTCCATATTTCTTTCTTTAATTTTTATCTCGCTTCTTTAGAGAAACTCTTTCAACTTCACTCAACATGTTTCATTTTTAATGAAAGGTTTTTAATAAAAATATTAGAAAAACTCCGTTTAATTCAAGTTATAAATTTATTTTTTCTATACGATAAATTCATTTATAAAGAAGTAAAGATTTCAAAATAACTCCTTAATTTCATCTATTAAACAGTAAAACATGTTTTAAATATCTTTTTTCCCTTGTCATTAATAATTTTCATAAGCAACAAAAATACAGTTAACTTTATAACTATTCAAATAGTAATATACAAATCTAGATAAGTTACATTTTCTCGCGGGCTCTGTATATCATTTTTAACAGTTACAAAAATAATTAATGTTACCATATCTCCGTCAAATGTTACACTTCTAGTTCACGCAATGTACAAGGAAAAGAATACTTTAAATAAACGGAAAAAAAAATCTATATAAAAAGAAACTGCTTATTGAACTACGTCACTAACATATTAAAATGCAAAATTGCAAAACATTAAATCTATATAAATTTAAAAGCAGGTTAATATGGTTTTTAATTTGAATGCTATATCGTATATATAATTTAATATCACAATTAATATAAGTGCTTTCCCATTCACCTTAGTGATTGTTTTATGTATATGCGTAACATACACATTACAAAAGTAATTGGAAATATAGCCGTTTAATTGTCTCGTAAAATATATTTCTTCATTTCCGAACATGACATTGTTTCTCAAACAATTATAATTATATTTCATAAGTTTTGAAACGAATTTATCAAATGTAAAGTATTGAAATTCAATAATTATTTAATATAATTATCATTCACAGATTATGATAATACTAAAGAGTCACTCGAGTAATTGGGATCATGAGGTTCAAAGAAGGTTAGTAATTTTACTATTTTTGAATAATAATAATCATGCATTATAATTTACAAAATCTTGCGAAATTAAATTTGAAGTGTGAAGAAAACTTCTACATCGAATATCAGCGTATAATTATGGCGTCATGTTTATTAATATTATTGTAGCAAAGTATTTTAAAACTATCAAGGGATCAAACCTATCCTAAAGCAATTTTATACTTATAATTATATTTTAATAATATAGTTGAAGGGCACATCTCTTAACGGAAGATAGTCTCGACAATTCCATCAATTAAATATAAGAACTGAAATAATACTTAACTACAGTTATGAACCTTAGAGATGATGCACTTCCCTCATAAGTTAATCTCATAAAACGAGGGAAGACATTTACAATGATTTAGTTCAATAAAAGGAAAGTTCAAGCAACTGTCCCTCATCCTTGGCGATAAATTTGGTGACAAATTTTGTGACTTCGTGAAAATATTGACAGCTTTGGGGATAAAACGAAGGTTCTAGAAAATACTGGAACACTGGCGATAACTTGAGGAAGAGGAAAGTTACGGAATTTGCCTGAATTTTTCCTGTGACATGAAACTGGATAGAAAAGCTATAAAGACGAAAAGTCCTGAAGTGTGATTGAATCGATTGTGAACTGGACGAATGAAGCCATCAGAATTAGTTGAGTGAGAAGTCGCCAGTATCTACTGTGATTAGTCCGTACGATGAATAACTGTTATGATTTGTACGTAGTGCGAAACTGGGGAGCTAAATTTTATTAAAAATGCTGGGAATTTTATTGTAGCAATGAGTCAGTAATTTGTACGAGGGCTTCTTTTCTTGTTTCTATGTAAATATGTCCAAGTTTTTGCCCCTGTGTTCGTTATGTCATCAATTGCCTGATCCTCATTTTCTTGTTTTATATAAGAATACATTTATTTATATATAAAATATTGTTTTGTGTACTGTTTTTTTGATTAAGTGTGTCTATTTCACAAATATGGGCTTCTTCTGTTACGTATTCCAAAATTGTGTACAATATATCTTACAGTATCTTTTTTCTAGACAAATATTTGTTCCATTGCCAATATACATCGTGTTGTATCTAAGTGAGACTTTAATAAACAATTAATGAATATTGATCATGGTCTGAGAAATGGTTTTATGCTTATGGTGAAAACAACTGAGTTACAAAAAACCAAATTTCTTTCACCATACAAGGATAATCTAGTTGAATATGACCTGCTCCTCATTCTAGCTGGACCCATATCCCTGGAGTACACTCTTCATATATAGAACAAGGTTAAATAAAATTGTAAGTCTGGAAGTATGCCTGCTTAATTCAAAATTAAACGTATGAAGAGATTTATTTCAGTTTGCTGTAAAATAAAAGCCATTCTTCAATTATGTAATATATTCAAATATATTTAAATATAGCAACGTAAATTATCGAACGAATTCATAAGAATTGCATGAAGAAAATTGTGCATTCACAAATCATTTTAAATTTCTTTTTAAAATTGATTGCTTGGTGACAGAGAGTATTGTGTAAAAAAACTCTATTATCCTTTCTTTTTTAAAAGTAAATAGGACAATAATAATAGTCTAGGAAACAGAAAGTTTAGTCTCCCATCTCTTCTGCAAGGATTACTTAATAAATCAATCTTCTTGAAGATAGTTTCGCAGTAAAGTGGTTAACGCAATCTGTTACTTATATAAGCATTATTTGTGAAATCAAGGTAGCCTATTTTTTAACAACAATGTTTAATGCTTTTCACATATTACTCAATTATGCATTTTTCCGTAATTAGAGTATCAAGCCTTCCTGTTTAGATTTTGAAATCCAAAAAAAGTTAATAATTTTTACATGAAATATTGTAATATACAGGTGACACTTTAAAATTCAAAGGAAGAAAAAAAATTAAACATTGCAATATACATGTGACATCCACACTTTAAAATTCAAAGTGACTTTCAGACTATTCTGTACTTTAATCTATGATGAAATTAATATACCATTTCAAAAAAATGCATAAGCATATTACTTGATATTACATCTCTTCAAACCAGAATAATAATGCAACGCATTTTCAAAGCAAATTTCGAAGAATAAAGGAAAATTTCTACACCCGATCTCTAAAACAAGCTTTTCTAATTATTAATCAGTGTAATAACTAATGAAACAGAGCAACTGATAATCATTGTCTATTTTCAGTGTAAATAGCGGTGAATTTATAATTTGTATTCTTGATGAATTAGCTAATAGATTTATCTAATAAAATTCAATAGAATTAGAAGTGGGATGCATCGCATTATCTCAGCTCTTAGATTGAACATTTATTTAATTATTAGTCATCACGTTTGGTGCAAACGTAAGCATTCAACGTCATTGAATTAGTGTGGGAAGTAAATTAAGTTATCTTTAAATTCCCTGAATGAAAAGTATTTAATCAAATTTATACGTAATATTACTGATTACTCGTATATTGCACATTTAATGCAATTAAGTAATAGCCTCATATATTAACAAAATCAACCATTTATAAATACTTTTCACAGAATCTACTTTTATGTAGTTTTATATCACTTCTCCAAAAAGAAATTTCAAACACCATGTAAGAAAAGTTTAATAAGAAGGAAAAAAAGTAGGTCTTTTGTATATTTTCAAGAATTGTTTTTAGTTAAATCGTTTTATTATGTCAATACCTCCGATAATTTTACAGCTTTGATAATATGGGAATGCAGAAGAAATTTACATAAATAACTCTGAATCGTTATACATTCCTAATTTGTAAATGCTAGTCAAACACACACTCACACACACTCTCTCACACACACACACACACACACATATATATATACATAAAAGTCATAAAAAAAAACTTTGCCAAAATTTGGACTTCTAGGACTTCTATGGAATGGCAACGCCTATTTTTTCCTGTCGCAAAATATTCGGCGCATGCGAAAACCTTAAATGGCGTTGGAAGTCAATTTATATTCCTAAAAACGAACGTGTTATGCACATACAAGAAACAGTTCTGAAAAAATAGAAAACTGAACTAAAATGAAGTCACTAACAGTAGTGAGCTCGCACATGCCAAAAAAATTACTCTAGATGGGACATCTCTACATCTAGCTCTCGCTACTCTGGGACATCTAGCTCTAGCTACTCTGCAAGTTCTGTGTGATTTAGTAAAGAATTTCGAAGACACGGGCTCCACCTGTGATAAACTGCAATCCGGACGGCCAACTGTTTCTGTGGGCTTTGTTACGGAGGTGCATCACACAGTGACTTTAGGACACATGCAAACCGCAAGAGGCACAGCTGTTTTGTTGGATATCCCGAAAACAATGGTGCTAAAGCTCCGGCGTTCTGTAATCTGTATGCTTCCACACCGGTACAAGCGTGTCCAGATGTTGTAGCAGGAGGACCAAGTCTACGTATTGACTTTGCAAATGAATTTCTAATACAATATGATGCTGATAACGGGGCTGTCCACTTCGCATACTATGGATGGACGACGCGCATTTCAACTTAAATGACAACGTGAACACTAAAAAATTGTGTGCACTGGGCAAACATGAATCCTCGTGCTGTGGTACTAATACATTTATTTGACGCCAAAGTTACTGTGTGGTGCAGCATTACAGGCAAAGATGTCCTCTTCCAGTATTTCTTTCAGGAAGCGACATCAACGGGTTTTATAACTAACTCTGTAACTGCCTCTCGCTATATAGCAATCTCACTGCAAAATTATGGAAAACTAGAATTGCTTCATAGGAATGCACTAAGTGAGGTCATTCGAATGCAAAATGGTTCACCTCCACGTTTAGCGAAGTATGTTCGCAAGGTCCTAGAATAGCCTTTTGGTGATCGCATCATCTCACTCCACTTGCGTTTCCACGGTCTCCAAGACCTGACTCCTATAGATTTCTGGATTTGGGAATATATCAAATCCAGAGTTTACATGCACAGTCCACAAAGTTTGTCTGATTTAAAAGATTCTATGAAGCGCTAGATTGCAAACATGCCTCATACCATGTTGTGTTCAGTTTCATTGTCTATTGTCTCCCTCATGTAATGCGTAATGGCCTGTGATGGCACTCACGAGGAAAATGTTTGATCCAAATCAATGTATTCTTTTGTCCGATATGTGTTGTCATCATTAACTGGTGTCTTGTATTTGTTATCTGCAATATTCCCCCGTTCGTCCTGAAGAACTGTTTTTTGCATGCCATAACACATCCGTTTTTGGGAATATAAGTTCCGAACCAACGCTACTGAAGACATATATATATATATATATATATAAAGTAAAAGTTTTAGATTTTATTAAAAATTCCCTTTTCTTTTATACCTTTATTTCCATCTTTATCTTTATTATTTATTTCTATCTTAATCCATAGTTCTATCTTATTATTTCTCTTTGTTTCTATCTTATCAGGTAAAATATCTATATTTCTGCATCAGTTGTGCCTATGCCTCACTCCCCAGTTCTTATGCATTTGCATCCTTATCCCATATATATATATATATATATATATTGCGAATCTTAGAAAATTAATTACAAAAATGAAAGGCTAGAAATTGTTGAAACTCAGGAAAAAGAAAGAGAGAGTAATGAACAATAAGTGATCTTCATTTCGAAGTGATATGCAAAATACAGAGCGAGAACAGTGTCGGCTCGGTAGGTTGTAGTACGACATTGGAGGAAAAACCGACGCAGCACGTCTAGGTACAGAGTCAATGATGTACAGATGATGGCCTGTTAAATGGCTCTTGATTCTCTGTCAACCATTTGTGACAGTTAGTCCAATTTTATCCCAAATATGCTTAATTAGCAAGAGATGAGGAGGGGTCGGTGGCCAAGGAAGCATCTGTAAACCTTGCAAGGCATAGGAGCAGTGTTCTGTTCGGCATTATACTGCTGATAAAGCGGAATTTCCCCCACCCCTAAGAGTACTAAGAATTATCATCGATCACAGTACATCGTCTATGTATCTTTCCTCCTTTTTTATCATTTAAAAAATCATTTATTTCAAAATGTTAAATAAATTTTTAATTTTGTTTTAGCCATTAACTTCTTTTTGCTTTATTTATTGTTAAGAATTTTACCTCACATTTTTATCCTATTTAAATGATCCAGCTTCATAAGCGATGTCCGACATTTATTTCTAAAATTGTTCAATCCCATTTAGGTTAGGACTGTTGTATGGCTAATGTAAACGATCACAATCTCAATCTCATAGATGGCAATATGAACAAAGCGTTTATCTTGTTGAAGAACAAGTCAATTAATATCCGCAGAATTTCTCTTCCAAGACAAAGCTTTAAACAACAAGAAATTGTCATACCCCACATCTGCAACAGAACCTGTAAACTAATACCTAAAACTGGAACCTGTAAATATATTTCTGTTTTGCATCATTCTTGCCAAGTCAAGAATACCTCAAATGCAATTTTGGCATTTTTTTTTCCCATCTAAGAGCACTTCATTTTCCTTTTTCCTTCAAGTAGGACATATTATCTGCACTATCTTTAGAAAAAATGTTTCGTTAGTAAATACCATATCATTCTATCACTGATTATTAGCATTACATAGTAGTATTTTCCTTGTAAGATTCATTCCGCATTCTTTATAAGCTTTTGTCAAAGACAAATATGTTTCCAACTGTTAATAGAAGAATCTAAAATGCTTCAATTCGAAATTCGAAGCAACCATTTCTTTTTATGTTCTCCAGGACTGTATAAGCAGTAATCAATATTGAAGATCTACGTATTTGACACTCAGCTTACTTTGTTCGAGCTGAAGATTTCACAGTTAGATTTTTATTTGGTCAATTTTCTTCTTTCTTGTCCATGCTATTTGCAATAGATTTTGATAAAAATTGGCCATTTAGTATTTTACTTCAAGAGATTTTCCTTCTGCTTTTAAATGCTTCACAAATTGGAAATACACTTTGTTTTCAAGAAGAAAATTCAAGTTTGTATGTTAATATTGAATCTTAGTACGGTTTATATGACGGTAATGTTGCATCATAGTTTAATTGGGGCTCGGAAAAAGAAATTGTGTTCAAAATTAGCGTAATCCAACAAAAATTATAAGAATTTCGGTTAAATTTTAAAACGAACATTTTGAATATGTTTTAGTTCATGTTTGAAAGTCGTGTTTTATATTATGTTTTTGAGTTTGTACTTTTATAATGTTTAACGTACGAACAAATCTTGTGCGTAATGTATATATTTTACATTTCCTACATTATACCCAACTCCCGATAAAAAAGTATGAAAAAGAAAATTGTAATTTTAAAATGATAAATTCAAAACGTTTTGATTTTTAATACTCGTATCAGAATTACTTGGATTTCATAACAGTTTATTTCCTCTACAAAAGTAAGCATTATTTAATATTAAGATAATGCATCATTTAAAGTACAATACAAACATTTATTGCGAAAAATAACTTAAATAATTTTGCTCAAAATAATTTGTGTACCATGAATTTCATGTATTGTATTTTTGCATAAATATAATTTTTTCTTGCGTTAATAACATAAAATGCTAAAATGTCATTTAAATTAGACTGAAATCGAGCTATCAACCGCATAAATAATCCAAGTTCCAATCAACTACAATAAAGTTCCACCAAGACGTAAATAATAAACCATTGAAAATAATAAAATAAATGATAAAGTGCTTAAGCATTTATTGGACATTTTGCTGTGATATTATTTTTGTGAAAATTCCATTATTTTTATATTTCTTGTGAAATTCATTCACTTAATCAATTGAATTTCGAAAAAAAAAAAGAAATGTAGCTCTTAAAAGAAAATTTCATTTTAACAGATTAGTCATGATTTACCAAAAAAAAATATTTTACCTCATTTTTCATTTTACTTAGATTGCATTAAAGTAATGTTATTATTCTTAGAAAACCTCGGTTGTAAAAATAATCCTATTTTGGGAGATAAGCGATTTATTCTGGGAATCATCCATGCTTAAAATAGAAGAATAATTAAGTTTAAATAAGATACAAGGTACATATATATTATAAAATAAAAATTAGAAAGCGAAAACACATTTACTCTTGTTTTTCTTCAAATAAAAGAAGAGAAAAACACAATGCAAAAGATACATTAAGAGCCTCATCGAAGATTGATGAACTTAATTCTTAATGTAATTTGTATCTATATTAGCATTTATCCAAGTATAGGTAATACACTTTTGAGGTTTCATTATTTCCTTAGTTTGAAACTCCTCATTAAGATAGGAAACATGAGACAAAGTAGGTAACTAATCATTTTTAAGTGAACCTGATATTTGAATCAAATAAATTATCTTCAAAATTAATTCACTGGTTTGCATTTTTATATATTTCTTGGAACTTATGTAATGCTGTATATTTATTCTTAAGTTAAAAATCTATTTATTGTACGCATTTATATTGGAAATATTTTGGTAAAAGTGTAAATTTAAATATTAATGAACGCATTATAATATATAAGTTATTAAACAATGATTATAGCATATCTGTATAAATCCTTTGTTTATTTTCCATACTGCTGTTTACTATACTTAGTTATGTAATATATAAATAAAACGTAAGAATGATATACATTTAAATATTTGTGAGTTTTAGAAGTAATTGTTTTCATGTGATTCGCATATGTTATTTTATAGTTGTCTTTTTCTGTAAAGAAAACGATCTTTGTCTTTCGTATATATGTGTAATTCAGTGAGATAAACTTCACAATTAATCATCGACTACATTAATAAAATATATACGTATTAAAAAGACTTTTTAAAATTTAAAATTCAAACAACATTCTGATAAATTTTATTCATGTAAACGGTTTTTAAATATGCAAATAATAATATAGAAATTAAATTAAATTAATAAAAATAATTTTTAACATATAAAGTATGTAATCAAAATAATGGAAATACCAAAACGAATATGGAGTCTATATTAATAAGGCGCAATGTCTGTTTCGGCATGTATAATGGCCTGAATAGACCTGAAAATCGAATAGTACATATCATGTATAATGTTCAAGGAATTTTTTTTTCTTTATGCAGATATCGGGGAAGCTCATAGAGAGGTGATGGTGGAGAATGTTTGTGGACTCTACTCTCTAAAACAGACCAAAATGGCTCAATAATATTGAAATAGGTGAATAAGACGGCCAAGAGAGAAGTACAACTTCATATGCCTCAAACCATTTCTGAACAGATCTACCTAAAAGATTAAAAATTTGTCATCCTGGAAGACGTCATCTTCTAATGGTAATATTGTTTCCCCCTTAAGATAAGTTTAGTTTGCTGAACTGCTCATGTAATCCATTGCAGTTACTCGTCTTTCTATAGCATAAAGAAAACTTTGAGACAGCTGCACAAATCATAACAAAACTTTTTCTATGCTTTTCGGTTGAAACAAGGCAATTTGGATCAGTACAGGCATTCTTCAGACGTAAAGGCGTCTAGTACACACACAGTGTATTTGTTGATTTATTCGACCATATTACTTTATTTAATGCATCTTTTGACCAGTCTTAATGTTCTTAATACTATTTGAGACGATGTTTTGCATTTAAAATGGACACAAGTGGCTAGGGAATAGCTACTTTGCAATAGTTATGTTTTTTTTGCAACTCTCTTCTAACGGTTATAATTGATACATGAATCTGCAGATGCTTATTTAATTCTTCAGTTATTTTATCTGTAGTTGCGTTCCGTTTAATACCCCAATCAGCTTCAATATAGGGCGGTTTCTATCAGTTAGCATTTGCCTTCGTCAACAGTTGAGTCTGGTGCATGTTACATTTCCTTGTATGTGATATACTGTCTTCAATTTTTGAAATTGTATCTCAAAAATTACCAACAACATCATTATTTGTGATAAGAGATGCTACTATAAGGCAAACTCCAACAATTTACCTTGTATTAAATTCTGTAAGATCCGACATATTGCATGTATAAGAAAAAATAAAAAAAAAGAAAAAAACGAGAAAGAGTCAAAAGTTCTAAAACTTGCAGACATTACATAATATATTTGTTATTTTGCAATAATAAATAATGGTGACCAGACTGTTAGGTAATGAATATGAGATCTGTTCATAAATATTATTCATTATTGAGAGATCAGTTTTCATTAAATTTATAAGTTTTATTTCTACATGTATATATACGTATGCGGAAAATCTGGTGTATATTCAAGATCCCAGCAATTTAAATTAATATTATTACAGTTCTTTTTGCTTAATTTGTAATATTGTTCATGGTATATTATAAAATTTCTCTACCAAAAATAGTATATTTATTATACTTACAATATTTTAATCAGATAACAATAAATTTAAAACACATTTCTTGAACTCACGAACAGTATTAAAACAATAATTATAATTATGACTTTGCGTGCTTTATTCTCAAAGCTTTTGTCAATATTTGAATAATAAATTAGAATCAGATCCAATGGATAATGAAATTCCGAATGAGGTTGAAATATATATATTTTAATGAACACATTTGTGTATTTGCATATTCTTTTAAATATTTTTGTTCTGTATGTAAATAATTTTTTTATAATGTCAATATTAAATATTTTGCTTATTATACAAATTAAAAAAAATTACTGTCACTTTTTTCTGCAGGAAATGGTTAAAAATAAATATATACTCCTTTCATGTAATGTTATTTACTTAATATGAATTGAATAATAAGGAAAATGTAATTTCTAAAATGAAATATACAGCTCAGAAAAAGATTAAAAGTAAATAAAAAACATAATAAAAAAAAAATCAACTCCTTTTTACAATTTTGTGATTCATTCATTTAATTATTTAGTTTCTTTGAATGAAAATTAAAAAAATAATATCTGACAGTACAGATTTTAATTCAAATAAATCATTTTTGGATTAAATTTTATTGCAAGAATATGATTAACGTCTGTTAGTAATAGAATACTTTTTTGAAAAGTTTTTCTGAATTTCACTTGGTGTGTGTGTGTCATCAAATTTTCGATCGTTAATTTAACCAACTTCCCATCAAGCTAGAGCTCTGAAACTTTGGGAATCGTTCGTACTCGCCTAACAATGCAATATTTAGACATTTGGGACAAGTTTTATCTAATATTTCTTTAATAATGTAATTTATTTCAACCACTCGGCGCGATTTCAAAAATTGGCCCCAAACTTGGCGATTTGTTTGGCTTAAGTCCGTAAAACGGAACAGGGTAGCCACATTTGGCAAAATACCGCCAAATAAATCTTGTCGCCAAGGGTGGTTGGATTAAACTGCATTCCAACCATTTAATTTACCGGATGAATTAATTAATTTTAGTTAGTTTTAACGTTTTTTTGTATTTCACTTGGAGTGGGTCTGTCTGTGTGTGTATCAGTGTGTCATCAAATTTTCTATCGTTAATTTAACCAACTTCCCATCAAGCTAGAGTTCTGAAATTTTAGGAACCGTTCTTACCCACCTAACAATGCAATATTTAGATATTTGTAACCAGTTTTAACTAATATTTCAATACTTTTTGTAATAAACTTTGCCACCATATAAAAACGTTGGTTTTTATCTCGAATTATTACATATATATACACAGTAGAGGAGAGAGCTCTGTTGAATATTTCTAATGGGGATATACTACTGTATATGGGATATATCGCTATCTATGGGTTATTTTACTTCAAAAATTATCATCACTTTTCTGAATATAATATCTGCGCTTATTCGATAAAAATAGAAAAAAAAAAACTATATTTTTCAAAGAATTAAATTTGGTTTCAAGGTTTTGATATTAGTCAGAATATAGAGATAAAACCTAATTAAATGCCCGCGTGCTCACGTGTGTATGTTACAAACCTCTTTTTCGCTCCTTGCACATAGCATAATCTAATCCTGTGCGTATGCCTGTGCCTGTTGTTCTCCCAATATTTCAACTCGGATTCTATGTCAGAACTAACTTACTCTTTCATGAAATTTAGAAGAAAAAGAAACACCCGGGGTCAAAAGCTATTGCACGTGAAATTTGTAGCGGACCAAACTCCTCCCGGTAGCGTAGTGCGGAAGCTAGGAGAGGGAGATGCCAACTGAGATATCGTCCTCGTCACTTGACGGATGTTTTAAAAGTACGATATTTGTCAACAATAGCCCTAGTGTTGCTTTTTGTGCGATTTCAAGAAAACGAAAGCAACCGGACCTACATATTGTAAGATCCTGGAATATTGTAGACCTCAGTGATTTTTTATTTGTAAAAAATTGCTTAAATTTCAATAAATACATAGATAAAAAGATTCATTGTCCAGATAGAGTAAGTAATGTGCTCAGTATCAAAAATTACCATGTGTTATTCACACACACATACACACACAAGAGGAATCTGCTTTCTTTTTTCTAAATTAAAATACTATTAAACAATTTATAAAAGAACGAATAAAAATGTGCAATATTATACCAAAAATCAGTTGATAATGTTCAAATCAGTGGAATAGTCAATGCAATAGATAATATAAATATAACAAAATGTTGAATATTATTTACACATTTATTCACACATTTCTTAAGCTTTGTTACCTATTGTAATATATGCTAAAGTTTAAAGAAAGAAAAAAGACCTTGTGATGTTGGGCTGTTCGCGGATTTCTCTTCACTAACCTTTGGGACTTTTAATTAAGATTATGACTTTTTCTAAACAACCTTTACCCAACCAAAAATGAAACGTGAATATTTAAATTACAAGTAGGTAGAAATAATGTGAAACGAGGGAGATAAGAATTATATAAATTAAACTTAAGACATACGAAAGAGGTAGAGAGTTTCTAGCGTTTGGTAATTGTTCCAAAGTTAAAGACGGGGCCGAGAATTGTTACAAGTTATCGGCTGCATAGGGAAAGTTAGAAGTCAAGACAGCCTCAACTTGACACTATTGGTAAGACTCAGTTAATTTGTTATTGGTAGACAATATTAATATATTTAGGGGGCTATCTGGGGAGAGACGATTATATTTGTCGTTATATTATCAACTTAATAAATAATCAATAAATACAGGGAGTTCGGCCTGTCTAACGTCTCTTTGATTGACTTTTTGATTTTTAGAGTTACAACATTGCGTTTAGCTATGGCATAAGAGGCGACTAGGAATAGTTCGCCGTCACAACCTTGGTGTGGGAGTCAAATCAGTTTTAGGAATTTATGTACTAAATGCATAAGCAGTAATCCTCAAAAAAGAAATCAGTTTATAAAGAAAAAAAACTACTTGATTAATTCCACATACAGATGTGACTTATTAAATATCATTTGATTCGAAAAACAAAATATACGTTGAATTTTTCAAAGAATTATGAATACAGCAATTAAATAAACTTACAAGTGAAATATATAGTTGAAAGTCGTACCTTTCTATATGTTGATTACATTTAGGTACCGAATTAAAACAAATTATACAATATATATATATATATATATATATATATACTGAAAATTTAAGAAAGAATAATTTAAAATATTTAAATTGACAAAAATCCAGAAAGAAATGTAACAATGAAAGAAAAATAAAAGAAAATATGGAACCCAGCAAATCAAAAAGCAATATCGGGCTGAGGACCGATTAAGCGGGGTTAAACTAGTTTAATGGTACCAACCTTCCCCCTTTGCGACTTGGTAGGCTGAATTAGGAAATCCAAATTGCAAAAGAGTTCATGATTAAAAGATGCAAACAAATTCAGCGATAAAATCTACAAAAATAAAATCTATAATTCCTGGTAGGCTGAAATGGGAAATCCAAATTACAAAAGAGTTCAATGATTAAAAAATGCAAAAAATTTTAACGATAAAATTTACAAAATAAAATCTATCATTCTAAAAATTATCAACAGATCAAAATATAAAAATTACTTACAAAATTCAAAGAAATGAAGATTCAAATATGTGAGTAGTAAGACGGAATTTTCTTTAAGCTTCAAGATGTATATCACATACTCAAAATGAAAAAATATAACACATCATCACCATATAAATTGAAAAAAGATTTAAATCATTGTTTGATTGGTAATAAAATGTAAAAGGATGCAAACAATTGGTTGGTAATAAGTTGAATGGTAAAGGAGTATAACGGTCCAGAGAGTGAGTAAAAATGTAAGCTGTGTAAATGTAAATAAATAGATTCTTCACGGCTAGACCACTAACAAGCCGACTTTGTGGACCTATTGTTGTGTGGTGGATTTGAAATTGAATCACGATTCGCAAAGGTGTTTAATATATTTGTGATGTATATAAGTATTTAAGAAATTTATTGGATAATCATGATCCAAACAGTTGTTGAAATTTTTTTTAATATTATTAAATTTGTCTATTTTATGTGTGGTTAATTTGTTATAACGTAATAAAAAGCCCAATAAAATATTCCTATAAATGAAACAGAAATTACAGAAATTATATATATATATATATATATATATATATATATATATATATATATTTTAAAAAATAAATATTTAAGAGTAATAAATAAGCGTAAAAAAGGTTTTTTAAAAAGAAGTATAATCTCTCTTTGAAATCAAATTTAAGTTGGAGATAGGATACTTCCAAAAAATTGAAATTCAAAATAACCAAAAACATCGTTCCTCTTATAATAATAAATCACTTACTTCTCTCCTAAAATTGCAGCTTAAAAACATTAGCTCAAATTGTTGAGAGGCATTACTCGAAGTAAATAATTAATACCTTAGGAGGTCTGCCAAGAGCTCATTTATAAGCCAATCTCTCAATATCTAAACTAATAAAAATTTTGATTCGCCTCTACATCTATGTGAACTTGCTCATAAATAATGAATCAAATTTCTAATTTTGTAATTCCAATTCATACCGATGACAGCAGAGTTGAAAGAAACTCACATGTCAATGGTGATTTCATTAAGGCATCTATTTTTATCGAATACACTCAAGAATAAGAAACCAGATTTTTTTTTTCAATTTCCAGAACAGAGTGTATTACCATTGATGAGGCACTCAATCAATTAAGGCCGATATTTATTTCTTTGATACTTGGAAATTGTTAGACACCACGGGGTTTTCCGATATACGAGTATGATGAACTGAACTGAGAACGGTATAATAGCTTCCGTTCATTTACCTAAACCCCTCAATCATCTTCTGCAGCAACAAGAAATATACGTCAAATGGTTCAAACTCGTATAGAACATTTTTGAAATGAAGTTGCCAGTGTGTGTGTATACCTTCCTAAACCTTTCTTGAAAAATCCTTCTCAAATATTCTCAAATCTAATCAGAAATAAAAAAAAAAAAATATCAAACTAGCAATAAAAAAGGACACATCTGACTCGTTCATGATATAACAGACAAAATCCTGGTGGTGCCCTTTTTAAAACGTTTTTCTGAATTTCACTTGGCGTGTGTGTGTGTGTGTCATCAAATGTTCGATCGTTAATTTAACCAACTTCCCATCAAGCTAGAACTCTGAAACCTTGGGAATCGTTCTCACTCGCCTAACAATGCGATATTTAGACATTTGCGACAAGTTTTAGCTAGTATTTTCTTTAATAATGCAGTTTAGCCCAACCGCTTGGCGTGATTTCAAAAATTGGCACCAAACTTGGCGATTTTTTTGTTTGGCTGAACGTTAAGTCCGTAAAACAGACCAGGGTAGCCACATTTGGCAAAATACTGCCAAATAATTCTTGTCGCCAAAAGTGATTGGGTTAAACTGCATTCCAACCATTTAATTTACCGGATGAATTAATTAATTTTAGTTACTTTTAACGTTTTTATGTATTTCACTCGGTGTGTGTTTCTGAGTGTGTGTGTGTGTATTAGTGTGTCATCAAGTTTTCTATCGTTAAATTAACCAACTTCCCATCAAGCTAGAGCTCTGAAATTTAAGGAACCGTTCTTACTTGCCTAACAATGCAATATTTAGATATTTGCAACCAGTTTTATCTAATATTTCAATAATTTTTCTTAATAAACTTTGCCACTATATAAAAATGTTGTTTTTAAAAACGTTGGTTTTTATCTCGAATTATTTATTAATGCAGAGAGAGGCATTTATTTCCATGCATTAAAATGTTTCTGTTACATATAATCCATCTTCAAATATTAATTACGTACCATTGAAAAAATAATATGTATATGGTTAATTCAATCATATAATCATGAAGTTCTCATATTATTTTAAAATTAATTTTACAGACAAAATAAATTAATATGCAATAGGGAAAAAAATACAAAATAGCTTCACAAACGAGCAAAAGATTAAATATTTAAAGAACAATAAGATCTAAAGCAAAAATGCACATAAATGTTATTAATGCAATACTTCAACAACCGATTTAATACAGAAATAATAATTTAGACAGAAAAGTAACGCCCCTTTGAGTTTTTTTTTTAAATTTTTATTTGATAATCGATGCTTAAAGTCGTTGTTTTAACAAAAAGGAATATTGCCGTCTAAGTAACAAGGCATTCGCATATCAACATATTCTCTTACTTTTTCACTCATTTTTGCCTTACTTGACTACTGGCAAAAACCTTTCAGAGAAGTAACTCGGTGGTTGTTGTCGATTCTATGCTTTAATGGCAGCTTTTACCATGTCGTTGGAAAAAAATTGATGTACCTTAATTTTCTCTGGAACTTTTGGGAGGAGATGAATGCCAGGTTTTATGAATCTTGTTGCTTCAATCTCATTTTCATGGAAATTCACATCTTCTGCAATTCTCAGCACAATATCAACACATGGAAACAAATGATGTAATAGTTATATAAGTTATCAATAAAAATTAAATAATTAAAATACCTAGAGAAATAACGAAATATAATTTATAGCTAAAAAGTTAATGATTGGAAGTTGGTAAAAATAAATATATTTCATGGGTTCTACTTTGAAAAAAATGATATAAATGTAATGCGATTGATGCATTTTTAAATAATTGTAATCTAATTATATTTAATTTCCGCAGAATGCTTTTAAACTAGAGATGTTTAAAAGCATACTGCGGAATTAAAATAAAAATAAAGACTAGTATTAATTTCTACTTAACTGAACTAAAAGTGTGAAAAAGAATAAGATACTATTTTCATAAAATAAATTAAGGAATTTTTAAGAAGATACAAATTTATAAAATACACTTAATTTGCCAAACTTAATTCTGGAGCATATTTTTTCAAGCTTTTTTTTTTAATCAAAAGAGGATTTTTATGTATTTGTGTTTTCAAAACCCCATTAAGTTTAAATCAAAGAAACTTCTATAACTTATCCAATGTAATAAATAAACCAATTATATTTTTACAAATGCAGAACAATATTCAAATCAATAGAATTAAATAGCAAAGTTAATCTTACACACTATATACAAACATAAAACGAAAGATCAAAGTTTAATATCTTCCTTATTTAAAAATTTATTTCCGCTTTAATATATGTATTGTCTACATATACAATTATTGCAACTTCAGTGAGAATAGCATTGAAATATGAACAGACATTTCGGAAAACTGAATGTTATTTTCTACTGCCACGACCCTATAACGCGTATATGAATGTCACAATGATAAACAGCGAGTATTATGTTTCAAAACAAGAGTGACAGTTCGCAGAGAATCGCTTCAAAATTCAATTTCACCCATTTCCACCAGTTATGTTATATATTTTGGATTCTGAACGTTGAGAAATGTAGAATATAATGTCAAAATTCCTTTGCCTGTCAAGATTTGGAATGTTGAAGTGTTTAAATCAAAGCAAATAGATTATTTCATGAACATCAGAAAGCTATAACGTTGATTGATTGTGATTTTCACGTCACCCAGATAATAAATATAGTAAAGTAGCTATAATATGTAGAATGAGTCACAGGTTTGGTCGATTTCGCGGTATACAATCGTTTTTGAATCCATACTTGATATAATTAAGATTTAAAAAGTACAACATTTTAAATTATCCTAGTATTTAAAGATGGAATAAAAGATACAGAAATGATTAATTTTTCAAATGTAAACCAATGCATAATTTTCATAAGCTTGAGATTCTTGACTAAAGTGCCAATGCAATTATCCAGGTATTAAGTACCACAGGCACTTATTCATATAGGAGGTCGAAAGAAGTATTAGCATCTCAATTGTTAATGTATTATTTTACATTTAGAAAACAATTATTTTTATCTCATTTAGTCCACGATTAAATAAAAGCTTGATTAAAAAAAGTTTTTTTATTTAATATTAATTTAAGTCTTTTTAGTCTGTAAATTGAAGACTAGAAAAAATCAGTTGCGTGCTTTGACATGTGTGCAGAATTTGAACTTAATTAGACATTGTTAAATGAAAGGCCGTGCACTACAGATCAGTAACAGTAAAATTCGTCAATGCTTAAAAATACTACAATATTTTAATATCATCAAAGTCGTACATGTATGCAAAAGTTCAGTTTGATCGGATGATATGAAATAGACTAAACTTCGTGTACAAATTTTGAAATGAAAAGACATAATTTTTACATTCATACTTTTGAGCATAGCAAGTTAAATAAAACTAGTAAAAACAAATGCAAAAAAATTGTTTTAGAAACAGTTTTGAATAGAACGGATTTAGCCCCATCCCCGCAAGGTGGTTAAATCCATTTTTTGCAAAACTTTGCAAGAACATTTTTTTTTTTTTAAATATAATTTAATACTTTTTTGAAACTCCCATACAGGGTTTGTGATAATTAAATAAACTCTCAGACCCTCCACACAATTTAAATTCATTTTTTAAACTGTTTGTAGAAAATATAGTCTTAATTTTAGCAGTTCCCGTGTAGTATAATGTTTTGGATTAGTTTGTAACTCTAAATCAATTAGTTTAAAATTTTCAATAAATTTTTACCTTTGTCCACTTGCAAAGTTTATAATGAAGTCTCCTGTAAGTACCATTTTTTGTTCGATCATACGATTCATCACCTAGCATTTCATACACTGCTTCCACAATATCGTTCGAATTCCGAAGAATCGTACAAAACAACCAGTCGCATTTTCCATTTAGATTTACCTAAATAATATAAGCTACATGTAATTAAAGTTAAAAGCAAACTACATGTATTATATATATATATATATATATATATATATATATATATATATAATAATAATAATAATAATAATAATATAATAGATTGTTAAAGTGAATATGTTTTAAGCTAATTGGAATTAAAATGAAAGGAAATGAGAATTTATTAAACTAAATATTTTTAAACTACCTGTAATGAAAATAAAAGCAAATGATAAATTTTAAAATAAATATATTTTAAGCTAATTAACTAAAGTTAAGGGAAACGGCTAATTATTAAATTGAATGTATATAAATGTAATAATATATATATATATATATATATATATATATATATATATATATAATGTATAAAACTAAATGTACTTAAAATGAAAGGAAACGGTAAATTGTTAAATTGAATAGAAAAGAATATAGAAAAATTTAATATTTAGCCTATGTGGATAATACCGTAAAATTAAGATATTTGGATAATATCTTAAATTTCGAATAACAAATAGTTAAAATAACCAAATATTTACATTTAACATTAGGACCAAAACCACTAAGTATAATTCAAAAGAAAATAGAAAAATGCAATATTAGTTAAATTAATGGATAGAGACGTAAAATCAGGAAGTAGAATATGGTTATAAAAAATCTACTTTACATATTAAACAATTCAAAGGTGATTAAATACAAGAAGTGGTCCAGGATAACAATTCATGGTTACCTAAAACTATCGTCTCTTGGGTGGTTAATAAATCATTGGCATATATTTCGGATCCAAATCAAATACAGAGAGGTTTCGAATCTTTTAAATAATCAATTTAAGCTAATTATATGTACAATACTGGAAGGTATAAAAAACATTATGCAAAATGCAAGTTTTAAAGACATTTTGACACTTTATAAGAGTTTTAAAAGCAATTCACTAACTCGCCAAAAAAAAAAAAAAAAAAAAAAAACGCAGCTATATAGCTAACTCATATGATTACAAAGTTGCTCTTAAGTTGTGGCGTACGAATTTTTGATATAATAGTGATATTTCTTACCGAATCAGAAAGAAATATTACAAAGCACACAAAGAATTGTTAGGAAAGACTTTGAGTTGGAAATAAAATCCAGTAAAAAGTGAGCTTATTTCAAGGAATGAATAATTTGGAATCTTGCTAGAAATATTTCAGCTGAACAT
>BMAW01070443.1:498856-520360 GCA_019974015.1 Nephila pilipes | reverse complement strand
CGAGAAAGATATTGAAAGTTTGTTCTAACATTACTAAAATATTACGAATGAATGGCCAAAACAAACAGTGCATTTTTTTCATAAGCCGATTATTTATTGATTCCAGCAATGAGAGTGCTTCACGTTCTGGTGACGCTTTGACCATCAAGGGCAAAGCGAAAGATCATATGAAAATTGTAGATGAGCAGCAGATGTCTGAATAGTTCAAGTCTGGCATATGAGTATAAGAGATGGCTTTTTCACTGTGTATCAAGTTATATGTCAGAGCATTTCCATAATGGACAACATAGAACACATGTCAAAAATTATGGATTCTAGGGCAGTTCAATATAGACAAAGAGTCTAGTAGAGATTAATTTGGCAGTTTAACGAACATGGAGAAGAACATTAAGAAAATTTTATGAGCGCGTGATTAATGAATAAAAGAATTATTCTGGAATTGGATCAGGATATACGAATGAACTTTTTACTTTTGAATTAGAGGGGGGGGGATGGGATATAATAGAAAATTAAATTATTAATAAGAGAAATTATTAAATTAAAGTTTAATCATTACTCTCTCTCTCTCTCTCTCTCTCATACACACACACACACACACACACATATATATATGGGGGGGATTTTTACATTTTGAGTGGCCTTCCAACACCAGTCTTTCGAGGCGCAAGCTCAGCTAGCGCAACCTAGACGAAAGTGTGCGACCAACAGTGAAAGGCGTGCGATCTGATAGCTCAATAATATGTTTAATCAATATTTCTATTTTAACTTAGTAAATGCTGTAGAATAATATATGGTTCAATTAAATCTCATCTTTTAAAAATCCGTTTTGTTATTGAATCCGGAAAACCCCAAGACATCTTTAAAATGAGCCATTTACCCCATTTCTGCAGTTAGGATTCTACAGAGTCTAGCAGTGCTTGAGCCTCTTTTGCTTGCGCATTGAAAGACTGGCGTTGGAAGGTGTCGCAAAATGTACAAATTTTACATATATATATATATATATATATATATATATATATAAAGATGCTGGCTAGAATGGGTGGACAATGGCAGATTTCAGCTTCATGATAGTAGCGATCGACAAATTTCCACAGCAGATCGGGAGGACAGAGTGATTTTCAAATCAGCTGTCATAGAGCCTGATTCATCGTTATCAACCATCAGACGACCGAACCGCTCACGAGTCTCCACCATAGCCATTGACAAACTGCTGATAGAGCGAAATCTACGCTCCCACCGATCGCTACGCCAATTGCTACTCACACCTTCAAAAGGTCGAGTCACATTACAGTGGCTCGATCAGGTTGGAATGTTGCTGACTGGGGACGTATATTGTTTAGCGACGAATCAATCTTTCAAGTGTGTCCTGACGATCATCGAAGACGTGATTGGAAACGCACAGGATAGCCTCCGCGATCCTGCTTTCACTATTACGCTCCCCACATGCCATCAACGAGGAATTATTGTCTAGGGTGCAATTTCCCTAAATAACCGGACCTTTTGGTCGTCATTAGAGGCACACTTGCAGCACAGCGGTATGTCGACGACATTCTGAGATATGTTTTGCTACAGTTCCTTTGCAGTACCCTGGCCTTATTTTGCAGCAAAATAATTCGAGACCACATTTGCCCCGAGTTCCTATGAGCTGTCTTACATCTTTTTAAACACTTCCTTGGTGAATGAGTTTTCTTTCTAATCGGACATGTTTCGAATGTGATGGGAATTTGACTGCATCTACCAGGGAATACTGATGACCTACCGCGACAATTGGTGCAAATTTGGCAACTAATACCGCAAGAGACCACCAGGGAGCTTTATCACCCTATGTCACGTCGTTAGGCAGCTTGCGCAGCTTGCATCTATCCTAAAGGAGGATATTTATTTTATTTAGCTTGTCACTTTTTCATTATGTAACTCTGAATTAAATATATATATATATAAAATAAGTATTTATATATATAGTAAGCAAATGCTGAAATCAATATCTGATAAAGTAGTAATGTTAAGATTTAAAGATAATAATGAAATAAAAAATATAAAATTTTTATAACGTATTGAAACTTGTAAGTAGCTTTAGATTGTTTTCCTGTTGTGTTCTATGCATTGGTCGAACTATCTACTTGAATAAAATATATCTTCTAAAAACGATTGCAAAGCCAAAGAAATATTCCAAAAGTGATCAAATGCAAAAAAAAAAAAAAATTGTAAAAATCTTTTTGAAAACGTCTGGAAGTAAACCGAAAGAAATCCATGATAAAAAAAAAATAAGGAGCTAATATATGATTTTATTTATAAAAAATATGGAATAAACAACAGTACATGAAACATCACAAAGCCTAGGAACTATACAAACATGGTGCACAGAATAACAAAAAATTTAAACTAAATGTTAAAGTTAAATATTTTAAATTTTTATATTCAGATCTGACAAAAATTTCTGAGGCAAAATTATGCACATAAAACACAGAAAAATGTACAGAAATTACCCAAATTTATATAAATTAATGAACAAAGAAACCAATTTCAGCTGCGAAATTTCAAATGACTCAAGGGAATATTTTTGCTGTTGCCAGCATAAAAAATAATAAATTTTAGAATCAAATTTTCAAAAGTCATGGATTTTCATGTGTAAAAAAGAAATTCCTATTTTGTCGATAAATAAACTAAAGATATTGTTAATAATAAAATAAAACGTAAAAAAAGTTACATGATCATAAATTGTTGTAATGAAATACAAAAAAAAAAAAAAATAAGATCAAATATGAATATGAAATGAAAAGGCAAAATATAGCAACGTTATCTACTAAGCTGTATCAGAACTATATATATATATATATATATATATATATATAAATATATATAACGTATGTAATTTTGTATTTATACTTATAATTTTTTTTCTATTAAATAACGAGACATACGTTGTAAGCTTTTTCACTTTGATATTCTACAGATTTTAATATTTTTACATTTAATATTTACCGTTATTCTATCACTACAGCACTCCGTGCAACTTTGACGTCGAGGTCTCCTTTCGTTAGTTTCATAAAAACATTGAAAGTATTTTAGTTAATTAATCATGAAGGAAATCGTAACATTTTCAGCAATGGCATTATCTGTGTTTTACTTTATATCATTGTCTTGGATCATTGCCAGTAAAAGTAGGAATCATTTTATACGTTTGTTAATGCCTAACTTCTTTTTCGTTAGCCTAACTTCTCTTTTGAGGATGTATGTTATTTTTTTCTTCTTCCTATAAAAGGTAAAGCTAAGACACAAGCATTAATTACAGAAAATGAGATTATCAGTATTGCGAAAGTCTTTCTTGTAAAACTATTTTTAACCATCTTTTGCCATTTTAATATCTAGATGTTATAACATAAAAAGAGATTTATAATGGTAATTTCTGGAGAAGAGTTAAAGTATTTTATCGTAATGAAGGATTTTAAGGTAAATCTTAAAAACTTTTCCATTTCAAAATTTTATAAATGATGTTTTAGCGTAGTGGTCACGGTCGTAAACTTATGGCCAGCTTTGTTTCGTCGGAGAATGTTTTTCTGTTGTTATGCAACTACAGACCCACCATGCAGAAGGGCTGATGCTCGTTAAATATGTCGAGGCTCCGATTCCTCCCGTTGGCAAGGTGTGGAAATTCGGAGAATGAGGTGACATTTCATGTGCCGTCATCGTCATTTGAGGGAAGTTCAGAATTAGGAGGCCCTTCATCAAAATCCCGCACGTTGCTTCTAACTGTGAATTTAGTAAAATCAATATATCATTCAATCACAAATGAAGTGATTCATCTCAGAATCTCCTTAAATTTTTACTAATGATTGCCTTAGTCTAGAAAATTATTTTAACAATTTTTGAGAGGTTTATTAAGGGATGTCCTATTCCTCTATTGTAAAAGAATTTATTTCAACTCAGAGACTAATATTTAGACTCCTTGTTTCAAATTTAATTCTATTCAAATTCTTAGTTTCCTAAATTATGGATTTTTAAAGGTAAGAAATAACTGTTTTCCTGAGAGAAAAATGTTAATTTAAAATTTTGACTACTATTGACTTAAGAATTTCATTAAAAAACTTTATATCTACTTTTAAAAAAAAATGAAATGCTCTTTTTAAAGATTTTTCTAAAAAAAAAGTATGAAATACCGAGAAATGGTTGAATGAAACAAAAATGTATATGAAGATTATTAAAACTTCGTGGGAAATTACTTTTATACTTGATGCAAAATGCGTGTGCAAATACACCAGTTTTCACGATTTGGAAGTATGGAGATGGGAGAGACAGATCAAGTTTCTTCGTCGTCAATTGATCGAGATTTAGAACTGTTATCAGTAGCCAATCCTCCATGTGAGTCTTATAAGTAAGATGCTAATAATCAAAAAAATAATTTATTTCTGTTTAAAATATTAGAAGTAAGGAAAGGAATTGATCAAAAATTTTGGTAGTATGGACTGGCTACTTGGATTAAGAGCTTTCTTTTCATTTATGATTCCATTGCTTAAGCTGATTTAGTATTTTACTTTTATTATTGTTATTACATTTTCGTACAAATTGAAGCTATTATCTTCAGGTGTACTGAGAGAGTGCAAATTAGGTCAAATATTTTGGTTTCGGCAATCCTCCAGTATTGCAGGACATTAAGGACAACCTCCGAAACTTGGCGAGAAGGGCGGCGTAAGATATGCCGAGATATGTATATAAACCCACAGAATTTGACCAACAGACCAATAAACAAACAGTTCTCGTAATTTTGAACCTCGATCAAGTGAAGAAAACGACCCCTGATCTGATACCTCTTTCGCCTAATTCCACACAATGCCATAAGGAGAACTTAGCATTTCGTTTACATTTAACGTGCATCATCCCCACTAAATAGCGATAATTGTGTGGCATCATTGCTCGAAATTAAGAATGGACCATTTAAAATTTCTCATTACATTCTTTTGCCATGACTTTTCAAAATAATAAACATGGTTAATTCATTTAATAAAATGAAAGGAACTAGTCTGTAAGGAAATGTCTTAAGAATTCAATCTTAGTATCTCCCGTCACCTATGTATGCAAATTTGATGTAGAGAAATATCAAAAGTAAGAGAATTATGAAAATTTCGTTCAGTTCATTATATATATATATATTTAAATACTTAAATAAATTTAATTTATCCTGCAAACTGGAAGCTGTTTTCGAGAGATAAATTAAATTTCTTAAAGAATTTGAAAGAAAAAAAAATTCAATATAAGGTGAGATGAAATATATCAAATACTTGAGAAAATTTTCTAAAAGTGATTAGAGTTAAAACTGAAATTAATTTAACAAAGTTCATGATTTAAATGAATTTTTATTCGAATTTTGTATATGTCTAGACAGTTGAAGTATAGTTATTGAGAAAATGAAAAATTATTAATTGTCTGATGAAATATAACAAGGAATCTCACAATAAGTCTAGCAAACATAATTGTTAGCTTCAAGTTCAGCAAAAATTTTGAGCTAGAATATTAAATGAGTAATTTATTCGAATTCTGAATATTTCATTTAGGGTTTTTCAGTAAAACTTATTTTCATACTCGAAACAAAATGTGTTTCTGAAGTAAATACTCTATTTATTGTAGTTTTTTGCAGAAAAATGTAAATGATAAGAAAAGTTTTACTTAATTATAAACCACATTAATTTAAAGCCACTAATTCTAATTATATCTCTAATTTATTTTCTTGAAAAAACTTTTTTATTAGCTATGGCATAGTGAATATTACCATTTGATAACAAATGAAATTAATGACAATACTTTATAATACATATTATCATACGTTGTACATTATATATAATAATCAATAAGAAATGCTATAGATTTTGAAGTGTTTAATCAAAGTTAGCCTTCCTTGAAACTATTTAGTATTTATTCATTCTACAATTACATTCTGCTGAGATATATTGTTTTATATTGAAATCTCGTGACTTTATTTACCACCATAAGTTTCTTTTCAAATAGATATTCTTCTTTGTAAATACTTTGAATTTTCGATTAAAATTACATTTTAAATATCTTTCGTATAATAAATGGAAAATAGATGCATTATTTAAACACATTTTAAGATGCGAAGGTAGCCTTGTGGTTGTTGTCGCGTACTCATAGACGCATTGTTTCATCGATTCATGAGTTTGAGTCCTGATGCCTCTAAAAATCCTTCATATTGGGACTAATACAAGTTAAATCAGTCGAGGATACAAATACTCTCATTGACCTGATGGGACAGTTTCGAGAATAAAGATGTCAGCTCAGGTTTCATCCTCTTCACATTTGTCAAAGGTTAGTGAACAAAAAAAGCATTAGCCACATTTTATCACTAGCTATTGTTTATTTTTAACTGTATGCATACATTATTAAGAAATTATAATCAAAATCTTACCTAGTTAGTATTTTAAAATTTAATTTTTTGAGATCAAATAACAGAAAGAAAACTCAAAAATATTAGATTTTTCTCATCAGACTTTTTAGAATGTTTACTTTCATGTGAAACTGTAGTTAAATATCATGTAATAATTCCACTATTAGCTGGTTTATATACGAGGATCCACTTCCGATTTCAGACCTACTGTAGTGTGTGTGGTCCTGCTCATTAACGCCACACGTATCATTTTCATATAGGGCATTATTCAGCTACGTTTAAAAGTTTAGTGATTGTAGCTCGCTTTCTTCTCGGTGAGCTAAATTCGATGTTCCTGAGTCTTGAGTGTACATTAAGTTTTATTTAAGCATAGTAGCAAAATGATATCTTAATTGAGAAGGGTTGGATACTTCTATATGAGGTTTCCTTTCAAACCAAGTAAATATAGATTTATGGTGCTTAATTGATGGTTAAATTAATGAAGATTATTGACAGCATATTTTTAATTTAGCATCCAATAGAACTTTCTGTAATTTGCTTATTAATTTTTCACTTAGAAATAAGACGGGGCTATTGTAGACGGACATCGAAATTTTGAGACAAGTCAAAATTACAAGGTCAAGGGACGAGCTGATACCTTTCTCTCTAAATTTCCACAACCCGCCATCGGGAAGAATTGAAGCCATGACAGATTTATCGTACGTCAACCCCTTTATATAGCAGATCATCTATGGCAACTGGATTCCAACCCACGAACAATACTATCCACTTTTTTGCTACCATGACCACCAGGCTACCGAGACTTCAGCAAGCAACAGCAATTTTAAATGTTTATTTAAGTTGTATATAAAAGCAACACTGGAATTATTGGGAGGATACCATGGCAAAGGGAGGACTTGCAGCTTTGACCAGATTTAACTTGCATCAGACTTGCTGTACGATGGATCTTTTGTACCATCATGGCTCGAACCCAGAACTCGATAAAAAAAAAAAAGTAAGCCGTGAGTCGCCGTCCACATCCTGATTTGTCTACACAATAATATTGTCCAAATAATAGTAAATAAATATTATTCTAGATAGTACATTTGTAGAATTTATTTGTACAAAACTCTATTTAAATACCTATAGATAGAATTTAGTGGTGCTGATCATGTTTATATGTTAAAATTTCCATGACTGAAATTTCGTTTTGCTTCAAAAAGTAGCATCAGTTAGCAATCGATAAATATTAACGAAAAATAGCGTTTCAAAACCAAATCAGGTGAGTTTATGAGCATTTAAATAAGTTATTAAAATTATGATCAGAATTTAGAATGATAAATGTGACTTTAAGTTTATTCAACCAAATATTTAATAACAAAGTTGATAAAAGGTTTTTCTTTATAATTCGGAAAACGTACATAAATAAGTACTACCTTAAATTACATAGCTGAGAAGGATTAATTGAATCTTCACTCAGTTTAAACGCGCTCGAACGAAATTTTGATAATGCTAATCATATTTACATCCTACTTTATTATGATTTGAAGCAATTTTTTTAAACTTTTCATTGAACAACAAAAATATTTGTTTGACAACCTTTCCATTTTCTTTTATTCGGAATATAAATTAGGAGAATGGAGTGCCAGATCACATTTTGTGTTTTTCATTCGACCTAGGCTCAAAATTACAAAGCCAGTCTCCAATAATTCTCCTGTTTCTTCTAAATGCAACTTTAATAAACCAAAATTTATTCTCTCCATAATCAAACAAACTTTTTTGTTATCTCAACGTATTTTGGCATTGCAAGATATTTATTGCCATTTGACATCTGTACTTCTCTAATGTGATAATAATTCAAGATTGATTTTTTTATATTACGAGATGCACTATGAGATCATTCTTAATGCTGTTTCAGTATTGCATGATTGTAAAGCCTTCTTTAAAGTTTTCGAGGCTCGTTTGATACCATTACAGTGCATAATTTGGACATCTGTCCATCCACTTCTCACATAATTCACTGCGAACTTAAGTAAGTAGAGTCCGTTCTAATGTTAATAAGTTCTTTCCAGTGAGGCAGGAATACACATATTCCATTTTGCATAGTATATTGGTGCATGATCTGGAATGTACATGTCTAAACATTAAGACTTCTTTAATTCATTTCTAAGTTCTTGTGTACTCTCGATCCTTCTCTCTCTCACATAACGCACCTGACGTAAGTGACTTCTATAAAACTCCTCAGGACGGTGCCTGCGGAAATGCGACAACATGCCTAGGACTTGACATGAGCTCTAATTTCCAGACTTGACACATGGTGATATCTTAATAAACTGCACAGTTAGGTAACATGTGTGGGTCAGGTGAGATAAATGTTCTTATTCGCTATACTGTTTTTCGTACTCCTTTTATTAACGTGTTAAGATAACCGTTAGAAGTTGTTGGAATGTATACCTCGCGTTACGCAGGGACTTATTGTACATTTATATTTCAAATGTGATACCCTTTTTGACAACGAAGAAATTTTAAAAAGTAAATTTCTATTTATTTCCCTTTAAAACGCACTACCGTGCAAAACCTTTTATTTATTTAATATTTGTGGGCATGTAAACAAAGACTTTATGTGTGTGTAAAGGAAAAATAATCAAAAATGTTCAAAAAGGACACCTTTTGTTCATTTTAATGTGAAATATCTTTAGGACAAAATATTTAAGAAACAGATTGAAACATATTTAACCCACCTAATTAAAATTAATATCAGATTAGAGATATGAACATTTAATTAAAAATCCCATCAACGAAAATTAAATAAACTCTATAAAATTGTTGTTAAAAACGTTTTAAATGCAATTCATGTTCTGACAAAGAAAATTGCTTATTAAATAACACGTTGATTCTAAAAGCGTGTAGCACGGCTGAATTATATTGCAATTACGGAAACTAGGGAATTATTTTCCTATTTAAAAAATACATCCAAAAATACAAATCTAAGTTCCATTTAAAACAAGTAGCACCATTATATTTTTACATTAATAGTCTTATAAACCTTACAGATTCTTACTTAACAAATAATGTAATAATCATTGAAAAAACTTAGTCATGCAAAGCTTATTACGTTTCTTTTTCAAATATGTATGTGTTAATTTAATGGCTTCCTTTACAAAAACAAACACAAATAAAGAAAACTAAGAATGATTAAATTATCCATTCACCTTAAATATAACTTGGCAAAAATTTACAATTCGTGTTTTAATTATAGCAACTTTCGCACCACCTGCAGTAAAAATTTCTAGAAACTAGCTGATGCGTAACATTCCCTTTTATCTTCTCTTTCAGAATAATAATATTTGAATAACATAAAAAAAGGATATCATTCTAGATACGTAGATAAACTATGAAAACTCAGGCAATGTTAAGCTATGCAAAATAAGATATGCAAAATAAGCAAAATGTTTCATAACAGAGACTGGAACTAAGATGTATTCCTCATGCTTGTTTCTGTAACTTTGTTTTCATTATTTATCAAGAGTCTCGTATATTCCTTCTAATCTTAAGTAAATTATTTGAAAAAATTAAAAGTATGCTTCAAGCGCACGCACACACACACAAGCATATATATATAGAGAGAGATTAGACAGACAGACAGACAAACAGACAGACAGACAGACAGAACAGACAGAGACCAGACAGTGATAGATAGATAGATAGATAGAGGATAGATAGATGAAAGTAAAATGAGATAGATAGATAGATAGATAGATAGATGAATAGATAGATAGATAGATAGATAGATAGATAGATAATGAATAGATAGATAGATAAGAATAGATAGATAGATAGATAGAAATAGATAGATAGAAGATAAGATAGATAGATAGATCAAGATGATAGATAAAGGCAGACAGATAAAGCACGCACGCACGCACGCTAACGCACGCGACGTATTTACGCATTTACGTACGCATGCGATGCATCGCACGCCATCGCCACGCACGCACGCTAATGCACGCACGCACGCACGCTAATGCTAATGCGACAGCATGGCATTGCACGCGATGACGTACGCATTTACGCATTTGCCGCATGCATTTACGCGACCGCATTTACGCGATGGCATTTACGCGACGCATTTACGCATGGCCGCACGCTACTCCACGCTAACGCACGCACGCTAATTACTCCACGCTAATGCTAATGCGACGCACGCACGCACGCACGCTAATGCCATCGCTAATGCTAATTTACGCATTGCATGTGTATTGCATGTAAGACAGACAGACAGATGCGACATTGCATTGCATTTGACAAAAGATGACAGGATGACAAAAGACAGACAGACAGACAGACAGACAGATGACAATGGTTTATTGCATTGCATTTATCAACAGCCCGCTCACTAATGGAGAGGTTTTCAATTAAAATAACTTTACATTAGATGTTCCTACGGTTAGTTGAAGAAACAAGCTATGGAGCTTATGATTTTACGGTTTTTATCGAGAACAGATAAATATGTTTTGAAATATATTATTTTTAGGACAGTAATAGTTATATTTCTATTAAGATATATTTTGTGTAATGATGAATAATTTTCTTTAATTTTAATATCAGAAAAGAATGTTGTCAGTAGTCTAAATAAATTGTAACCTTTTTCTTTGCATTATTGTTTGCTTTTAATTGAGAACTTGATTACTGATTTGTTTTTGTTTTTTTTTTCACATTTTAATTTTCTTTGATTTTTTTTTTTTTTTTTTTTTTTGTAAAAACTGTGTTTTTATTGTACCATAAAATATCGTATATTTTTAGTTTTATCATTATATGACGAAGGGTTAAATTATTTGAAATAACAATTTTAAATCTATGTTAAAGCAGACTATTTATTTTAGAAATTTTGCAGAATGTTTTTCAGGGATCATGATATCGCTAGATTTACAAAATTAAAAGACATTTTTTGAAATGCAACATCTTCAGTATAATTTCCATGATTAATTATATATATGAACTATTCAAGTTTACCATACATATACGTATGTGAATTATAAAGTGTACGAAATACGTATGTGAATTATAAAGTATACGAAATACGTATGTGAATTATAAAATTACGAAAGAAGACATTTTACTTCTCAGTGAAGTTATGATCTACTCAATCATTTTTGATAAATTATTTTGCAAGTTCAGTTTCTTAGATTTTTAGAAATGGAAGAATACATATATATCGTGTATTGTATAATCTTTAAAAGAGATGAAATTATGAAAACTCGTGTATGTGTACCTACGTTTACATCAAATTTAAAAAACAAATTACTAGTTTTGCACTCGATAAAATCTTATGATAAGAGGAATGCTTGGAGAAATTTTGAAAACCGCTACAAAAGTGAAATTTTTCAAATCGAAGTTGCTTCAACAAAAAAAGCATTGCTTGAAGAAAATTCCGTATGCATCGCAGTTGTAAAGAAGATTTGAAGAGGTAATAGGAAAGAAGGAAATAGATGAGGAAAAATCACTTACTTTATTGTGAAGAGGCATGGACTATTTTTCGGGGTATAAATGGGAACGATTTTGCGGAAATGAAAGAAAATGTCATCAACCATCACGAAATGTATTGGGCTGGTCATTAATGGAACTGATTTTCCACCTGGGCTGAATGAATTTTAATGTAATCTTGATTGTCAATTACGCTTACGAAACAAAAACTTCGATACTTAACCTATTCTTTTCAAACAAGTTGAATATCTTTAGGTTTGTTCAGTATCCATTTCTTCAGTTTGTTTCTTTTTATGTTGATTCCTGTCTTACTTTCGACAATACAGTTGAAGCTAATATATATTTTTAGCGCCGTACACATCCTCCCTTGTTTTCGGCAACATAATTCACACGAGAATATATTTTTAATTACCTTTGCATCCTTATGCTTATTTCCACCTCGCTTTCAGCAACACTATTGAAAAACTAACCTCCCCTCTTGTTTAAAAGTGACTGGAAAAGTTAGACGTCAATTTTTCAATACGATCGATATTCAAATTTTCCGATACCCATCGAAGCATAACGTCAGAAGTATGCAGCCAAGCTTAAAAATAAATAAATAAATCGTTTGCAAATTCCTTTTTTAATATTATGGCTACCAAAAAAGTAGTAATATTGCCAGTTTGGCAATTTATCGCCAAAACCGTACCAAAGATTCATTGTTCCAGGACCCGACATAGTACTACGACTTAGTACTTAGTACTTAGTGAATATATCCTAGATTTTTTTAGATTAAATGATAACGGTACCACATTACAGGATTCCTAAACCTTTCTGCATTACAATTCATTTACTTTTTAGAAACCACATGGGGCATCCTCTGTGCATTGAATTTTTTCAGTCATGAACAACACACGTTATTTCCGAAAGAGGATTTGTGACTAAAAGAAACTTATGTGAAGAAAAAATACTTATTAATAAACATAGAAAGTCTTAGATAATTTGATTTTAATTATTTATTATTTATAATAAGATCTATGCAAATTGATGTGACTGTTTTCCATAGCTATTGATCATGACATGGAAGCCCAGGTCAACGTTTCAAATTAATTTATAATATTTAGTGTTACTTCAAAGTTTGTGTGCCATTAAGCAATAACATAACGTAAAATGGTACTTGTCTGTTATAGAGGCACCCGTCAAATTACGATTACGTCAAGTCGTCACCAAAATCGTGAAGCCTATCTTTTGATTTAACTTACTTGACGATATTTCTTAGTCGCTTGGCGATTAATTATTGGGTGCGTCTATAATAGACAAGTACCTATAAAATATTATCTTATAAAAGTTCTGATGTAATATTTCCCAAATGAATTTGTCGATATTTGAATAATATGTAAAGCACAATTAACGATCATACTAAAGACTAATATTAATGATAGTTAATATGTTCATGAATTGATATATTTACAGAGTTAATATAATTAAAATTGAACTTTCAAAAGACTGTAAAAAAAACTACTAATTGGATTGACCTGATGTTTCATCTCAATTAACTGGAAGCGAGGGGATTTTGTTTTGGGAATGAAAAAAAAAATTAATAGTTGAACGATATAGGGCGTTGTACTAGTCATAAGAAGCTAATTAAGAGAAGGAAAGTGTTGTGTTCATGTGTTATTGTTCAAAGCTCATCCACCATGACAGGGTAGTAGATTGGCGTTTGAACCACACGAATAGAAAAAAAATATTTTTAGCTATCTCTAGGACAAATACCATATAAAAAGCAAAATATGTTGAAACCGTTCAGATAAAGAAGTCATGAAATGGCTGCTATGACATGCTTAAGAAAAGTTCACTATGCTGTCAGCCCTTTTCAGCCACAATTTGAAAGCGCAAAACAGCATGTCCCGCAACAGATTGTAGAATATAAGTTGTGGTGTTATGAATTTGTTGCGCATTGAGTCTTTTCAATTAATCTAAGTTCTAATTCAGAATCAAGTGCAACATATTTTTGTTAACCCCAGAGCCAGAAGTTTCAAGGGTTAAGATCAGTTGATCGTGGAGGCAAGGGTTTTGGGAAATGTTGATGATAATTCTGTCACTTCCAAAATGCATGCTTAGCAACTGCATCATTGGATTTGAAACGTGCAGAGGAGCAATATCTTGCTTAACAATTGTGCTGTCCACACATCCGTGCTTTTGCAGTGCTGGAATGAGCTGGTTGCTCAAGAGATCCATAAATATCTTATGAACTGTGTAGGTGACAAAATTCGAATGCCCTATCTCCTAGAAATGAAAGAGTCAGCGACAAATGTTGTCATAAACCCACACCACGAACTGACATTTTGAGAATGAAAAATCATTTTGAGTATTGACAGGGACCTGTCTGTCCACAAAATGTTCCATGATCATGCGTTGTCCACTTCCATTCGAGTAACAAATTGCACGGCAAAAGCTTCTTCTTTTGGTACGTAACCAGTATTAACTCCTGAACATTTGTAATTTTGGATGGATAGCATTGGATGATGGCTCGTAAAATTTAACGAACAGTACTGAAGGGCATGTTCTATAGTTTTGGCGATTTATTTTCGATTATTGCACTGCTCGTTCCCAAAGCACTGCTTGCCGCTCCCTGCAATGCTGTAGAAAAATTCTTCACTGACGTCCAAGCAATTAACTTTCTCCTTCTGCCACATTTCACGTTGAATGAACCCGTCTATTCGAAATTATGAATCATTTTCTTTAGACCAAATGTACAGCCTCTTTTAAAACATTTAGTGTCATGAATTTATTCAAAGCAGTTACTGCACATTCACCGTTCTTGAAAAAAGAAACTAATAATAAGCAGAGCCAATTCCATCACTGATAGAATCATGACTACCTTCTCTAACGCAAAATAACGGGAATTTCTTGTTCCTGTTATTTCATAAATTTAATATGAGGTGCTTATCACAGCCTTTTTATTATAAATTTAATATGTGGTGATGTGCTTATGTCCGTCTTTATAATCATTATCTTGAAATTCGCATATATTTTACAGTAATCGTTTATTAGCCTCTTATGATTAGTACAGTGCCATACATCAGTCAACTTTTCAATTTTTTTTTCTTTTGCAAAACAAATTCCCATTTCTTTATGTATACTCAGATGAACTATCAAGTCAATCTGACCAGTGATTCTTTTTACTATGGTTTGAAAGTTCAACTTTAATTCTAATCACTTTATATTTTCTGTACAAATTAAGTTAGGAATATAAGGTGATAATCACTCATTTGTAATTCCGTGTCAAAAAATCTCCTCTTGTATTAAGAAAAATAATGATTGGAGTGTTTTGACAATCATTTTCATTAAACATTTATTGAAATACTAGCTTTAAAACGAATCAAACATGTCGGAGAAAAACTTTAACGGGAAATAAGAATGCTGTGGTGAAAGACATCCAAACTGTGCATCGCCTTTTCTGGAAGTGATCTAACAGAAACATGAAAGCAGGTGCAGGGTTAGCAAATAATAAACACCTAAAATTATCCTTTGAAACAGCTTTAACATGCTGTAAGAGGAAGTTTCAAATTTAAGTCGACCTTATTTTGCTTAACATGTTGCATACTTAAGAATATTAATTTATACTTAATCAAAATGCCCTAACACAAATAACACTAATCTCTTAAGGTTTTCCACAGTTCCTTCTTCTCTTATTAATGCTGTTATTCAGATACTCCTTAAATGGATTTCAATGAAAAAATTAGATATTGCCAAAAATTATAAATGAATTAAATATAATAATATTCTGTCTGAGAGTGAGTTTTTATATTTTAAATATATTAAAATTTCCTGAACCTATGAAATAATTTCAAATTAAATTATTCAAAAACACTTAAAATGTTAAGGTAAATTTGTGACATTAGTTACGTTTTTGTAAAAAAAAAAAATAATCAAACCATGTAACAATTATGGATAGTTAATTTAGTTACTGGAAGTGTGAGAATTACTAGAAGTGTCCGAAGTATTATTTTAATATATTTTCATTAATTAGATTTTTAAACAAAAATAATATTTTGAAGATATTTAATTGTTTTATTCTGACTGCAATAAAGTTAAAAATAATTCATTAATTTATATAATAAATCCTATTTTCCTCAAATTTATGCTATTCAACAAGTGCAAGATAAAATCAAAATTACATGTTTCATATTTTTTTTTTACAAAATAAAAATATCAATGAAAAATATTTCACCATCTCTAGCATTGCAAAGAGTATTTATTTCAAGAAAATGAAAATTTGACCATAATGCTACAGATTGCCATAAGGTATCCGTCTACCTTTAAAATGTGATTTTCGGTTAAAAAGTTTGATTTTCTATTTACAGTCTATTATTAAAGCCGGATTTCTTAGCCTTCTAGAACAGTTTCAATTTTGTTTCTATCTTACATAGAACTTGAGTTATAAGAATTTTAATAAGAGTCTTTGTCATATCTTAGAACTGAAAATAGCATTCTGCTACCGGAAATGGAACTTTAATGTTTGTTTTTCATTGATACTTTAAGTAATATCACCCTCAAAATATCTTCCAACATGCTAGATGAATTTCCTAAGACCCAAAATGCAAATGAATATCTTAATGGTGTAATATGATAAAAAGTACTAAAGGAAGTTTTTGTTTGTTTGAAAACTGAAATTGGGTGCATATGATGCAATTATACAATTTAACGAAGGACATCAAGGCTGCTTAAAAGTCTTAAATAAGCTGAACATTGAAAATCCGGATTGCTTCATTGTAAAGGGATACAAAAAAGTTAGATTACAATCGAATCAGGGATTTGAAGCGTTATACAACACCTATTACATGTAAGCGTAGAAAAGTTTTAAAGACCATCAGAAAGAAAAAAATATAACTTATTTAAGTAATACAGATGGTGAACTTTTCTAATAAGGGGCATTTTAATGTTAAATGTTTATTTAAATAGGTAAGTTTCTGGGTTGAAATGTATTTTCAGCCTTTTCTCAAAATGAAGATATTCTTATTTTACTTCAGTGCAAAACATCGTATAGAAAAAAGTTATGTAATATATAATGTTATGAAACTTTCAAAGGAAACTGTATGAAAGTGTAATTCAGGACTTGAACCTCTCCTATTGTTATAATGTGATGACATTCATGATAAAAATCATAACTTGTCACAAATGTGTAATTTTTTTCTGTATGTTAAAGTACGACTTCCTATAAATATTTAATTTTCAGGTTTATAACTGTAAAAGACGCACAAATCCTAAATTAGATTCAATTCATCATAATAAAGTTTACAGAATTGAAATATCTCTATTTAAATTTCAGTTTTGGTGTTCTGTACAAGTGCCTTTTTACTGCCTATTTTTATGTATTTTTTGAGCTTAAATATTAAAACAAATTTATATTGTGCTTTAAATTTTTAACCATATCTTATAGTATAATGCATGTAAAGAGTTATTTTTTCAATTATTTAAAAAAATTCCTCTTCGAAGGTAGGCGAATACTTTAAATATACAATCATATTTCTCACACAGAGAAGTAATTTTGTATTGAGAAATCAGAAAAGATTGATTAAAGTTAATTCAATGGTTCTTGGAGTATATTAACATATCTGTGCGTATTTTAATTTTCATTAATGTTTGCTATGTTACTTAAGTAAATATAGTTAATATTAATTATGCATTATGCATTTTTATTCAACACACATTTCCAGTACACGGTTTTTTTTCTCGTATTAGGATCTTTTTGAAGTAGGTTTCGTATTTCTTTTTTTTTTTTTTGATATTTGTGCGTAGTTATGCTTAGTTTAAGTATTTATGATATTATAATAATTTCTCACTGGTATTTCCAGCATTGATAAGGGTACAACATAATTGTACTCATTATTCTTACCTCAAAATTGCCCCTGCTTGATGCATAACTACGTTTGTAATAGTTAATTATTAGTATTATGGCTGTAGTTAATTGTTAAGCAAGGAAATTTAGATATAATTTCATAATCATCATATTGTTTAGCTAACTTGAGATAGTAAAACCTTATGCATTACACCCATCTACATATAATTGAATCTTTCTTAGAGATTTAACATAGAATTTAAGAAAATTTGTTCTGTTTCAATTATATTTCTTTCAGATTTTCTTTTGTTCATGCCGATTAATTTACTATTTAAAAGAACTCCGGTAACAATAAACAGAAATTATCTGAACAATTACAGAATCAATAATTGTAGCTTTAGATGTCACGTTTTATATTTACGAGAGAACAATTTTGAATTAACCCTTGGACGGTTAGGCGAATCAATAGTTTTCACTCCAATATTACGCATAGTGCTACGATCAAACGGTCTCTGAAAGTGGCAGCCGTTTGTACCCAAGTTCATTTTGAAAATGTCACCCTTTCTCCGACGTTGATACAGATAACTCTCTCAGTTCTTAAAAGTAGACTTTATAGAATTATTTGCTGTATATTAATGTAATATTTACAACATTTTAATTAATCAGTGAATGATAAATATTGGAGATATCTGTTTGTAAAATATTAAAATAAACAATCTAAATAAATAACTGAATTTTATTTGAATGAATTGAAAACTGAATAAAACATTTAATTGCTATTTTTACTTAAGGTAAGTACTTACCGCCGGAGCACTTTTGTCTCAAAAAATAATTTGTGAAACACTAATGTTTTTAGCTACAATGGTCTATAAAACGGTACATTTGAAAGTCATTTTCATGATTTTTTTTTTTAAATTTTGCCCATATTTGGTTTAAATTTCCTAAAAATTGAAATTTACTCTAGAGTTCATATCGCAAATTCTAATTAATATATTTCACTTTTTTTCAACTGTATATTTAATATACATATATCTGTGTTGTGAAGTAGAAAAATGCAATTATGTCTTAAATTTACTGAGGTATACCAAAACTTATAAACACATGATTTTACAAAAAATACATATCACTTTTTAAAACAGAAATATATTAAAAAAATAGTTACATACTTAAAAGCTATGTTTGAGGTTCTCAACATACCTAGATATGTATAGAAAATTGCGGTAAAATTTCATTTGAATATATGAATACTGTAAAGAAATGAGATTTTCCGTCATAAAAAAGCTATAATACCATTTTTCCAGACAATGAAGATTCATAAATCAAAATTAAGAGAAGAAATAACTGTCAGATACACCTACAACTATAAAAAGTAAATGAATGGAGTTAAAATCTGTATTTAAAAAGTATATTGTATATTCACATCATTCGCGAAGGGTGGCTAATACGTCTAGCCACATAATAATGAATTTTTCCATCCCTAAACACCCCTGATTTAAAATTTTCTTATGGCCAAATAATGTTTACAGATAATGGGAACATTACTTTTGTCATGTATTTTGTTATAAATAAAAATGTAATGTATTTTAGATTGTAATTTAATAAAGTATAAATATATTTTTACTTCGTGCTCTCTAAAGGGTTAAAAATGAAGAAATGGTTGTTTAAAATGCATTGTTTAAATTTCCATAGGTTAGTTTTTCACTATGGAAAAATTTCCACTTCCGCTTGCTTTAAATTGAACTTTTGGCTTACAATTTAGGCTACAACCTTCTTTTTCTAGCTATTCTAGAGAGAAAAGCAAATCATTTTTGATATAGTAAATATGTGGGCCTAAATAAAAAAGAAATAAAGAAACTTTCGAAAGCTTTATCGAAACGAGTGATTTTTGAGTAGGCATATACCTTAAAACTCGTTTTGTGCTAGATACACTTTAAAAGACATGGAAAATATTCATCATATATATATATATATATATATATATATATATATATATATATATTACAAAACTAGTTTTTAATCAGAATTATGTAGCTTTCGCTTTTGAAATATTAAAGTAACAAACCCATCTAAATTTCACAAGAAAAATAACTTGATTAGCAATAATTAGATCGGAAACATTTGCAATTATTATACAAAAAATCTTATGTTACCCCTACTGTAATCAATATGCTATTAAACTAACTAAATGTTGTAATGGGTAACGTTTGTCCCCCAAACAACACCAAGTAATATACGAGGACGAACTCAGCACATCAACGCGCAATGAAGAAAAGTTTTGCCACACGATTAGGGCTCTGTTGCAACCATTTTTGTTGAAAAACTTCGCACGAGTTCAACTCATCTGCGCTCCTTTCAGCGAACTATTCGAATGAAAAGCTGAAGTCACTCATAACCATTAAAAATGGATTTAAAAAATAAATATTTTTCATGATTGATTTGTACAAATGCGCTAAATTTATATACAACACACTGCTGTTCATTGAAATTACAACACCAATAAGGAATATTCTGACGAAAGTCAAAATTACATGAAAGGAAAAAGATGTTAGGATATGCAAATGAATAGTATTTAAAGGGCATTTATACTACTAAGGAGAGAGAAAAGGCATTTCAAGAACTGTATCAAAGAACAGTTGTGTAGTGGAATTCTTGTTCGGAAAAAGGTTAGTAAGGTCAGTTTCCTCAGTATATGATATTATGCCTCAAATAAGAAGAAATCGTGCTTGCCTGCAAGTATCGGAGTTCGATAGAAGCAGGATCGTTTCCTATCGATAGTGTGGATTATGCGAGAGTGTTCCGTGATATTGCCCGTCGCTTTGGTCGAAATCCAAAAGTGCGAATATGGAATCTATGGGTTGCTAAGGGTCATAATGAATGCCATGCAAATCCGTATAACCTCATCATCACTCATTCATTAGACGGAAATTGACGTGTTTGCAGCACCACAATACATGCTCATGCAGTAAAAATATTTGCAGCAGCATGGACTGTGAACACGGGGACCATTACTTCAGATTCCCTTGACAATGCAGCATAGAGAGAGACGGTGACACTGTTGCTCCGGTCGTTAAAGGGAAATAAAGGACTGGCTCAAAGTCGTCTTTTCTGATGAGTCCCGGTTCTGCATGCAGTATTCCGTTAGACGTACACTTGTCAGTTGACTCCAAAGAGATCGCTTATTAGCCGCATGTATTCTATATTGGCGTAGAGTTCTTATATCAGGTATGATGATTTGGGTAGCCATTGCGAACACAACACGCATACCACTTCCAGTTCGAAACATGGTAATTTGAACTCAGATTGGTACATTTTTGATATCTTATGGCCAGTGGTTGTGCCCTATCATAGAGGTCTGCCGAAGTCATCTTCCAACAATACAATGCAAGACCACATGTTGCATGCCATGTTCTTACCTTCGCTGATACACAGAGTAATCGATTGTTGCCCAGGCCTTCACGGTCTCCATATATGTCCCTCATTAAGAACATCTGGCCAAAGATTGTTGAGATACTAGCCCAACCCCCTACTCCAATTAATGCAGTTGATAATGCGTAGCATAGATTTGAAGAAGCTAGGAATAATATGCCCGTTTCTTTCATCCAAGCACAGTTCGCTTTAATTCCCTACCCAGTAAGAGCCGTTTTAGATGTCAGGTTTTAAAGCTGTTCCTAATTTCTCCCCCCAGTAAACACCAAACCATTTGCAAATTTAATCATTTAGTCCTCCTGCCATACTGCTTAAGTAGATTAAATATATTATTTTTTGTATTTGCTTATATTTAATATATATATATATATATATATATATATATATATATATATAT
>BMAW01070443.1:479081-495631 GCA_019974015.1 Nephila pilipes | reverse complement strand
AATATACTATATATATATATATATATATATATATATATATATATATATATATATATTGTGACATATTCAATTTTTAAAACAAACGATTGTGATGCTTTTTTTAAGATATCTGTCAACTTATAAAGGACTTATACATACATATATATGTATGTATATGTATGTCTCTCTCTATATATACATACATATCTGTATATGTAATGGTAATGACATATATATCTTACTATTCTGCATGCATATATGCATGCAGCGCTTTATATGCATGTATGCATATATATGTATGTATGTATATATGCTAATATGTATGGACATATAATATGCATATATGCATGCATATATGTATGTATAATATATATGTATATATAACTTGCTCTTCTTTAATAATAATAATATATATACATGCATGTATGCATACATATGTACTATGTATGTATACATAATATGCATATAACAATAATAATAATAATATGTATAATATAATATGTATATATTATATACATATATCATAATAATATGTATATGCATATATGTATATGGAGGGAGAGTAATATGTATGGGTTTATGAAGGTATGTTTCCAAGAATTATGCATTTTCCTCCTTCTTTTTTGAGAGAATCCTTTGTTGGAGATGTGCCAAAGTTTGCGTTGGCATTGCTAAAGAATGTGATCATTTCATTTACACTTGCAGAGTTCAAAGGGTTTTGTCAAATGTATCTTTGTTTGGTTTCACAAACAGTCTAGTTATATGAAAATATTTGAGGAAATTTACCAATTCTAATTTTACTGTCCTCAACTACATTTTTCTTCCATATCGAATTAGTTGTTCTTTAAGAAATTGTTATCTCAGTGCAAACTTACTAAACGTCTGAGCTATAAATAGTCTTTACTAGCTTAAAGTTTTATTTAAATTTGAGGAAACCTGAATGGAATAAGAAGGTTTCCCTTTACCATGAAAATGTTCAACGTCAGTGACCAAAAGTATAAGCAGGTGACGAAATTGGCTAAAATTGAATTCTGAAACTTTGTAGGGACTGTCATTCTTTTACGAAGCATAATTCTGAAGTTCACCATTCTGACATTCATACTTCTGCCCCGAAAGTTTTAAAAGGTCATGTCAACAGAAAGTAATATCCAATTTTGTTATCTTTTTCAGCTTTATTCTTGACTTTTCTAATGTATATGACAACTTTGTGTAGAAACTCTCAGAAGAAACGATAACTGAAACAATTGTAGCTTAAAAATATTCTGAAATTATTCTTTGTTCAAATTATCCGTAGCAAAAATGAGTTAGGTAAACATAATAATTTTCTTCTTTTTTGCTGAATCCATGTATAGTTGTTATTTTCCTTATTAACATTAAGTAATTTTTTTTTGAAATAATGAATAGTTTATGTTGGTAATGATTATTTTGATGTATGGTATACATTTTGATATTTGAAAAGTAAATAAGTACTCAATCATTCACATATGCCAATCTAGAAAATCTTAGTAAGTAACTTAGATAATGACAAAAAAAATAAAATATATATTTAAAACACAAATCTCTTATATTAAATTGCGTCCTTTTTATCAGTTGATTTTATTTCAATCGATAAAATAACTTATTTTTACATTTATAAAACCTATAACACTAATATTATCGTTTCGATTCTCCAGCTGCCCATCTATATCCAATTCAAATTTACATGCTGAAAATATATTAAAATTTGGTTGCGAAAATTCAATGAAAATATCCGCCTGTGTTTGAGACATAACACATCTAAATACGTGGCGAAAAGCAAGTGTTTTTGCAAAATATATAAAGTTAAGTTAAAATATCAGGAAACAATAGAAATAAAGATAACTGACACTAAAATGAAAGCCTAAACATTTTATTTTTATTTTTAAGTATAAATAATGTCACTATTAAAAATTTACACTATTGTATTTGTATATACTATTGAAATAAATATCTGCTTTACTATTATTATATATTTTCCTGAAGTATATCGTTCCATTCGAAGCTCATCAGCAGTCAAGAAGTCTTGACATCCGCTGCAGCCATCGGTTTCTTCGTGAAATCTTTCTTCTTAGTTTTAGTCATAAGTCGTATTTCCTTCATGCACAATTACATAGTTTCTATCACTCAGAATTAAAAAACTTTTTAAATAGACGCACTCACGTTAATGAGTAAGACTTTCCATGAGGCTGTAAAATCTTATTATTCAGTTGAGCTTAATTGAAGCATTGTAGTCTTTTGAAGAGTTAACGCTTCCTACGAGGCAAATGTTGCTTGAATTGGTTAGGCCTTCTACGAAGCATAAGTCACTTGAACTGGTAAGGCCTTCTATGAGGCATAATAGTCACCCTGGCGAGGCCTTTTATGAGGCTTTATTCTGCCTTGAACTAGCAGAGCCTTCTATAAGGCATAATAGTCACTTCCTCTGGTGAGGCTTCTATGAGGCATAATAGTCACTTGCACAAGTGAGGCCTTCTTTGAGGCTTAATAATATTATTTGAACTGGTTTGGCCTTCTATGAGGCATAATAGTCACTTGAACTGGTTTGGCCTTCTATGAGGCATAGTAGTCACTTGAAATGGTAAAACCTTCTATGAGGCGCAATAGTCACTTGAACTGGTTGGGTCTGCGAAGAGGCAAAACAGTTCCTTGAACTGGTAAAACCTTTTGTCACTTGAAGTGGTAGGTCCACTTGGTCACTTGAACTGGTAGAGCCTTCTAAGGGACATAACAGTCATTTGGACGGTTAAGGCCTTTTATGAGGCATAATAGTTCACTTGAGCTGGTAGAGCCCTCTTTGAGGCATAATAGTCGCTTCAATTTGTAAATATTTCTATGATACTTTATTTTCAAAATAAGAATTAAAGCCCTTTTTGAGCCATTTGTTTCACTTTCGTTTTTCTTAAGACATCATTTCGAAGTGTGTAACTTTCATTACACAAAATGTCACTCGAGAAGTGGGAACACAAGTTCATATATTTCTTATTAATTAAAAAGGAAATACCGCAGTGTTGTATAAATATATAAAAGTCAAACACATAATACACATAAAAGCTACTCACAAAACAAAAAAGAACATAAAGTTACAATTCCAAGGATTGCATGAATTATTTGATATTCTCTATTATTTTTTCAATATCGTATATTATATGCCTTTTTCTTGAAATAATATATATGTAGAATATTTCCCAGTCTGAATTGTTAGCAATCATGTTCATATTATTCCGCTTAATCATTTAATGATTTGACATAAGGCATCAATTATGGATACTTTAAGATCTTTTTGAAATATATATATATATTCTTTATTTCCTTTATTTCGATTTGCTTGAACAGATGGTGGGAAAATTTAAACTATAATTTTTCAACTGGAGTACTTCATTTTATTACTAGTTTTGACTCTTTAACTGGCAGCCAATTTTGTCAAATGGCTCATAATCTCTTGCATAACATACAATAAGTGGCACAAAGGAACAACAAAATCACAAACAAGGAATTCCTTTTAGTAAAAAGAAGAAGTATTATATGTTGAGCCTTTTCTCTTTACTAATTTGATGATATTTCCAATGGATAGTGCAAATTTCAAAATTTCACTATTTCTTTGCCACTGTAAGATTTGTCTGATGTCCTTTGCAAAGACATTTAAATTTTTCTTAAAATGTTATTGTTTTTCATGATTTGGAAAACTCTTCGCTATTTTATTTATTCAGTTTATTTTTATATATGATTTCTTAAGTATATGCAGTTGAGAAAATTATCTATTTAAAAGTTTCATGAGGATGCATAGGAGGAAATTCCTTCCCACAAAAGGGGTTATTGATGTATGCATAAGCGAAAGGGTTATTTTCAAGTCGTGGTGGTTGGGTGACATCAATTGTTTCATACCATATTATTTCGAAATATTTTGGTGGATCGATTGCAATTTTAAATTCTTCCAAAGTATCATAGAAAATTTCAGATTTTACTTTTTTCAATTTCTTCGGCAAGGCCTTAAAAATCTGCACCCAAAGCTCTGTTGAAATAACGCACACAATAAATGGTAATGTATAAAAGTAAGTCCCAGTACAAAACAATTCGATCACACAAAAGCAAGACATCAGTACAGAGAAATCTGTAGCTGTGAGTAGAAAAGCCATCGTCAAAATTTTTGTTTTCTTCAAAATCACTTACTTTAATTCTTTTTAAACCTCAATACGCAAGAATCAAACTCACACCGAATACAATAAACAGAACGAAATATTAGTGGACCTTTGTTGCTTAATAAACTTTGTTACAGATTATTGAAATGCAACAGAGTATAATTCATTTTGATTTGCTGTTCTGTAGTTTCTATTGTTTTAGATTCACAACTCCATTGCTTAGTGTTAAGCGAGTTTTTTGTGTGTGTTCTTAATTGAACTAAGGATTTAATTTCTTTTAAAATAAAAGATAGAAGAATCAAAAACGGACGTTTCTTCTTTCTTTAAATAACTTACCAAAATTCCAGTTCGGAATATTAAAAAAAAAAAGTTTCTTTGGATAGTGGGAAAAATGAAGTAAAAAAAAACTCATTAAAAATCATTTAATAATGTTATTAAGTCAAAAATGTATCATATTTAAAAAAAAAAGATAATGTATGTACTTTCAGAGCAATAAAAGAACGATTAAAGTTGTTTTATTCTATTTTCAGTTGTAAAATATAGTATAATATGCCATTTGTCACCGACAAATTTAGATATAACTCAAAAAGGTCTAATTAACTTTGCACGGGTTATAAGTTAGTGTTGATTTTATTAAATTTGCATTAGAAGTAACACCAGGGCTATTGACGAGGAGCCTCGTAATTATGAACTTTGGTCAGTGACGAGGACGAAACCTGAGCTGGCACCTTCCCTCTCCTAACTTCCAAAACATGCCAATGGGAGGACTTTGGAACCTAACATATTTAACGTGAATTAGTCCCAGATATACTTTAGTGGCATCAAGGCTTGAACCCATGACTCGAAGAAAACCACCGACCACGAGTCTACGGCCCTAACCAATAGGCTACCGCGGCCTTCAACAAAATTCATAGGTTATAAGAAATGTTCTCCCCAGCTTTCTTTTCATAAATTCACAGCTTTCAGAAGTTTTCAGTTTGAAAATTTTTTTGGAAATATGTGGATGAAAAAAATAAATGTTTTGATGGAAATTTTCAAATAGCTCCGCAAATTTGAAAAAAAAAAAGTCTTCGTGTAAAGAGATGCGTGTTGTTCCGAGATCCTAATTAAAAGTGTCGAATATAATGAGATGTATTTTCGCTTATATATATATATATATACAAGAATACAACAAGAATATCTAAATTTTCATATAACATGTGTTAATTTTTGAAATATTTAGACTTCTAATTTCTTCAAACAGACAACTGTCATCGATTTTAATATCAGGCGTGTCTTTCGATAAGAACTTGACACAATTTGCAATATCTGTCTAATTTACTAGCGATGTAGTTAGAAACCATCATTGAAAACTGTTATTTACTGTGACATTTGTTTTTCAGATCATTCTTCGACATATTGGAAACACGTTTGGCAAAAAATTCTGCATTTCTTTGATATTCTTTTCTGTATGCTCCGATTAGACTTGTCTAAGCTTCATAATTTTCTTTTTATTATTAAAGGAATAAATTTTTCTTCAAATCGAGATTTATATTTAACGATAAAATTGTTCAAAGTAAGATTAACCTCTGAAGTTGAAATATATTCAAGTTCAATCCTTTGAATCGTTTTGAGAAAAATAGATGCCTGATTATGTACAAAATACATTAATATCTCCGATAATTCATAACAGAAAAAAAAAAGATTGTAGAATTTTTGGACATTCGTTTAACTTAGAAAAATGAATAGAGGCGCTGAAATAATTGTAAAATGAGCTCAGTAGCAGGTGTTGGCATAAACAATCTAACTTTTGAATATCCTAAAAGTTTTTTGTATATAACATTTGTGTAACAGAGTGGCACAACATCTCTAAATACAGAGATTAATAGATTAATTGTAAAATATCCTAAAGAAGAACAGGAAAGGGGACACTTTTCGTCGAAGGACAGAACTTTTAAAAGGAGGATGATTGGTCAACTTATTATTAAGTGATACTGTAGCAAATTAATATTTCTAACTTAATGTCCTCGACTTGATAAAGAAACTCTTCGATTTGCGCAGTTTAAGCTACAAGTGATAATTGCATTTCTTAACCCGTTCACTACTAGCATATCACATTTGATACGCTCGCGGTGGCTCTTCTGTGCCTAGCGTATCACAATAGATACGCTCCGGAATGTCTTCTGCAGACCAGCGTATCAATAGTCAAAGAAACGCTTAAAGAGAACGTTTTATTTGATTTTTTTAATATTACTAGATGGTGTTACATTGCCGCGAAATCTATATAGATAGGTTATTTGGAATGTTGTGCTTGGTTATATGGGCTCGGATTTCATTTCTGGGTGTCAGGAGGATGGGGGGAGGAGGTTATTGTTAAAAGCACATATAGTGGCGTTATTCTTTAAATATAATGACATGATTTAAAGCGTGCACATGCTTTCAGTTTACCTTTTTCTTTCCTCTTGCTTTTCAGAAGTTCGAAGGATAATTTATGGTCTTTTATGGGGGTTTGGGCTTTAGATAGCAGATGCTCTCAGTTGTTCATTTCATTCAGTCCTTTTTTTAATTTGTAGCGATAGTCATGACGAAAAGAAAGTATTTATCTGATACTGATATTAGCTAAATAATGAATGAATCCGACAGTAATGTTAGCGAAAAAAATCCAAATATTTACACAGACATTAAAGTAAAAGAAGGGGGATAAAAAGGACTAAGATGTGCCCTTTGCTCAAAATCTTGCGTGAAGCTTCTGAATATGTGTGTAAGTTATATGACATTGGACTATGAATAGATTTTTTTTATAAATATACCATACAGCAAAATAAGATTTATCTTTTAATTATATCTATATATTCCATATAATGGTATATTATTACACCATGAAATTTATGTAAATATGTTTTGTATTTTCTTAAAAGTATGATTTTTTGCGATATTCTATGTATGAAACATTCAATTTTTGAGTAAATCCTTTTTTCTTTTGTATATATTAATTTTAATGCATTTTAAATAAGATGTATGAATACCAAAATATTTTAATGAATAGCTGATTTTAGACGAATTTTGTTCATGAATTAGGCTTAGTATCTAAAATCGTCTGGGCACACATTGACACTCGGTGGTAAGAAACCCAGTGAAACGGTACGGGCCCAGTGAAGCCCTTCTTTTTTCTCCCTCCGGTAGCTGAAGGGTTAAGAGACGTAATCATTTATAACTAAAAAAATTACTTTAAAAAAAAAAAAGAATTTATCCATCGTTTAACTGAGGCAGTGGAATCTAACAAGTAAATATCTATTTATTTTATTTAAAAGAGAAAGTTGTTAATTTCAGGTAGAAGATAATAGCATTAAAATAAGTATATTGATAAATTATATTTATCACACACACACACATGCTCTTAAATTTATATACAAACTCAGTCACACACACACATACATTTTTAAAATTTTGCCTACTTTTACATATTTCGTTGAACACTTTTGAAAACATGATGTATAATTTTAATTACTTAGTTTGAATGTTGAACTTAAATATGAAAGTTGCAATAATGATACCACTGATAAAGTCTGCATATAAAGACATGCAACTACACACCTATATGTGTATATTGTATATGTATATAATTATACACACTTATACTCCCTATAATAAAAAAAAAACGATGCAACAAAAATGAGTTGCCCCGATTGTAATGAAATTTCATATACAAATCCATTTGGACCAAACATGCAAATGATTAAAATCTGGTAAATAATGAATGAATAGCAGGAGCTTCAGTGCATTAGAACTGCGCAATCAGCAGGTGTATATAACAAGTGATTTTCAATCGGATGGTCAAATTTTCTGAAGCACTGTGATTTAGGAGAACCTCAACGACTGAAAAAACAACTCGTCGTAGGATTTGAGCTCATTACGAACAACTGTCACAGTTTGAAAGAGGTCGTACCATTGTATTGAAACAGGCATGTTGGGCAAATTCGAGAATCACTCGTCATATGGGTAGATGCGATGCGACACTTAGAAGATGCTAGAAAGCATGGGTGGGCAATGGCAGATTTCAACGTCATGATGATAGCGGTCAACCCAGAGCCAAAACATATCGGAAGGACAAAGTGATTGTCAAATCAGCTGTCACAATGTCTGATTCGTCGTTATCAACTATCAGGCGTGCGACAGACACATGAGTGTCCGCCATGACCATTCACTGACAGAGATACACGCTTGTACCGTCTGCTACGCTACCTACGACTCACGAATGCACACTGACAAGCCAGATTATAGTAGTGCTTTGCTCGATCAGGTTGGAATGATGCTGGGTTGGTTCGTATAGTGTTTAGTGAGGAATACCACTTCCAACAGTGTCCTGACAATCGTAAAAGACATGGCTGGAGAAGCCAGGGCAACGTTCTGATCTTGCTTTCATTATTGCACACCACACAGGCCCTGAACCAGGAGTTATGGTCAGGGGTGTCATTTCCATTAATAGCCGGACCCCTTTGATCGTCATTAGAGACATATTTACGACATAGCTATACGTTGACGACATTCTGAGACCTGTTTTGCTACCATTCCATTTTCTGTACCATGGCCTTAATTTTCAGCAAGATAATACCAGAACAAATACGGCACGCGTTGCTATAAATTGTCTTACAGCTTGTCAAACACTTCCTTGGCCAGCGAGATTTCTCTTCAATCCAGCATGTCTGGTATATGATAGGAAGGCGACTGCATCTACCAGAGAATGTTGATGACCTAGTTTGACAATTGGAGCAAATTTGACAAGAAATACCATAGGAAACCATCATGGAGTTTATCACTCTATGCCACGTTGTGTGGCAGCTTGCATCCAGGCTAAATGTGGGTCAACATCTTATTGAGCTAGTTACATGTTTAATTTTCGGGGAAAAATCTTACTTTGATGCATATAAGAAGAAATTTTTTTACTGTATTTATATTAAAACGGAAAATTTTATAAATGTATTAATTTATGATAAACCCATCTTTCTAGCATGCTTTATACATACTGTGAAATTTTAATCAAACAAATTTATTTAAACTATTATTTTAAATGGTAGTGGATCATAAATTACTGAAACATTTGTCAACTGTACTATTAATTATATTAGATACTTTTTGCTATTGAAAAATAATAATATTTGACACATTTAAGAAACATAAAGCACTTGCAGTTATTGAAAATAATACTTTTTCATAAAAAAAATTAAACTTTCTTGTGGTGTTCGAATTATATCATGTCCTGAATAAAAATTTAAATGTCATAAAACCAATTATGAGACATAATTTCCAAAAAATATGTTTAAAATATTTCAAAGAATAAATTTTAATTTGTTGCCACTTGTTATAAATTTCCAAAAAAAAACATAAAACTGACACTTCATTAGAAGCAACAATTTCAGCATTAGAGTTTGATGTGAAAAATATACTATTGACAAAAATTAATTTATTATAAAATTGCATTTCCCTTAAAATTTAATAAATCTCGATGTAAAACAAATACCTAAACATTAAGATAAAACATTGAGAAATTTGAAACACGAAATTAATAAATTAGAAAGAGCTTCATTATTGAAAGATTTATTCGTAGAACTCTCATGCATTGTCTTCTACCTTGTTAGTGGAACATTTGATGTGAGAATAATTCGAGTACCTATAGCCTAACGTTTCGCCAAAGTGAATATTACTTTCTGTTGACATGATCTTTTAACCTGTCGAAAACACGTATATAAATGTCAAAATGATAAACATCAGGAATTATGTTTCAAATCCTGGATGACAGTACGGAAAGGAAAACTTCAAAATTCAATTTCAGTCAACTCATTTCACTATACTCTATTTTGGAACATGTACGCTGGAAAATGCTGAAGTTAATGACAACATACATTTTCAAGTCAAAGTTTCAAATGTTAAACTGTTAGAATCAAAGTGAATAGATTATTTTAATTACATCATCAAATTACCAAATTTATTGATTTGATAACATTATCTCATACAAATAAAGAAAAAAAATTGCTTTGAAAAACTTTGATTTTGAAATAAAATACTGCTGAAAAATTTATTTTAACTTTGTTTATAAATATTGTAAGATTCGATAATTAATCAACACACACACACATATATATATAAATGGGGGTGGGGTGTACGAATGTGTGTAAGGCAAGAAATATACTATCAAACAGTTGTTGAGTTACGAAGATCATATTTCATAAACAAAGGCACACAGTTTACTTTCTAACTCATTCAGTAACTTTTGTTTAAATTTAATTTAATTTATTATATTACGTGATCTCTTATAATGACCCTTTGTTGGCCAATAATAGAAAATCAATATTGAAATCATTTGACCACAAAGACTTTCGAAAAATGAAATGAAATTCAACAGATATAGTTCAACACTCTTGGTTTAAAATTGCCTTTCTTACTAATTTCTTTTAATTCAAAATAGCTTTACTAATATACTGTTATTTTTTGATTCCTGATTACATATGATTTAAATATTAGTCAATAAGTGTGTAAAATATTTAATTTTTATTTATACTGAATTTATCCTATAAAAAAATGAAACAAAAATTTGTATGGATATATTTTTTGAATATTAAATTTATTATTGTTGAAAGTATTCGTCAGAAATTCGCGCAAAAACGTTTGCAATTAAAATTTGAAAATTGATGAGGAACAACATTGTGTATGGTACTAAGAGAGAAAAACCTTTGTCGCTAAATAACATAGAACAGAATAGTAAAATACCTGAAATATTGTAATACTAAAAAGGGCTTTTTTACTACGTAGAAAAATAGACATCCAGCGACCTCGTCATTTTACTGATCTGCAAAATTTCGAGTTTCATCGCAAATAGCCCTTTTGTTACTTTTGGTACGACGAAAAAAAATCAACCAACCAACAGCTATTAAATTTAATTGCTATTACTTAATTTTATTTCTGTGAAAATTAATTTAAATTACAGTAAGGAAAATAATTGCTAAACTTATAAAAATAATGAAAATAAAATGCTTTTATAATATGCGAGAACAATCATTTAGCATTTTGAATTTTGATAGTGTTATATCACTTTCTGTCCTTCAATCTCTATCTCTCTCTTTATATATATATATATATATATATATGCATATATTATTCCAAAAAACTATTTTTACGATTTGAACTCATTTATCATTTACATTTTATTATTTTAAGAGAAATTAATTGACAGAAATTATTAATTATTATGAAGTCATTATTAATGAGCAGGATTAATTACTTCAAATTTTACGAATGTGATTTACCTAAACTATCATTAATCATTATTCGCATGTAAGAAAAATAGAATATCGCTTATATTAAATATCAAAACCAAACTAATTGAAATACAAAGAAAACTAAAGAATTTAACATTGATTATGAGAAGACTGTTCATTCATAATTAATGCAAGCAGTCATGTTCACTACTGCCAAATAATGATTTTAATATGATGACTAAAAGTAAATTTAACGCGACACTATCCTGTACTGTGCTGGAGTTAAAATTTGTCATTTATTTCTTCTGACATGACCTTTTAAGAATTTTTCGGCTTGTTTATGAGTGTCAAAATGATGAACGTGGTTAATTTTGTATCAAAATACAAGTGACAGTTTGTAGCCGAAAGTTTCAAAAATTCAATTTTAGTTTCTTCCGATTCGCTATGTTATATAAATTTTGGACATTTGGTGTCAAGAAATACCAAAGATAAGTGTAGTCTGTATATTCCGGTCAGTTCTTTTTAATAAAAGCTTTTTCTTCTATAAAGTTTCAGATCATATCGATTGAAACAGGATAAATTTTGAAAGAACTTTATAGAAGAAAACTTTCGATGTAGAAGGGAGTGCGGAACAGGACTATGTATCTAAAAGTATTTTAAATTCAATTGAAATTTCGTTAAAAAAAAGAAACAAAAAAAACTCTACATTTTAAACAATTTTTATTCCGTATGTTATCCTTGTAGTCATTTTAATTTATTGTCATACAGAAGAGGAGAATTTATTATTTGTGATATTGAATTTAACAAGCCTATATTGAAGTTATATAAACGATTGTTTTTACAAAAAATAAAGTAAGTCTTCATTTCAACAAAAAAAAAAAAAAAATATCCAATTCAGGAAATTCTAATGATTTTTTAAATATATACTTTGGTGATTAATATATAACAAAAGATTATTTGGAACACATCTGCTATGAAAAAAATATTCTGCTATGAGGAAATATTCCTATCAAAATTCGGAAAATATGGACAAAACACAATTCACATACCTTATGCATCATCTTATCTTTAAAATTATGATATTATTAAGTATTTAAATTTCTTTCTACTATGTTTGAATTGAAAATAATTATTTCATATAAAATATGCATTATACATAAGTACAATAACAAAAAAATAATGGAAGAAAATCAGTAAAAGTAGAATGCGTATTGTTTTTTATTATTTTAACTCATTTATTAAATAACAGCATTATTATTTTGAAATCATGCTTTTTAATCTTTAAGTTTTTATCCTAAATATTAAGGCTCCCGTCTACCCGCCATTTTAATTTCGCTGACGTAATGTTAATCCTATGGAATTACGACTTAAATTCTCACATCTTTACTATTCAACCTATTTGAATACAATAAAGTGCATCTGAAAGACCAAAAAATAATGAATGCTTCTGTGGAATTACTTTTTCCCTCCGATTTTTAAGAATATTTAAAAATATTTTTTAAAGACCAGAAAACAAGTAAACGAATCATTAAAATAGGGATAAAAATATTTTTAAAAGTCAGAGGAAAAAAGTAATTCCACAGAAGCATTCATTATTTTTTGCTCTTTCAGATGCATTTTATTGTATTCAAAAAGGTCGAATAGTAAATATGTGAGAATTAAAGTCGAAATTCCATTGGAATAACATTACGTCCGCGAAATCAAAATGGCGGGTAGACGGGAGCCTTAAGGCTCTGAGCTTTGATATGATACTATTTATTCTACTTTATGATTTTAATTTAATTTGAAAATAAATTTTAGGTACATGTATCTCTCTCTCTCTCTCTCTCTCAATCTCTCTCTCTCTTAAGTAGCATTAATAAAAACAATTTTTTTTTCGACAGATTTTATATGCCCGTGGTAACTTAATAAATATTGTCGTGAAATCACTGTCGAAGTTGGCTTTGTCACACTATGGGTTATAGTCCTTTTGCTAATAATATCCTCCGTATAGAGAGACGCTAATGCTTGTAAAATCTGTCAAGGGGGTCAGATCATGTGCCACTCTCATCACTTGACTGTTGTAGGAAACGAGACTATATCAAATATTTCTGTTGAGCAGTTGGTAACAGCTGTAAATAATTAGTTATGTTTTCAGAAGAATAAAGTGATGTGGTGATACTTTCACTCCAATTTAATGCCGACGAGTCCACATATTTTGGGGCCGAAAAGACACTCGGGTAAGTCATACTAAACTTGTTTGTTTAAACTTTCAATATGAACCCGAATTATAATGTCAATAGTCAAATAGAAACTTGTTTTACTTAAACGCAAGCGATCAACAATTCGCGCCGCCCTTATGAATCTGAATGATCCAACTAGTGAAAAAACTGATTTAGAATATAGCGTTGAACGCTTTCAAGTGAAACTAAATGAACTACCCTTGGCAGAAGATAAAATCCACGAACTTCTAAACCATGAAAAATATAATTAAGTCATAATAGATTGCGAAAAATATACATAAAATGCTCATTTAGCGATCTTTACTAACAGAAAGACACAACTCGTGCATTACACATTGAACTTGTTTCAGATCTTGCCACGGACAAATTTCTCCTAGCTCTTCAATGATTTGTTGTCCACTGAGGACTGCCACACACAATCTATACTGACAATGCCACTACCTTTCATGCAACAATTAAGGAACTGGTCCTGTTATGGCAAACATTGTCATCAGCTGAAATTCAATAATATTATGCCCAAAATGGTGTAACTTGGAAATTTATCGCCCCACGAGCGGATTGGTGGGGAGGGTGGTGGGAACGCCTGATAGGAATTATCAAGCAATGTCTGTGAAAGGTACTCGGACGAGCACTTTTAGACAAGTAAAGACTGACCACTGTCCTTATTGGAATAAAAGCCGCTCTCAACAGCTGACCATTGGTCTACGAAGAGGGAAAAGATGACAACTCCGAAGACTTAACAACAGCCCATTTCTTGACAGGAAAAAAGCTAACGGCAATTCCATCCAGCAGGATAATGAAACAAGGCTTGAGAGAATGTATAGATTGCAGTAGGACTTACTTGACGGTTTTTGAAAAAAAAATGGTCATAAGAATATTTACTTCAAATGCGATCTTTTCATCAATTTCGCAACCATGACAGTCTCGTTAATATCCGAGTTGGCATTATTGTGCTCCTGCAAGAAGACATCCGACCATAGCAAATGTAGAGGAAGGCCAGATTGATGGACCTACACCAGGGACTTGATGGGAAGATCCTGCAATTGAATATTGAAGGTTTAATTATTGAAAGGTAACCCACCTAGTATCTCTGGTCATCCCCCTCGAGATTGACCAGGGTGGGGTGGATTGTAGGATACGAGACTATATCAAATATTTCATTTGCGTCGATGGCAACATATATAAATAGTTAGTTAGGTTTTGAGAAGAATAAAATGATGTGTTGATACTTTCAGTCTAATTTAATACCGAGGAGTCCACAACGGTAACTCATAACTACTAAAATTCAATACTCCGTTGCCAATAGCCATCGAGATGCTTCTAAATGTGACCCTAATAAAAATCAACTAATTGACTAGTTTCAATGTTAATGCAAAATTTAAGGCAGGCGAATTTGCTAAAGTCAGATTAGCAAAAATATTTGGACACATAAGCAAAATGATATTATATTGAAAACGTAGTCGTAATTTTTCGTGGTATATAAAGCAATAAAATATTCCTATAAAATTATAAATTTGTTGGAAACACTGTTTTAATTTTTAATCATGCCTTTATTTTAAATTAATCGTTATGAAATCGCTTATAAATATCAGTTGATCAAAATAGGTTATTTATAAATTTAGGCAGCGGTCAATCTGTATGGAATTTGAACATATGCACTAGGCACATTTCTTAATTCAAAACAATTATTTTTAATTGAATCTTCTGAATTACGCATAGTAAATATTCATGGTTATTATTTTCAGTTGGCCAATATATGAAAATATTAATCTGTAGCGGAAGGGGTGTATGCTCCGATTTTTTAGTTTACGTATCACACCGAAAATTGTATCGAGTGTTATGAAATACCAGAAATAGTAGATTTCATGGTCAGGAAATTCAAAGTTTTACTTCCAACATAAATCAGTGTTTAGATTCAGAGGATATAAACGTCTGTTTTTGATTTTGTTCCATTTTCATGAGAAGTACTAACGTAAGTGTCTTGTTTGTAACATAAATGTGGACACCTTCCATTAACAAAATTCTGTCGTGAACGTTTCACAATCAAAAGTAAGTTGTACTTCTCTAGTAATGTAATTCAAAGGGAAATATTTATTTATTTTCTATGTACAATCCATTTCAAGGTGCAGTATTTCTTCTTAATCAAATTGGTTCTCGAGGTGTGGAAATTCGGAGAGGGAGATACTTACCCAGTAATGGTCCTCGTTACTTTATCGAGGTTCAAAATTACGAGGTGCGTCACCAATAGCTCTCGTGTTGCATCTAGTGCGACGTTAATAAAAGCTTAACTAAAAATGTTATCATTTTAGCTAGTAATTATAATCAATATTATTGAAAAAACATATATAAACATATTTTAAATAAGGTTTTAAGATTTATATAAGTTTCTGCTATTTAAAAATATTTTTCAATGCTCTTTTGTCAATTTTTTTAATAATGATTGTGAAACCTTTTCATGCATACATCATGAAAATTAACTTCGCATTAAATGCAGAAAAATAACAATAAAACCGGTTAGAACCACTAATAAAGGCTTAATAAATAATGTTTACGAAATGTTTATCAAATTCCATTCCCAGAAGATACTGCTAAGCATTAATGCATTTACATACATAACTTTTGAGAGTCAAAATTTTTTTTTCGAACTATAGAAAAACACATATAGAGTAGAATTGAAAGATAAAATTATTCTTTTTCAATTCAGTGAATCAAGAAAAATTAAAGTAAAATGTTTCGGATAATGTATTATCTCCATATTTATATGTTCGCTAATCCTCTTAGTGATACATAACATAAGCCAATTGTTTCTTTAATATTGAATGTAGCAATGAATATTAAAAATGGAATGGTGAAGCTAAGTCAAATATTTTGAAAACTAATGAGCAGTTGTTTACATATATATATACACATATATACATATATATATATATATATATATATATATATATATATATATATATATA
>BMAW01070443.1:451228-479071 GCA_019974015.1 Nephila pilipes | reverse complement strand
ATATATATATATATATATATATATATATATATATATATATATATATATATATATATATATTATTTGACAGAACTCAATACATCACTCCAAAATGTACATTTTTTCTTTTCCAGTAAAAGAAATATTCCAATATAAAATTTCGAATATTTCCTTTATCATGCATTATTTCACTGTCTTTAATTATATCAAAATTTATTAGATTATTATTATAACCCACATATAAAATTAGAGATTTATTAGGTTCTATATCAGGTACTAAAAATTTAACTATGAACTTATTTTTTTCTTAGAAGTGCATTAAAAAGTTAAACGAATGGGATTTATGAGTTGCTTGTTTCAGGATTTAATTCCATTTTACAGATATTTATAAGCAAAAAAACTTTAAGATATGTAACTTTATGATATTAAAGATATTGAGTACTTAAAGAAGTGAATTGGTAAATATTTATTGAATTATGCTAAAACTGTGCTTATATATAACATGATAAAAAATTTAAACAATATAATTTGTATACAAAATAATACTCCAATTTAGAGGGATTGCAGTTACAAATATGAAAAAACTACAATTCGATTGTGATAAATTAAATTAAATATAACAGACAGAAATTTAGAAATTACTAATACTTATCAGAGATTAACTTTCATCAGACACATTTAAAATATCCGGTGATGTGATACGGTGGTTTGGTTACTGACCAGATGACATTATTTTTCTTAATCAGCGGAAATCAGATACCCTCATTTAACAAGATTTCGATTTTTCTTCCACGGAGAAACCTAAAAAAATAAAAATGTTTTTTTTCTGCCAATACTGGAAAATGTATACGCAAATAACTACAACCAATTAACACCTAACAAGCTAATAAAAGTCATCCTGCGTTAAATCGAAAATGCTGTTAAACTGAAAAAAGTGCTATGGCAATTCTATCGTTATAGCATATCTCTATTACTCAACTCATCTGTCATTTTTTATATTAGTATAATCGCAATTCTTAAGTTCAATTGAATAAAGAACAGAGATAATTAAAATGGTCACACAAAAACCGTTCAAGAAGGTAGTTATTGATATTCAAAGTTATTAATAATAATACTGTTTCTCTTGTAGGAGAAATGCTTCATACTTGTTCACCTACTCGTGGAGACTAAAGATTTCTAAAAAAATGTCAAAGAATACTGTCACCGGGATATAAAGCGAGTAATTCCACAATGGAGCAACTTTGACAAGACAACGTCGGGTCCTAGTCCAATAAATCACACATGTTCGCATGGAACTCCTCCACATTATTCAAGACCTTCACATTAGCAATCTTGCTATTACCGTAACCTTTCGACTAATATGTGATCCCACTCATCATGAAATAACGGATTGCTGGTTTGGAATAGTCTCTCTTGGACACTGATTCTACTCTTGAAAGACCTGCAGAGATCCATTGCATATTTATTGTTCGGAAGTGGGAATAGCATTTTAAGATGGAAAAAGTAGTTTCTCTCTCTATTTGCGGTTGCCTTCCATGATCTCTGGTAGCACACTTAAATAGGAAGTTCGCCAATAATTTGGTACTTTCACAAAGACATGTAACACTCGTGAGTCACACAGACATTTGATATAATTTCACCTAAGCTTTAAGAACATGAATTATTTCAACGGTTGCAACACCACTGTTATTCTCCTCCAGGAATATACAAGTTTTTAATTGTTAACATAAACTGGTCCTTTCAATAAACTGTTGAGGGTACCAAATGTAATATCTTTTCATTTGAATCATTGTTCTTAATCTTTTTTTTTAATTCTCTTAAATCACGTATGGTTTAAACCTGAGCTCTCATTTATACGATCACTCTATTTGGCATAGTTGTTTCATTAATCATGTATAATATCCAAATTTCTGTGTTTTAAATAATTATATCTAATTCAGAGAAGAAGTTTTGCATCACTATATAGAACTGAATTTTCTGTAGCTTTTATACGACTTAATTATATATATTCATTACATTTATATTGTTTACCTAATTAGAGTAGCCCCGTTTCATTTGGTAGGAAGGGATCAGGACACATGAATATAAAGTTAGAAAGAAACGCAAGAAGTTAGTTAAAAGGAAGGTTATAGCGGAAAGCGCCTGTTACATCAAACTTTATAATAATAATAAAAATTATTATTATTATTATTATAAAAATGCTAAAATGTATTCTTTTAGCTTACTTATTAATATTGTACTTCTGCATCAATTTGCTCATAAACTAATAATTAAGAATTATATAGCATTGTTACACTTATTATAAGAATAATGATTAAGAAAATATTGATAGGCTTAAATGTTGAAAGGTGTTAAATAATTAACAATGTTATAGTGCACACGGCATTTGGTACCAAAAGAATAATTGATAGACTGAAAGCATATAATTGGCTAGGACACAGGAAATAAATATTGTTCCATATTAGGAGATTGAGTTCGCTATTATCTATATAAGTAGAATTTGTGGTATTTGACTCGAAGTTGTTATCACTCCACACTCGAAATACTTAAAAAAAAAGTTTTAAATATTCTTAGCCGGGAATAAAAGTATTTTAAAGATTTGGCAGTTTATGTCCTTATGAATTGATTCCTTATAGAGGTTTGATGAAAAGAGTCCAAAGTACCAAAGCAGAAGCATTGGACGAGAAGGGTTTAAAAATACTTGTATTTGAAGATAGATGACTTCATTAAGATAAAATTGTTGTAACCGTTTAGTGCCGCCATGTGTTAAACGGAGCCAAATCAAATTTCGCGTTGATTCATAAGCCGGTTTTGATTTTTTGGTCATTTGCTGTCACTTCAATATTTGATTGCTACCGCATCGAGTTGTCACCATGGATTGATAAGTGAATTTATCGTTATAAAAAAAAATCGTTGAAAAAGAATCAAAACGTTGGGTAGCTTCCGGTGAATCGCCTCTAAAGAAGACGATAATGATTTCATCGGCCGGAAGTTATGACAAAGTATTTTTGGTTGGCTAAAGGTGTCATGATACTCGAGAGACAGTTGTCGAGTGAGTCATGATGTTTACTGAAAATAAACAATTTCAGCAACAAAAGCTACTAGCAGCATCTCTTCGTGTGTTTAAGGTCTTACAGAATAACCCTCGTAACATAACATTTTATAACAAATAATGTCCATTTAGAAGTTTTTCAAAAAACTAATATTATTAATCCCTAACTTTTATTCAATAAATGTTTCTTTATCTTACTTGTATCCAGCTGTATTTGAGAATAATTTTAAAACAACTGGAGAAGGGGGATTGAAAAGTTCATACCTACACTAAATGGTTATCAAACCATAACAGAATGTTAAAAAAATAATTGGACTTGGTATTTTCAATACTCTTAGGGATAGAAAAGAATTTTTGTTTTAGAAATCAGCAACTCAGCCGACAGTGAAATGTGTCATCCTTTTTTTACTTTTGCTACAATTATTATAAAATGTATTTTAAAGAATACGGATAAAAAGCTTTTCCACGATATTGGCAAATGCTTATGTATTATGTGTAACTTTATATTTAAATAAAAAAATTTAATATCATGCTTCAAATATGTTGTAACAGTACAGAATTTGTTCTTCAAAAATTGCTTTTTTTTTTCAAATCCAGGGAGCTAAAATTTTATTTTATTTGTTTACTTTTACAAAGTAGGAAATTTCATTTAAAACAATTTTAACATTGAGATAAGTTAATATATGCAAAATCTTTCAAAGAGCAGATTTAGTGCCCCTCAAAAATAATTATTTTTAAATAAATTAATTAAACATAAGAATTAAAATAAAAGATGAAATATCGAGAAATGGACCATAGTAAATGTTTCAGGTATAAAAATTAAAGGAAATTATAAATTATTAAATTGAATATATTTAAACTAAATGTAATTAAAATTAAAACAAAGGATAACGTATTAAATTGAATAATATATCATGTACATGTAATTAAAATTACAGGAAAGGATAAATTATTAAATTGAATATATTTAAGCTATATTGAATATATATTGAATATATATATTGAATATATATAAGCTTAATTGAATATATTTCCATGTACATGTAATTAAAATTGAAGCAAACGATAAAAAAATTAAAAATGATCTGGTCCACCAAAAGTGATCAATCTAAGACAACAGCCCCTTTGGTGGTTAAGCAAATTATGTATATTTTCAATTATAATATGTTAAAATCTGAGAACCGTTTCATTAATGAGCCTTACATTAATATATTTCGAAAAAAAAAAAGAAATAGTTATAAAATTTACACCTAAAAATTTGTTTCGAGAATATCAAACAAAACATGCTCCGCACAATATGTCCTAGCTTAGAGTAGAAATTAAGTACTTTTTAGAATTTATGTGTGAATCAGTTTTTTTTTTCATATATCATGTATTAAAAACAATGAATATGTTTTAAATAAGCATATCATAAGGCCTATCAGGCCTAAACTTTCTCTTGTTTGCATACAATCTAAACTTTATTTTAAGAATTGGTCAGAATGTTTAATTACAATAAATCATTATGTAACAAATTTCATATTGTATTTTAAATTTTATATCACTCGAGTTTATTTGTTAAGCTTATATGCATGTAATTTAACAAAACTACTTAAAGGAACGCAGTACTCTAAACTGATTAAATTAACAAAAATATATGATATTATTTTATTTATATAACTTTTATAAATGTACGTATAAAGTTTCAAAACTCTAGCTAAATTATTTAGCGAGCTAAAATAATTTTCTTTAACAAAGTGCCAAATCATTTCAAGATTTTTCAAAACTTTGAACTCTTTTTCTGAGTTATTTTTCATGATGGTTAGACATTAAGACGTTAAAACCTTTTCTTTTCTATTTTTTTTTTTTCTGTTTCTTTTCTACTATATGTATAATAATTATGGGCATGAGATAAGAATTCAGGTAAGTAATCATTTTTTAAGAAACCATTATTAAAGTAAACATTTTTTTCTTTATTAAATAAAAATATTTAGTTTCGTACGGTTTAAGAGACACAAATTTGTAAAATTGTAAATGAACATATACAGGCAAACCTATGCATATATTTGTCAGTGTGATTATTTACTGACATTGCGCTAAGAAGCAACACGAGGTTATTTGCAACAAACCTCGTAATTTTGAAGCTCAGTCTAGTGACGAGAAGGTACCTGAGCTAGCACTACCTTCTCCACAATTTCACACAATGCCAACGGGAGGATTTGGAACCTCGAGCAGATTTAACATGAATTAGACCCTCTAGGCCTTTAGTGGCATCAGGACTCAAACCCTTGACTCGACGACATCGATAACGCCGGCTGCGAGTCCGCAACCATGACCAATAAGTTATTGTTGCAGAGCAGAATTATGAGAAACACTTTTAATAAATATAGAAAAAAAAAATGTTCAATTTATAAAATTAAGATATTTAGTAGTTGTAGCAATTTCAAAGTAATGAAACATTTAAAATTTTGAGTTTCAAACAACTGTTCCATTGAATTATTTTTTTCTGAAATACATATTGCCACCAAATGGGCTATTGTTTTTGTTGGATCACTTTTCGCGTACCAGAACTTTTTTCACTTTCATATCGGTTGCTCCAATATTCATTACATTTAGCTGTAATATATTCAATTTAATAATTTATCATTTGTTACAATTTTAATTACATGTAATTGATATAATATACAATTTAATAATTCCTCATTTGCTTTAATTTTTTATATTAATTTAAGTATATTCAATTTAGTAATTTAACGTTTTCTTTAATTTTAATATCGGAAAAGTTTACTATTGTCCATTTCTCGATATTTCAGCGTTTTTACTTTCATTCTTAATTGAGTCATTTAGTAATAATCATAAAAAAAACACATCTTAGGGGGCTAAAACTTTTATTTGCGAACTTGTCATAAAACTTTTTCGGTTTTTTTTTTTTTTATTTTTTTTATTTTGTTTCAAATATGGGGAAATACCCACAAAGTTTTAAGCCATCTTAATATTATTCCTTTAACCTTATGAAGAACACTCAGTGTATCTAGCTATTCAAATATAAGGTTAGTAAAGAGCTCTAAGATCATTTTACGCGTATATCATTCTGCAAAAGTTCCAGAAAGAGTATATATCATGAGTGAGCGAAAACTTTATTAACATAATTTATTCATTAATGCGTAAGTCCCAGCAACATTTTATCGATGGAAAAGTTTTGAAATATTCATGATGGATCATTTTTAAAAATACAAATATGCATTCATTGCTTATGTTCCGTAATAATTCTGCATGTTATAAACTTCATCATGACATACTTATGAAAAGATGCAACTATTAGGACAGATGCGAGGTGAAATATAGATTTTATCTTGCAATAAACCCATTAAGGTATTTGACTGGATAAAATTATTATCTCTTGTAGCTAATACCTATTATATATTATCTTTTTTTCAAAATATAATAAAAAGAACTTTTTCCTGATTTTTACAAATGGAAATATATGATTTTCTTAAGCTGTTCAACGTTTTTATAAAAATTAAATTTTTGTTGAAAAAAAGAATGTATGCGTGTTTTTGTAAAGAGAATCATAATAAATATCACTTCTGTAATACTCCTCTTATTATTGTGTATATACTTTATCCTTAGTTTTTCAATTCTTAAAGGGTCATAATTAAAATAGGGTGTTGATGAAATTTATTATTTTTCTATTCTCATTATAATATTCTTTAAATTGTACAGTGTGTATTTACTTACTACTATGCTTTTAAAACTTCACTAAACTTCTTGGCTCTTTTCAGTAAAACACTTGTGAAATTGTGTTATGAAAATGAGTACCAGTAACTTAATATCCAAATTTCAAATGATGGTTTCTAAATGAAATTTCACAAGTTATTTTTTATGTGTACGTAAAATGTCTTGATACAGAAGTGAACATTTTTTTTTCAAAAATTATGTTTTATAAGAACTTTAGAGTCCATTAATCTCTTTTCTAATTTATTTTGAAGTTGAAATAATTCACGAAACAGTTATCAACTAAAATCTTTTACTCTGTTGTTATAAGAATAATTCAATAATTCTTCAAATAATGCTATCCTGATAGATATATGCATCTTAAGGTACAAAAATGTGTCTACTTTAGAAATAAAAGTAAATTAGAGTGCGATAAAAAAAATAAATTATTATTTAGATAATAAATAAAAACAAACAATACATTATAAGCGGATGTATTAAATTGTTAACAAAAATTACAAATTTTTAGTTAATAATTAATAAATTAAAATAAGTGATTAATTTAAAGCAAGGGATAAATTAATCAACTACATATACTTTAATGAAAATACAAATATTGTTGCCAAATAATAAAAACAAAATATATTAAATCGTCATATACTAATCTATTTTGAACATTGAGCTCAAATGTCGATATTTGTATGAAATATTAGCTTTATTTGAGCTTAAAGTTCATAATATATGCATTTTTCTTGGAGATTCTTACGGCAATATAGTACTAACATTCTACTTCATCGCAAATGGTTACAAAATGTTATAAATTCAAAGATATAGGTTTAAATTTAGTCACGTTATGAAATCTTTTATCAGAATATATTCTTTATATCTAAGAAAAAATAGTACATAAATAATTATATAATATTAAAATAGACAATAAATTTTCTTTATGGCCATTTTCCTGATATATATATATATGCATTTACAACACAATATTAATTCATTATATAATCTCTAATCAGTTATGCTCATTCTAATTTATTAATTTTAAATATAATATTTTTATGAAGATTATTTTCATAGTCCCATTAACCTAAAATTTGGTGTCAGACCTCTGGAAGATTAGTCATACTAAATTTTTTTAAGCTATTCCGAAAAAAATATTTTAAATTATATAAAACACTCCATAATAATTTCATCGATTGCATCATGTATTATGAAAGTAAGCTAATAGTATTTTCAGCTTTATTGTAATTGGTAAATTAAGAACATAATTTCTTAGAAATTAATGAGTTTTGATGAATTGTACACTTAACACAAAATAACATAGTTCGTAGTGAAATGTTTCTCTTTTACATCGAATATCTTTCTTCTTCTGCTCATATGATCCAGCGATGATGCTCCATAACATAAGCGCGTATGTGTAAGGGAATAGCAAAGTTAATTATTGTGTTACAGCATGTGTGCTAATGACAATTGTGTTTGGAAGTATCAAAGTGTCAAGTTCTTGTGCTTGTTCTTACTAAAATGTAATTCATTGAAATGAAAATCAAAAAGTTTGACAATGCAAAGATAATAGAAAAACGATAAGTAACAATTCTCTTGAAGAGTGTGCTTGTCTTCATTTTAAGTTATTATAGAACTTTATGAATCAAATGAGTTTTCTACAAATATTTTCAAATTGAATAAAAATTTTAAAATATATGTTAAAGGGTTAAGGAAGGGGGAATTTGTTATATTTATTATACTACAATTGTTTATTTTGAACAAACTAGGTGTTACGAGGGTCGTTCAATAAATCCTTGGAAATTCCAAGATATGGTGCTCGTGTCATCCAAAATAGTTGGCTTTAGTAACCATCGTGACTCACTAAACAGCTATCTCAGTCTGAGTTATTTGTATTAGTGACACCATTCTCACCTCAAAATTTTTTCCTCATAACTTTTACGGTAGATGAGACCATCTTCAAATTTTTCGGAAAAGATTCAATGGAAGAAACCTAACGCTTAGATTCATGTTTTGTTCCAGGTACATTATGATGAATTCAGGTCTTATTGATGGTGGCAAATCGACACGGCATCAATCGAATTTCGATGTGACAGCAAATAATTACCATATCAAAACCAACTTATGAATCAATGTCAAATGTGTTTTGATCTCGTTTAACAGATAGCAGTACCCAAAATGTCGAAGTGTGAGAAAACTCACATTTTATGCTTTCCATTACAGCGCCGTCTATAGGTCCACCTCTTGCTCTCTGTATGTATCTGTTTAGATGTTTACTATTACACCTTAAATGTTTGTCCATAAATTTCTAAACATCCAGCATAAACAAAACATAAATTAATTTTCTTTACATAACAATACGTAACTATACAAATACCTCAATGTCAGAATATCAATTTCGTTGATTTTAATTTTAAGAGAAAATAAACTTATTTAAATTTCACATAAACTAAACTTCTTTTTCTTTGTCGAAGGCATATCAGTTACCTTAAAAGAGCCATAAAGTTGTTTTTTTATTTTAATATTTTAGGCTAGCAAGAATTTTAGAAAACGGAAAATAATATCTGCAAAATATTTCCCTTTTGTTCAGTTAGTACAAGAAAATTACCAATAAAGCATTAACTTGAATGTAGAGAATTTTAAGTATTCTTATATTTTTTGCTAATAGGATGACAAATCACATTTAAATTTGTTTTATTTTCTTATACCAGAAATGATAAATCATCAGGATAAAAATTACTTAAGAAAAGTAACTTATTCTGAGTATAATTGATTATATATATTGGTTTTTATAGGAGGTAGGGAATGCATCTATTTTTCAACATTCATAATGCAACTATATTGATGTGCATCTGCATTCTTTTTTTAACTATTTTGGAAACTCTTTATAACGTAGTTTTATTAATAAATAAACCTTAATCCAATAAAATGAAACGTATTATGTAAATTAATTAGACTTTAAAGAGCCTAATGAAGTGATAGCGAAAAACGCAAGTATGAGTTTTGCGAAGTTATTAGAAGATTAGCAACCCAAATGAAAATTAATTGAATTGTGCACAGTATATACTTGTGCGTTTGTGAAACTTACTTTGATTTTGCAGTAGTATGGATCAAACACTATCATGTTGAAGCTGCAGATGCCAGGCTGTAACTACTTTCTCTTGGACCCGAGTAATCAGGTAAACTTTATGTATCGTATTTAAAAAAAAACTTGTTAACGCTTTCAGGAGCCATGGACTGATTGAGAGCATTTTTCCTAGCAGCATAAATAAATGTTTTGAAGCATACCCGTGACTGTCTTAATGTATTGAAAATTGGAGATATCTGTTTTTAGACTTTGAGTTTGTAATTTAAGATACCAGAATAGAGTAGTCATAAGGAAAATCCACATACCTTTCATATATGTTATTGTCTGCAAAAACGAAACAGTAATTTTGTTTCAAATATTTTTTGTATAGAGGAACACGTTTTCGCAAATACCATATGATTAAATACTAATTAAGTCTTCCTGATTTCTTTATCAATTATATAATGAATTACGTATAAATATAATTTACAAAAGTCTTCAAATTATTTTTTTTTACTTTTACTAAACAAATTTTTAAGATGCACTTTTTCTGATTAATAATTCTTACTTTCACTTTCTCTCTCTCTGTATATATCTCTATCACTCTATCTCTCTGTATATACAGAAATATTGTCAGAGCCTGTAAAATACAAATAATGTATAAATTCTGCAATGATGACAAACGGAATTTTAATTAACATTAATGCATTGACATATTTAGTGATTACATTAATTTCCATCTGAGAAAAGAAATATATACTGAATCAGATAATGATTAACCAATCACATAATGAGAGAGCAAAAAAACATTAGAAAGCATAACTAATCTGACAAGCGAACATGTATTATGTCCGGAACTGATCAATAGGGCCCAGTATTGCATTACGTCAAAACCATTGTATTCAAGGCACGGACTTCTATAAATGAATTACTAGATTTGCGGCAAATTCTGCCATCCCTTTACTTTCCATCACTATTCTGAAGCGTTGAGAGATTCCATTTATCCCTCCCACAGGGAAAATTCCGCACTCATGAATTCCTCACTCAGAAACTACTCACGAGCATTTTCCAGGATAAAATGAACAATCTCTCTTTAGAAAAAAATTATGATTCAAAATAAAGTCACAGATTGTTTCTGTTCAAGAAATTTTCGATCATACTTCAAATTGGTTTAAAAATTCATCTCAGAAATCCTTAGATCAAATTGTCGTCTCAAAATATTTTCTTTCCTATTTTTTGCTTAGAATTGACTGAAGTATTACAGTTTGTATAAATATCATTTCCATTTGTTTATGTCTCTTTTGTTAAAATTTCCTTTCTTCTTCCAGAAATAAGATCTTCGAACATCGTCTCCTTTCATCATTTCATGTTTCAGTCTGGTTACCTTTAATAACGAGATATTCGGTATAATTTGTTTCAGGATACAAATCTCAAAGAAAATAAGCTGCTAGCTCTTAGCTTAATATTTTTTTCGGTTGAAAAAGTTTAGTAAGAGAAGTAATCTGTTTGTTTATTAACGTCGTATTGTCAAGCTATATAAAGACATTTGACAACAGACCTCAAAATTTTGATCCTAGTTCAAGAGACAAGGGTCACATGTGATATTAAAATTCCCTCTCCAGACTTCCACACTAAGCCAACGGGAGGAGAGGTTAACAAGCATCAGCACCGCTATGCAGCGGATCGTTATTGACATCAGGAATCAAATCAACGACTTGACGAAAACACTAGATGCAAAGCGACGATCAGGCCACTAGGCTGCTGTAGTGGCTATGTGAGAGAAAGAGACGGACATATAGAAACAATATTTGATATACTGTTAAAAACAATAATCCTAATATATGTTTAAATTAAATTATGCTAATTCGCTTTTATAGCAATACATTGTCTCAAATACATTTAACTCTCAAAAATAATAATCTTATACTTAAAACTTAGAGATTTGATAACAGATTGATTAGTGATTTTCAGAGTATTAATTTTTATACTTATAAGTACCTATCTTCCGCAATAATTAAAAAATGCTCCAAATATTTATTTTATTAATTTCAAAGTTACTATTAATCATAGTATATTTTTTGTACCTTCAATTTTATATTATTCAACTTTCAAATGTTATCATCGTTTTGAATTAAGATTTGTATTTCAGTTATACTTTTGAGAAATTATATTTAACTAAACTACTTATTGAATTATAATAATTGTTCATTGGCATTTCTTAAACTTACAGTATTAAAAAATAGTTACGACCTACATATTTTCGTAGTCATTATTTCTGCTTGATGCATGGCTACATTTACCAATGGATAATTATTAATATTTTTACTAGAATTATTATGAAGAAGCGAACCACGCTTGATTCCATAATCGTCATTATCTAGGAAACTTAAGATAAAATTCACAAATCATTTTACCCATTTACCTCTAATTATTTCTTTCTTGGAGACTTAACATAAAATCAAAGAAAAATATGTTGCTTGTTGATAATTATATTTCTTTTAGATATTTATTATTACTATTCTGATCATTGATCATCACCTTTATTTAAATAAATTAATATTATATTTGCCTATCGTATATATATATATATATATATATATATATATATATATATATATATATATATATATATATATATATATATATATATAATTACAGCAACAGCAACTGGTAATTTATAAATGGATATTTTTCTCAGTTTAGGGGAAAAAACTGCTGTATCTTATTAATAAGAAAATAATTTTGCAAATTCTATTGCATTGCTTGGTTTTAACAAATGCTTTAGAAGGTTATACGAAGGAATATTGTGAAGTTTTAATTATTATTGAGACATAAAAAGTAGCTAATATTTATTCTGCACACTATTGGATTCTTATACACAAAGTTTGGCTATCAAATAATAAAACTGCCGCTGTAAAATATTTCATTTTGATGCCATATATATTGTGTTGTTATCTCCTTTAATATACACCACTCCTCTATATTTTTGGTTCTCGCTGAAGATGCGCTTTTCCTGTGTATGAATTAGCGCTTCGTTTCAGGATCATAAGTAAAAACGAGGATTCGTCACTTAAAGATACTTAGTTTAAATATCACAAAGATATTTAGTTTAAATATCTTTGTGAGCTTCCTGTTGTTGAAACATGAGAATATGAAGCACTATTTTATTACACACATATTTCTAATTAAAATTGTTCTGTAAAATTTACCGCATTGATTTTCCATCTATTCCTACAATCTCACGAATTCTTAACAGACAGTCCGAACGGACAAGAGTACCGATTTCTACGTTTTCGTCATCCATTTTTGATGTGGCAGGACAAACCAAGCTTGAATTCTCTTCATAGTCTTCTCGCCAACTTGAAAACGCTTTAATATCTCAGAAACACGTGCACGCGCATCTTTTAATAAATTATAAGTTTCAGTAGTAGTGTTTTCAAATTCAATGTGAAATTTCACAACAATTCGTTGCTCTCTTATGATTTTTTCTGTTGAAACAAAAAGCTAACTCTATTGCGAACGAAGGCTATGGCTATCCGGAGTGGTTTACATATGCAAGAGACACAGTATTCGAAAGAGAAGGCTCTACATTAAACAACTGTCAGTCGCTGGCGTTTGGCGCATGCGCACTTTTTTCTGTAGCAGTGTCAGTCTCGTTATTTAATGTCTACACCTCGTACATATATTATAAATTATATTTATGAATAATTTATTTTGTATCGAGAATCAGTAAAAAGAAGTAATCCACAATATGGAGAACATAAAGTTAAGTGTCTGGAGTTCTACAACGGTGATTTTCGAAAGTTCAAAAACTCCTGGAAGAAATACATAACATTGATGCTTGACTATGTATATTGGGAAGTCTTGTGAAAAAGGAATAAAAATTAAGTTTATTTCGGGAAAACATTTAACAATATTTATAAGTTTTTGACACACTAGGATAATAATTTAAATTTTTACGATACTACAAATTACTTCGATATACGGCTTCCTGAAATCAAGCAAATCAACATTAATATATGTAATTTATAGCATTATACACATAGAGATAAATTATGATGAAGAGTATATTTTATCCAGGTATTTCGGTAATTCTTAGTAATAACTAAAATCTAAGGATACTCCATCGGACATCTAATCAAAAATCGTAGGTGCCATAGTAAATACTATAACACTAATTCGAATTTTCATTTTTGCTATAAAGTTGACATATACTGAAAGCGGAAGATAAAATAAATATAAAAAAAAATCTTTATTTCCAAAATAGAGAAATCGTTGTCTTATAATGTTATTTATTTTTGGGTATTATATTATAAATACGAAGGTGGTGCAAATAAGTACATAAATTGATGAGAGATGGTATTATTAAAGTAAACTGTTGCTTTCATTGGGTAATGCCATCTGTTCAGCTGATCCAAAACAAATATTACATTGATTCAAAATTTAGTTCCGATCTGGTAGACATTTGCTGCCGAATCAAAAGGTGATTGTTTCAGTGTCGAGCTGTCATCGTCGGGGGGAACTAGATTTATCGTTAGACAGAAGAAATCAAGTAAAAATCAAAACATTACCTCACCAACCAGACGAAGAATTTTTGAGGCTTGAAAGGCGTCAGAATGACGAATACGAGCAACTGAGATTTAACCAGATGTCTAGTGAGTCATAGTGCATACTAAAAACTAACAAATAACGATACTTCGAGCAGCTTCATTTGCAATTTCTAAGGACTTATTGAACAACCCTCATAATTTTGATTTTCATTATAATCATATAATATTTCATTGTACGTTTAAAACAGTTACATGCAAACTCAGTATATTAAGAAAATGTTACAGGAATATTTTTTAAAAAAATATTTCTTTACTGTTGCACCCATGAAACTTTTTGCGACTAGTTTTTTTTTCAATAATTACGGTTAAATAATTATCAGTACAAATAAAAGTTTATTTCATATCTATTGAAAGTTGAAGTATCAATTACACTCAGACATGGAATCGATAAAAATGTCTTAATAATATAAGATAGAGAGAGAGAGAGATAGTTTCTAAATATCAATATTATTTTAAATAATTCTCATTTTACATCATAATATTTAATTTAGAATGATGCATATAAATTATACAAAAAAAAATGACGCACAAAGGAGTTCTAATGAAATTTCGAATGCAAAGACATTTGGACCGAATGTGCAAATAATTAAAATTTGGTGTCCAATGAAGTAATAGCGAGAGTACAGCGCATCGGAACTGCATACTCAGCAAGTGCATATAAGAAGCGATTCTCTATCGGATGGTCAAATTTTCTGTCCCATTGCAATTTAGGGTATCTCCAACTGCTGAAAAAATGCCTTGCCGTAGGATTTGAGCCAATTACGAACAACTGTTAGAGTTTGAAAGAGGTAGTGTCATTGGATTCAAAGAGGCAGGTTGAGCAAAACGGAGAATCGCTCGTCATATGAGTCGAAGCAATGCGGCGATTAGAAGATGCTGGCAAGAATGGGTGGACAGTAGCAGATTTCAGTGTCAGGTTGGTGACGGTAGAACTAGGGTTACAGAAGATTGAGAGGACAGAGTGATTGTCAGATCAGCTGTTCAAGCGCCTGATTCACCGTTATCAACCATCAAATGTGCGACCCGCGCATGAGTGTCCAACATGACTATTCACAGACGGCTAATAGAGCAAAATCTACGCTCGTACCGATCACTACGCCACTTGACACTCACGCTTGCACACTGTCGAGATAGATTACAGTGGTGTTTGACTCTATCAGGTTGGAATGATGCTGACTGGAGTCTTACAGTAATTTGTAACGAATTCTGCTTCGAAATGTGTCCTGACATTAATCGAAGACGTGTCTGGGTGACACCCAGGGCAGGGTGGGCACCAGGGCTTTCACTATTGCACGTCACACAGATCCTCAACTAGGAGTTATTGTCTGGGTAATATTTCCCTTTATAGCCGGACCCAATTGTTGTCATTAGAGGCACATATACAACACAGCAGTACATCGAAGACATTGTGATACCTTTTTTGCTACCATTCCGTTTGGAAGTACCCTGGCCTTATTTTTCAGCAAGATAATGCCAGATCACTTACGGCACGTGTTGTTATGAACTGTTTTACAGCTTGTCAAACACTATATTGGATAGCCAGATATCTCTCCAATCAAGCACGTTTGGGGTATAAGAAGGTCACTGCAACTATCAGAGAATGTAGATGACCTTGTCTGACAATTGGAGCAAATTTGGCAAGAAATACCACAAGAAACCCTCAGGGAGTTTTATCACTCTATGCCACGTCGTGTGGTAGCTTGCATCCAGGCAAGAGGAGGGTCAAACACTTATTGAAGTTGTTATTTTGTAAATATGTAACTCTGAAATAAATCATTCAATTTTTCTGAAATATAAAACATTTTCTGTTGTGTGCATAACTTTCCTATCTGCCAATTTTCGCTTCCATCGGACAAGTCCTTCTTGGTGTCTCCTTTTTCTTCTTTTTTTGTCATAAAATGCAGTTATTGTAAGAAATATGTTATAAGAGAATTTTTGAATGTCAAAATATATAATATTGTAAATCATTTTTCTCATCTCTTCAAGAGGTTTTTGGTTTCATATAAGCAGAAATTGTCGTCCCTAACTACATTTTAAAATAAAGGTTGAAATATACATTAATTATTCATTTTAATTTGGTTCCTTCTAATTATGTTACAATAGTTTCAATTTGATTTGTAAGATCCTTATTAAAATATTTTTATGAATATAATAAAACGCTAAAATTTATTTTATTTTTATTTTATGACAGCAGTAATTACATTTAGCTCATAATCTATTCAGTTTAGAAATGAATAGATTACTTTAATTTTTATATCAAAAAATATTATTTACCATTTCAATATCTTATCATTTACTTTATATACTCGTATATGTCATTGAATAATTTGAATTTCATAGCTAAATTGCTTGTTTTAATTTTTTATTTTATCAAAAGTTGATATTATTTTTGTATTGCCGAAGTTTTCATGTTTGATATATAACTAGAAAATGACGATGAAATAAAGAATGTTATATTACATTTTTAAAAAGCAAGTACATTTGTTGTCTACATATGTTTTTTTTTTTTTTTTTTTTTTTTTTTTTTTTTGCAGAACTGAGCATTAAATTTACTGAAGCCTATCTAGGGATATAGGGTTAGAAAAATTATATTGTTCATACAATGTTAACAAGTATATTCGACAACACTTTACAGACGAGTTACATCGCATAACAGTTAAAGGACAATAATTAAAAGATATTTTACAGACGTTGAGCTTTCTCGCGTGACTGTGCCCTCTCGGTGCCCTCTCGGTGCCCTCTCTACTAATTAGACTGAAAACCACATTCGGTCATTTTGACTTTTCTATCACCCTCGATAGGTGGTTTACTAGATAGGCAATACATAAATAAGATTTAATAAAAGGTTAGTAAATATTATAAAAAGCATTTACAAAGTTTCACTGCAGTCCATTCATAGTGTGTAGACCATAGTTTCATGATGTCTGTAGTAGAGGACATCAAGTTCGGACACTATTGGTTTCCCACCTTTCTTGAATCATGTTACATTACTTTGATTCGGTATGGACCAAAGATCCTGGGTTGCAATTTCAGTGCTCCTTGAAATTTCCCTAGAAAACTAACGCTGTAAAAATGAGCTTTTATCCGCTTACAGTTACACGCTATGTGATTCTCTTCATGGAATTTTAGAATGCTCTGTTATCGTTTCATATCGCATTCTCTGACGATTCTCTATCAGAGCGAAATATTGCTCATTCAATCCTTTCAGAATATCTCAGTATTTGTGCTCCATTTCTTACTACTGTTTTAGTTTCTGAATAGATTATGAGTAGTGATAGATTTCAAGTTATAAAACCATGCAAATGTAGTGGATGCATCCGTAGCAGTAAAAATACAGCTAATCTCTTGTTGGTCGATGGTAGCGGACTATAACAGTCAACATGATAAGAGAAGAAAAGGGAATCGTTTTTTAGGAATGGAGTTTAAAAGTCCTTCCATCTGGCTTTTCTTCTTGTTGATGAGTATGCACGTGAAACAGTTTGTGTGTATGTGTGATGTTATTGCATCTACACATTTCTTCTAAAAGTAGAAATCGCGTTTCTAAATGTTCTGAATCTTTGACACAGAAAAAAGGGCTTTAGTGTGTACATCTCTCCTCCATTAGTGAACGGACAGTAACTTATACTACTTTATGTTAATTTTACAACCGACGAAATGTTGCCTTTCTTCACTTAACTTTGGAAGTAGGTTATTCTATATCATTGCATTTTCCGCATAGTGTGAAATGAAATGGGAAATCTCAGCGATGACTTTGATTCCAAAATTGTTAATTGCCGTTTTATCTTCGCCTTTTGTGAAGCACTTTAGCCAAACCTTTACAAAATGGGTTCCACCGCAAATCCATCACTTCACGTACGTTCTTTAGCTTTCCTGATTATTTTCAAGAATGGAAGCTTTGAAAATTTATTTTCGTTTCAATACGTAATTTTGGATTGGTAAAAAAGTACTCCATGAAGAAAAAAAATAAGTCGCATTCACGCGTTTATTAAGTAGGATTAAATCACAATTTACCCTTACGAATGCCTAAGTATTCTATTGTTTTAAAGTCCAATAATTCATACAACTTATCTGATACGATTAAATCACTTAACTTTTTAAAATCATTTTCCAATAGTAATCATATGTTGCTCTTAGTCACGCTGCAAACAATACATGGGATTCATTAGGCAAATGATAAGCATTTTTAAAGTTGTTTTAATATTCTCGAAGTGTCAGTTGAAATTCAGGTAAAGAAAACCTTTATTTTGATATAATTTAATATTTCCTCCTCATTTACATACGTTATAATGCTATGAAAGTTAATACCTAGCAATATGATTAATATAGCTGCTTAAATACCTCCCGGAACCTCTTTCATAATAAACGATTTTTTTAAAGAAGTAAAGAACGGTTGCTACGTCTTTAGTTGATGAGTGCTGGCATTCGTTGAAACTAATACTTTTAATTACAGTATCAACACTATTGGGTGAGTTTGTTTCAATTGGTATTGACTATGGTTATAGGTAGCTCATATCCATCTTGAGTTGAGTTAATTTAAGTTTTCTTATCACTAACTTTGATTGCAAATAATTGCAAATTCATGGTTCACCATTACAATTCATCTCCTCCTTATTTATCAAGACACACATTTGAGTTTCTGAAACAGAAACACACCCTAAGTGATAGAAGATCCACCAAAATATCCAGATCTGGTTATGAGTTTTTTTTGGCAATATTTCAGATTAAAAAAATTTACTTGAGGGTAGAAGATGGTGAGATTGATAATAATTTCAAAGTATACACACACACACACACACACATTTAATCGATTCCAGGAGATGAATGAATTGAAACAATTAACACTGGACATTCGTCAATAGAAATGCATTTATGCTGAAGGAAATTATTTTAAATACTCCAAAAATGAACAAAAATTAAGTTTAACAATCAGCCGTATTTCTAAATATTTCACACATGACCTCACATGCACTTGTCGGTAAAATAATGTTCTTCAATGTGCAATTCATTTTTTAATGGTCTGAAATGCATATCGTATAAATTTAACGCATTGACCTCTTCATATTTTATGATAATAAGACGATATATATTTTAATGGAATAATATATCAGTTATTGAAAAAGAATAAATTAATATTTTCCATGCATTTTTGTTTTATATAAATGCTTAAAATCTAGATAATAAGAAACGCCATGATACATTTGGTTCAAATTCAATAAAAAAAATTTCGACAATAACTTCTCTAATAAATTGAGACATAAATAAATTTAATTCATTGATAATTATTCAATGTAATTCAATTCCTGAATTCATTTAAAGATATATTGGTAGCTTCTCAGTTTAAAAACCTTCTGAAATATATATTACGTTAATAACATAAAATGATTAAGTAGCAATTTATACTCGGGTCTTATTAATTGACTAAAAAATGAAATCTGTGATAATGTACTATAATAAAAAAATAACGGATTTATTGAACAATTATTAATTCAGAGCACCCCTTACTTCTTTTTCATCAGTTCCAAAAAGCTAAACCTTGTTTTAATTAATACGTTCAATAAAATGATTTTCTTATTTAACGATTTCTATTGAAATATATTTGATAAAATACAAATTGAACCATCGGGTTATCATAAATATCAATTATTTCAAAAAATGAATCGATAACTCAAATATATTGAACATGAATATAACTGTAACGTGAAATAATAATAAATATATTGAAAGAAATATATTTCAAAAATTTCGAAAATTAGTGTAAAATTAATTAGATTATAAATTTCAATATTTAAAACTTATAAATTTTTAGAATTCCATAATGATATAAGGTACAGATAAATACATTTAAATATTTGTTTAGATAATAAGTAGTGAATAATACTTTTCTTCTGTGTCTTCTATAAATATTATTTAATCTACATAAACATTACAATTGATAAGACTGAATTATTTTTTTACCTTTATATGAATTGAATACTCGTTAATTGATCTGAACTCATGTAACATTGTTTGAATGTTTCTGGGTGGTATTATACAATTTTTTATTCCAGTAACTCTCTTTTTAAAAAAAAAATAATAATACAAGTTTCAATATTTTTTAAAAAAAAATATTAAACAAACGCATTTTGAAAACATATTGAAAATATTTCAACAGATAAAATTGTGTCTTCTTATGTAATATATAATAACATGAAAACTTCAGTTCTAGAAAATAATATCAAAGCTTTCGATCTAACATTATAAATAAGTAGCTCGTAAAATTTCATATCATCCATCTATAGAAATATATTTTATATCAAAAACATATAATTTCATCCCATATTCTTGTGTGGTATGTTAGTTGAGTTTTCTAATGTATGATGTTATAGCTACGAAGTTTATAAACATGTATTTTAAAATAATTAGAGACATAAAGAGTTTATTTCCTGTTTACAATATAGTTAAATTTTTTATATTATTATAAAATGTAAGTAAAATGTTATATTTAGATATGTTTCTTTATAAATGCTTTACATTGCAGCAAATACATTTACCTAGAGTGCAAAAGTTAAAAAAAAATATGAATTTTTTTAAAATTTAATTTTCTTATTTAACTAATTATTTGAAATATACGTTTAAGCCCAAAATTTTAAAAAAAATTAGAAAAAAATATAATAGTTAGCATGAGTTAAATTACATACCGTATAAAAATAAATTATCCCTAATTTAAATTTTCTTTCTTAAATAACATTTGCAAAATTGAAATTTTTTTTTCAACCCAATATGTAATTACATGTAGGAAGCATTCACATTGTATGAAATTTTCACTGTACATACAAGTAATGGAATATGCAAATATTACATTACAGTGCAGACTCTCATCATGGTTGTATGCATCACTAACGTACACTTTAAAATTGGAGAATAACTAATTAATTAATTAATGGATTTAATTGAATAACTGGTATTGCTGTTTAATGCGGTTGTTTTTCATGAGTAGCTTCAGTATGTCTCAACGAAGAATGCGATGGAAGAATGCCGCAGTCATTTAATAATGTTTTTCGATTCAACACAAGAATGATTGTTGCCTGTGAAGAAGCCGATTGTTCTTCCGAGAAATCGCGTATTGCTTTGGAGGTAACCAATTCACTGTGAAGTTTAATTATATTCGATAGATGCAAGAAGAAAAGTGACTAATTGCACCGATTTCACCCACCTCGTTGCAAATACATGTGATGACAAGTGTATGGTGTGCATAACAATGATAGGTCGTTTTGACTTGATTCTGACCTATGAGGAGCCGCATCGTACCAAACCATTTTATTGCACAATAATCGGTATCTGTATGTACCATTCGGTGTTGTTTGACATGCAGTAAAATATCCTAAAGAAATCCAATGCTGAGGATAGGATGCCTTTATCTCCAAACAACATGCGTCTGCTTGAGTTAAGTAGCATTTAACAACAGTCACAGATAATCGAAAGGCACGACATTGTTTGTAAAGATGAATCACGTTTCTCCCTATTACGCCACAATGGTTGTTTAGATTCTAGACTCAGCACGAAGAGGAAATATGGCTAAATAGTTGCTTTATGCAACTCCTCACTAGTCCTACTTCCTATATAATGTTTTGGAGCATTGAATTAAAAATTCGCATCTTTAATAATACCCTGCAGTAACAATAATCAGTCAGGACAATGTATATGATGTTTAAAAGCCAGTTATTCTTGCTTGTATTCACAACTTCTTTGCGGCCATATTCTAACAGGACGATACAAAACAATTCCAGACACGCAATGTTCAAGACTTTTTCTTCGCCCATTAGATTGCACAGCTGCAATGGGCTTCTTGTTCTCCCTATTTATTACCTATAGAATACGTCAGTTTACTGTTTAGAGAACGTTTGTCTTTGCATAACCATTCGATGTTACACTACAGTAATTTTGGCACCATGCGGAGATATTTAGGATACAGGGCAATTAGTGAATATTTCTTTACTAAACTTGAAGACTTTATGGTAATTAGAATAGAAAACAATTATAACTCCTTATCAGCCAAATGAACCTTGATTGTATATTAAAGGAAGATAACAAATTGAATTGATTAATTAGAAATAGTGATACATAAGCAAAAAGAAATTGAAAAAAAAAAATGATTGATGATAACGTCAATCTAATAGTTATTTGTGAATCGGATTGAACCTTCGTGTTTCATAATCTGCATTGGAACGACTTCTATTTAGAATCTTAAGGTTGAATAGTTATTTCAATGAAGAATACTGTTATACACACACACACATATATATGTATATATATATATTTGTGTGTATGTGTATGCTAAGATTAAATCAAATAAGAGGGAATTGAGGGTGAGGTAAAATTGATCTTGTTTATTCTATGTTAAGAACTAATTCAAACTATATTCTCACTCTCTTACATATATAGAATTGGAGTATTGAACTTATTGATTGTTTAATTAGTCTTTAAAATAGCTGAAAAATTAAATAATCTAGAAAAGGCTTCGCAAGATATCGAAATCATCTTTCATTTAATGTCGAGGTGTGTAGAAATTACTAAATGACCAGCAACTCTCAATATTCAATTCATCGTCTTCCAAATCTCGCAAAGGACTATATTTCATTCATTTCAACCTTATATTGCATCTTACATCTCTAATAAATATATTTTAATATGTATTTTGGTGATGCACTTTTGATGGCCAGTAGTGTATATAAATTTTCCTTTGTCCTTTCAAGTATGCTTCCAAAAAATTTAATAATTCGATCGCGTCTTTTCGTGTAGAGTTTTCAATTCAAATGATAAACCTTAAGCTCAACAGCATCTTTTAAATACTGTAACATAATGCGCAACTAAGGAATGCATTATTCTGCTATTATCCAACCATAAATATTTAAAGTACACAAGTATTTTCTGTAGTTTTATTATTATTTTCTTTTCAAAAAATTGATGTCTGAATTCCCTTAGTCCTTCATAAATAGGCATAAAAGAATTACTGAGAATTATTCCATTGACATTTATGTGTAAAACTTTATGAATATATATAATTGTTTTCTAATTTAAATGCTTATCTAAAATATAGTATCATAACGCAATAAGTTGTAAGTCAAGAATAAAGGTAATTGTACTTGTATATAACATTATTTTCATCACAGATTATATATATATATATACACATACATACATAATTCGGGAAAAATTTCAAATAGCCGCTTTATCTAAATAATACTTCTAGTTTATGTATTATAAAATGTAATAAAGTTACGATCATAAGCCATACATCCTTCAAATTCAATATAAGAAATTAAAATAAATTTACTTTTGTTTTATTTATTTTACTTTTTTAATGTTTTCTAAGATTACTTGTGCAGAGACTATAGTATTATTAAATATCTAAGACAAAAAATCTTAATGAAGCTTAATTTGTGCGTTCGCTTGATTTGTGTGTTAATATAAAAAAATGAATTGTTACCATTGTGTTTATTCTGACTATTTGAGATACATATATGTGTTATTTTAGCTAAGTCTTTACTTTTATTCTTTATCCTTGTTTAAATTATTTGGCCTTACTTGGAAGATTTAAATAATATAACTCAATACTTATAAAATCTAAAATTGAAAGTGCAAGTAATGCAGCACTTATTGGTAGAGAAAAATTGCAATCCTACTAAATAGCTTTGTTTGTCGTTCATTTAAGATTAAAGAAAAACGTTTAAACGAAATTAATGAGTGATAATATTAAACGAAGTGGAATTACTTTTCTCTCTATATAGGTTTTCTTTATTAATGTTAGTTTTGCACCTATTGATACCTTTATTAGTTGAATATTTAAGCAACTACATAATTTATGTTACTGACGTTATAATATGGGCTATTCGCAATATTTACCATAACTAAGGTTTTGATTTACTTTTGACTTTTTATACATAAGTTCCAGCGAAACTAAACGTGTTTACGCAAATTAAGTAAATTTTGGAAATGTGGTGAACATATATATAATCAAGTTGTATAAAAGGCAACATATAATTCAATTTTAGGAGATATAGAAATGTTACTGTGATTGAAATGTTGCGATAATAGACAAGGTTGTGGAAATACAAAGATTGGGACAGTGGGTAGGGTTTGAATAGTGTGAGTGAATTACTCGAGTGTCTGTGTGATGTATAAGGACTAGGATCCATCGGAAACTGGTCAAAGTTTCCTCCGTAGTGAAATAAGTCGCATTATCCAAGTATCCATTTTAATATCCAAGAATTTTCTAGAATATTTATCAAAGTTAAGAATATGATAATTCACGTTGAGAGATGGTGAACTAGTAGACAGCATTCCCTTATTCAGAAAAAAATACTTGTTTTGTGCTAGAAAATTAGTTGAAAAATCTTAGTTTTTGATTAGATTGATATTTAAGATAACAGACGATTCGAAGAACACGGATTATATAAATGTTAAATCATTACTTTAATTCATTGACATTAACATATACAACAAAAATAAAGTTTTATAATATTTGAAGAAAAAACATTTCTATTAATCTACTTTAAAGGAATTTACTGTTTTGCATTTTATCCGTCTGAAAATGAACACCACTGTATAACATCACTATTCAACAGTTAATCGATATTATTGCTTCTTCATGCGAAAAAAAAATAATTTTCCTTAAGATTAATGCATATTATATAACATCATAAGAGTGAGTATGACAGCTTTACGACAAATATTTACAGAAAAGTAGAAATGATGCTTCCTATAAATTATTTTAAAAATATGTATTATTTTACAGTTATCACATAATCTACTGAGTTCATACAAATTAAAGAAAGGTACACATGTATGAAAAAGTAATAACTCGAACAGGTAAAATATATGGAAATAGATTATTGCTTTTTCTGCTAACATAATGTTTAAACATTTCGAAACATTTGCACACATGTGAAAATGATAAAATTTCAGAATTACTTTTCCATAGAGAAGAGTTAGCAATTAGATTTAAAAAATTCAACCTCCTCCAAATATATTTTTTTACAATCTGGATATTACCTCTTGAAACACTTTCAATGTAGCAAAACTCTATGCATTCCGTTTAGACATTATAAAGTTTTAATAAAAATTTATAATAAAAAGGAAGACGTTTTTTTAAGAGACGTCTCGAAGTTTTTTAATAAGAATTTATAATAAAAATGAAGATATTTTTTAAGAGACGTTCTCGTTTCACTCTCTCAGTCTACGTTTAGTAAGAAAAAAAATTCTTATAAAATAGGGAATACATTCTATACAGAAAAAAAATAAATATAAAAAATTAAAAAAAAAAACTAATGCGTAGAATATTTAGGTTTATATTAAATAAAAGAATAAAAGTTTTAAACCAAGAAATTTCTTCAAATATTTTCGCATTGTCTAGACGAAGTTTTCTTAACATAGACAAAAAATATTTGAAAAAGCATCGTTCTTGTTAAGGAGAGAATAAAATTAAATACACACACACATATATACTTATATTATTGGAACAAGCTCTTAAACTGAGTCTCTAATGACAAACATTCATCACTTTGTGGAATTCCTTTAAATGAAACACTAAACACAACATTCGTTTTAATGCACCTCCACTCACTATATATATATATATATATATATATATATATATATATATATATGCGTGCATGTGTGTGTGCGTATGTAATAATCTCTCATAACACTAAATTAATTTTCTAACTTTACTCTCTCTATAACCCATTACTAAAGGGTTTATCCATATTTGTTGATAAAATTCCAAATTATCCAGTATTTTATACGACCACGAGGTCATAAAATATGCTTAATCAACATTTACATTGTCATAAAACTATCGGAAATATTCTCTGCTAGACTAATAGACGTCATCAAAATCCCTCAGAATCCTTACATCTTATATATACCACGTGAGTAACCATGTAATCAGGAGAAATCCCTATCTTTAGAAACGAAGGTAAGTGAAAATATTCTCTCTTCAGATATAATCGATACCTCTGGATTTGTTCAATTTAATAATGTGTATATTTATTACCTATCTCTCTCATTAAAATTAATATATAGTCGTAATTAACAAAAGGTGTTCTCCTTGCCACCAAAAATTTGAAAGTCGCAATTTTACTTTATCTTAAAACTTTAAAGTCCTCATATATATTTATATATATACACAATACATTAAAAGTTTTGATTTTCTCAAAATTTTTAAACATATTATTACATTTATGTTATTCTGTATTTTTCCTTAATCAGAAGTCAGAGGTTTTGCAAAACATTCCAGGGAATATACACTTAGAGATCAACGTATTTTATATAATTATTCCAAAAAGTAATCGCCTATACTAAGAATACTTTCAGACATTATTTTTACCTTCGCACATGGAGGTTATTTTGCTTCAGACAAACTCTTATGTGCATAAATCGATACCTTAACATATAAGTAGAACAATCAGACCAACCGGTCTGAAAGACCAAGAAGAGATGAATTAAGGAGAGATACAAAAGCATATAAACTGATATGCATCTAGATGTAATGAGAGAGCGTTCGAAAGATGTAAAGCACACCACTGGTGTAAACTTAGCATTTATATGAAAGTTATTGAAACGGAGTATTTAAGTTTAAACGAATAGAGATGTTGCATTAATGTGAAATGTCAAACAATCAATCTGTTTGCTGATATATGGATGATTTTAATAGAGGTCGAAACATTTGGAAATAATAAGGAAGGTCAAAGTATGACAAGTGTGGTTGTGGAGTTCAGGATTGCGCATAACATCAGTTAATAACTTTGGGCAGAATTTCAAACTCCAGGAACAGCTGTTAGGTAGTTTTTTTTTGTGTAAGTTTTTTTTTCTGGCTCATGTTCTTACGTCTTGGGATCTTACGGTATTATTTGTGTCAACTTGGCAATCATTTGCGCAATGTTATATTGAAAAAAACATATCCTCCTTAATTTTGGCACACCAGTGTACATTTATAATATGTTTTGATTTTTTTTCGAGACAAGCATAATTCACGAAGCAAATTCTGAAACGAAATTTGGTTTAAACAAAACTGAAGTATTGAATTATTTTTTAAAATTTTTATTCTAATCTATTGATCCAACGATTATATTATATCAAAATAATATTTAAAATATTTAATCTTCTACAAATAGAAAAAAATCAGCTGTTGTCGCGCATTACAAGATAACCATAAGGAAATAACAAATTAAAAGCAAAACAACATTTTTCACAAATTTGAAACTTAAGCTTAAAACTGAATTAAGTTCATTTAAAGTCTGCCTGTGCCTAATACGTCCCATCAGTGGATGACTACCTCCTTTTCTGTGTCTTTCGTCCTCGGATGGTAGTTCACTAGTGTCCGAAATAAGTGACTAGCCCGACCCCGGACCGAATGAATTTAATATTAATTTGTCGAACTTTCCAAATGAATTTAATAT
>BMAW01070443.1:424356-451218 GCA_019974015.1 Nephila pilipes | reverse complement strand
AATATTAATTTGTCGAACTTTCCAAATGAATTTAATATTAATTTGTCCTGAATTGGAAATATAGTATTTGGTTTCAATTCGTCTTCACACCCATGCATCAGATAAAATAGAGTGAATGTGGTTTATTCCTTCTTTGCGGTGTTGTATGAAAAAGTAACGAATGGAAATATTTCATCACAATCTTTGAATCACAATATTTCTCACAATGAGCAAGTAGTATTAGAATTTGATGCATGTAGACACCATGTCCTTTAATGTATCATTAATGCTCCCTGTTTGCCATTAGTTTGGGGATAGTAAGCAGTCTTCATTTGGTGATTCACATTACGGAAGTAATTAAGTTCTGCACAAAGATTTGATTGAAACACCTACCCTCAGTCATTAATGAGAACTCTAGGAACTCTATGGCTTAAGATGACATCAAGGAGAACTAGTCTACTTCAGGGACTTCAGGAAGTAATGCTCCCTCCACGTTGTGGATTAACTATTTAGTACACACAATAAACCATTTAAGTATCCGTAGAGACTTTTGAAATCGTATAAGTAAATCTATTCTAAATAAGTGAATATATCCCGTGAATCTATCCTGTTGGAATGATACGATTAGATGAAGGCAGGTACTAAATTACCAGGCACCTGAAGTGGAATGGACTTTCTTCGTAGGAATTCACAACAGTGTATAATATATAGATTGTTTAACAGTATGGTAGGTGAAAGGCCATTTGAATGGTTTCCTCATTCTGTCATACGTTTTGTCAAAACATTAATGACCATTAAAACCATTAAAATACTGTAGTATATCTTTGAGCAAGGGTTTTGGAACGACAAGAAATCACATCTTTTCATCCAGAAATCACAACTTTGGATGTAAAGTTATATGCTTTAACAGGGAATTTATTCCTACCATTTATGCTCTTCTTCTGCTGCGTTTTCGATCGTCTATTGTCTCTAAATTTACTAGTTAGCTCCGATTTAAATTAGTCTAAAATCTCAGAACTTCTTCAATGTTCTCAAACCACTCACGTGCTTTTTAGTCCAGGAAAAAATTATTTCATATTTGCCACCCCAAAACTTTCAGCTCCTTTATCCTATTTAGCTACTCTGTTGTACTCCTTGAGCCACTTGTTTGGGTCTTGGACATGGTCTCAGTGAAATACTGAGAGATTTACAATCTGTTGCACTTGAGTTGTTATAAGCAAGTATGGCTGGATGTCAACGTCTGTGGGCATCTCCATTGATGTACTTGCCATTTTAGGTAGAATATAGGCTCTAAACTCACGAAAATTATTTTGCAGAGGATCAAATCTTAACACAGAGTTAGGTTCCAGGAAGTAACAGTAGCTTTACCATACTTTTCCACCACACTTTCGCATATGAGTAGAAAAAAGTTGAATTACAAATATGGTACAAAACCCGAAAAAATAGCTTTATTAAAAATTTAGTACTAGCTATACAAGACTGAAAATGCATGGATTTATATGTTACAGTTGAATATTCCAGAATACTGTTGTAGAAAATTAAAAAAAAATATTCTGGAAGGGTTTAGAAACGATAATTGAATCGAAGCTTTTCAGTAAACTTTCAATGTTTTCAGAACTAGGCTTTAAAATAGAGAATTTTCTTTATGTATACGAGTTTTTTATCTTAGCGCCATCATTTCTTGAGAGCTCAAGGAAATGTTAACTGAAAGTAATTAGGTCATTTGTATTATAATGTAATAAGTAATTTGTATTACCGAGTAATAATATTATAACTAATAATTTGGAATGGTATATCATCAAAGTATAAATAAAGATTAGTCTAACTATTGTTAATAGGTCCTCTCTGGGGTAGCTCATTTTAATCTGTTTATAATATTTCCCATTAAATAAAACAAAATTGTCTTCGAAATTCAAGATTAATGGTAGTATTAAGAGATTGCTATTGGATAGAAACAAATTCTGAACCCATCAGACCGTATTATAAGCCTGCATTGCTCAATAATTCAATGACGACACTCTTTTGCTTATTTTAATTGAATTTTCTTTTGGATGGGTGTTTATTTTTGGTGTACCATACTACAACACTGAAAATATGTAATCCATGCTGATCTTGTTCATCTGCCCTTTCAGGAATTGAATGAGTAGATTCAAATATTTAATGAATAAAACTGTATTTTGCCAATTCAACTGTATTTGTAAGACTATATAAATAAGACTGTAAAACACTTGGGATGACTATTGGTTACAGTTTTGATACCTAAATATAGGAATCAAAATTATTATCTAAAGTCAAACTAATTTCAATTTACATAAATATATATTCTATTAGTCTTTAAAATATTTTTAATTTAAAAAAAATATTTCTTATTTAAAAAAAAAAATTCTTTACTAACAATAAAATTAAACTATAAAATTTAATTAAATGTTAGTGTTATTCAAAAAATTATTTTTTATTCATTTAATTATTTAACTGCATTGGATTGCAATATTTTCTAACTTGTAAAAAGATGGTATAAGGAGGAAAGTAATCAACACGGTGAGAGTATTCATGGAGCACCTACAAAAGCATTAGAGAGTATAACAGATGAGACAAAATCAAAAACTCTAGTCAATAGAGCCCCATATAACATTATGTCTAAGTCATTGTATTCAAGGCACGACTGAAGTAAGGGAATCACTTGATTAGTAGCAAATACTTTTATCCCTCTCTCTCCGCCGCTCTCGAGTATTGACAGTGTCCGCTTTTTTCCCACCCGGAGGGAAAAAATCTCCCTTCCGAAACAGCTCACAAGTATTTGCCAGAATAAAATAAGTGATCTCAGAGTGGAAAAGAATGATTGGAGAGGAAGTCCTGGAATGCTAGAATTCTCCTAGAATTTAGAATTTGTTTTTAAATTGAAGAAATATTTCCTTGCAGAAATTAAAGAGGGTGATCTAATTGACAATTTTTTATCTTACTTTTCAGCAATAATTGACCGAAGGATATAAGTGAGGGATGGTGAGGTTTAATGTTTCATGAGCCAGATTTTGCTATGATGAGCTAAACAAGGTATAACTCAGTTCCAGACGATTGAGTTAGTTGATGTAAAGGTTATTGGAACATGAGCCAGATGTGGCTATGCTGCGACAAACAAGATTTTTCTATCGTCTAGACGTGAAAGAATAGAAAAAAGACAAAAATTGGTTGACAAGAAGGAGGATCGAAAATAGAGAATGATTGCTAGGGTATTCCATGAGAGAGTAACCTGTGTTTATCAAAGACAGTAAACTACATGGGAAAGAAGAAAAGATCACTAGGGGGCCTCAAGGTCATAATACCTGAACTTACCTAAAGAAGATAAGTTCCCTGATATAATCCCCTGGGGCAGGGTGCCCAGCTATACCTCCAGATGCTGGGTACCCATTTTAGTCGCCTCTTACGATATGCATGAGCTACAGTGGACTATTCTCTCATTCCCGGTCATCACTCGAGTGTCTAGGCATTTGAAATTTTTTTAAATGATAAAATTTGTTGACAGGAATGAATATTGAAAATAGACAAAGATCTCTACGGTATCCCGATGTATCATTACCGGTTTTTCCCTCAGACTGTAAACTCTATGCGAAAAGAAAATCACTAGTGTGCTTCGAGATCATGATACCTGTACCTATCAAATGAATGTAAGCCACTCGATGGCAAAAAGAATGATTTGCACATTCTGATTATTTAGAAATGTAATCCATATGAGCGAAAATCATGTTAGTTCGTGGTCATCGCGTGCAAGGCAACACACAAGACAGGAAACTCCATGAGTAAGAGTAAATATCACAATGGTGCCTCGGTGTGTGATGTCCGCACTTACCGGAAAAAGGTAAGCCCCTGAGAACTTGGAGAACAATAGTTTATCAAGATATTTTAAATTCCTTTTTATTACGTTTATTTTTGTTAAAAGTTCGATTTTTCTTCCATATTGAGGATATCCTGAAAATAATATTTCCCTTCGCTTAACATATCACTTCATATTTGCTCAACAATAAATCATTCAATCTACTTTTGTTTCTAAAAGTAAATTTTTAAACATATAAGTTTCTACTTTTAATTTTGATTTATTCCAATGTAGAAAAGAAAAAATATAGAAAAAATGATAATTATATAAATATGAGCTTTAGAATGTAAAATTTTATAAGTAACATTAGGAATCGCATACACACATGAATAAAGTTAGGTATTCAACTATATGGAAAAGGATGGTTTAATTGCAAAAAAAACGAACACAGAAAATCATAGAATATCTACAAAAACGACAGAAAGTATAACAAATTCTTCAATAATGTTTAGAATGCTACATTCTCTAATCACTAGAATGCTTCATTGTGATATGTTGAAGTCATTCTATTCAAGATACATATTTCCTAAAGAATAATTTGATTGCTAGCATATTCTTTTATTCAGCTTCCATCGTCATTCTCGAGTACTGACAACGTCAACATTTTCATTTCCAGAAGGAAAATCTTCCTCCCGAAATAGCTCGACAGTATTAACCGAAATAAAATGAGCTATCACATAGTGGAAACGAACGATCTAAGTGAAAGTCAAAAATTGCTAAGATGTCCCGGAAATTTAGAATTGGTTTTCAAATTCAGTCAAAAAACGTTTTTTTTTTCAGAAATCCATGGATCAAATCCTTTCGTCATTTTTTCCCTTACATATTTTGAGGCGGAAAACGACTGAAACATTGCAGTCTGTAAAAAAATCGTTTCTATTTGTTTTCTTTTGAACTGTTTTGTTGAAGTCATTTTTTCTCCCATGTTGAAAGCTTTCTGATTTCCTTATGTTTGAGATTTCGGCCAAGTAGTATTTAATGATAAATTATTCCGGAAGTTTTTGTTTGTGAATATAACCTTGAAAATCAATCAGTTAACGGATTGCTAAAATTCATTTCTTCTTTATGTAAAAGTAGGAGATATTTTGACGCACGTTTTGAACTACCATGTTTTAGTTACTAATAATAGACACAACCGTTTGAAAACTATTTAAATAAAAGCGTGAAAATTCACATATAAAAAGATAACAAATTACGGTGAAAATATTAAGTTTAAGCATGATACAAACCATGAAGAATCAAAGAAACATAAAATTGCGTAATTAAAAAAATATTATTCATTAAGTATTTAAAAATGTTATTCATTATTAAATGCTGAACATAAGCTTATTTCAAAATAAAGAAATATATATATTCTGATGTAAAATTGAGATATATATAATAAAACTGCTGGAGAAAATTGAAAACTAATATCCTTTAAAAATGAACAAATTGGAAATAAAGCTATGCAATATTACCCTCGATTACGAAAAAGGTACTATGCTCAAACATGTTTTAATAATCCAATTTTCGTAATTACTAATAGTTTAACTACGCAAAACGCCCTGACATTTTAGCAAAACGATGGAAACAAATAAATATGAAGAAATAAATGAAAAAAAAAATTTAAATCAAAACTTGAAGAAAATTACAACATAATGCTCTAATACAAAAATATATAATTCAAGTTAAGAATTAAAACTAGAATGAAAGTCAATTATCTTTAAAAACATTATTCCGCCATTTCAGTCCTAGATTTATTATTCTGCAACAATCATGAATCATTAAATTTAACGATTGAATTGCCCTCTATGAATCAGAATATATTATAAGAAAATTACATCTAAAAATTTGACGAATTAGCACGCAACAAAAATATACATACACAATTAAAAATATTCAAATATTAATAAATAAATAAATGAAATAAAACAAATTAAATACAAAAAAGGAAATAATTAGCTTAGATTATAATTTTAAAAATTAATCATTTTTATCATTTATATATTTTAAAAATGTTTTTTTTAAAAATTAACCTTTAATAGCATTAACACAAGTATGAAAAATTTATTAATTTTTTTGAAAATTTAAAGACATATTAACTGATTTAATTCTTTTAAGAAAATGTTTTAATAATACGATTCTATTAATATCATAGTTTAAATTTTAATATAATAAAGGAGTTCTAGAAGTTAGATTTCGTTTCATTTTATTAACGTTACACTAGAAGCAACAGGAAAGTTGTTGGCGACGGACTTCGTAATTTTGAAACTCAGTCAAGTGACGAGGATGATACCTGAGATGGCATCCCTCTCTCCTAACTTCCACACTACACCAACGGGAGGACTTAGGGCTCTGACAGACTTAAAGTGCATCAGCCTCGGCTACACGGCGGGTCTATTCTGGCACATGATTCAAAACCCCCGACTCAGCTGAAACCGGATGCCGCGAGTCTGCGACCACGATTACTTCTCCACTGCTGTCACTGCTATGAGTTGGAAAGAAATAATTACTTTTCTTATCAAAATTGGTACAAATATATATATATATATATATATATATATATATATATGCGTGTGTGTATACTTTGTTTTCGCAGAGATATCCTAACGTGCTCAAATGATATAGTCAGTCATTCCAGAGACAACAGGTAATGAACACGCTAATTTATTCTATACTGACAATACGTTGGGTCATAGGGTAGGGAAGGCATCGAGCTACAGATTATCGAGATCAACTCGTATACATGCCTCGTCTATCGACACTTCTACAAGGAAAAATTTCGCAGGTGGGATAGAATATAGCACTGAATTTTACATTGCAAATATCAAGTGTCCTAACTTTGAGCACGAATTCTTCTTGGATTCCCAAACATATTTAAAAATTGATATACTAAAGAAAATGGAAATCCTCTTTCTTACGCAATGCGTAAATAAATTTAAAACATGTGGCTATCTTGGAAATGATTGATAATTTCTTGGACTTTTTGAAATCAGACAGAAAAACCCTACGACTTTAATGCAATTAGATTTCCTAACATATACATATATAGACATACATAACACATCGATCAATAACTCCCAAGACTAACCCAGAAATGGCGCTCGTAGTAAACCAGTAACCAGGTCTATCTAGAGTACTAACCTTTGCTTGAAACGTGTCAAAATTTGAAGTCGATCGGACCAGGAAAAAGGTTTTTTGAAGTGAAGTGAAAAAGGTTTTTTCCAAGTGGGTGCCGCGATTGCTTTCGATGGAACAAAAACAGCAACGAGTCGATGATTCAGAACGCTATTTACTCGCAACAAAAAAATATTTCTTGAAAAAAAAAATGGGGGGGGGAAAAAAAAAGATTTGGAAAAGCGTTGGAACGATTGTATCACCCTAAAAGGTGATTAACAAAAGGTGTTATGTTGATGAATAAAAAAAAATTTTGCAAAAAAAATGTTGTTTTCAATTTTAGACTCGGGAGTTATTGATCGATGTGTTATATAATTCATGCAAAAAATTTGTAATGTTCAGTAAATATAAGCAATTTTCATGTAAATATTCTTATAATAAACTGAAACTCTAGATTAAAAATAATTTAACCTAACATAAAATTTAAAATTATAATTAGTAAAAGACCTATTAACACCAGGTAAATATATTGAAATTATACATCATAACACACTTAAGGAAAAAGTTAATTTATAAAAACAAATTAGGCAGTGAATTGAAGATATATATATATATATATATACATAAACTGGTGTTCAAATGTAAGGGAACTTTCCGTTTTGGTCTATTATCTCTAGAACTACTGGACAGGTTTTAATGTAATTTAGTGTGTATATAGGGTTGATATGATAAAAAAAACAATCAAAAGTTATAATCTACACGCATGATCGCGCATAACACTCATCGGATTCGCAAGGTATGATACAGCAGTTGCTAAATAGAACAAAAAAATGGATTAATAGGGGTGTGGTCCCCTCTTACAGATATACAGGCTTCGCACAGAAATATTATGCTGGAAATAAGGGAGTTTATGAGTTCCAGTAACAATTGGTCCCTCTCGTTTAGCAATGCGGTTTTCAGGTCTTAGATGGTTCACGGAAGGAGCTTGAGAATTGCAATTACCCTCCCCAGAGCCTCCCCGGCATGCTCAATAGGATCACGGTCTTGAGATCTGCCAGGGCAATACATCCAGAGAATATCCACTTTCTACAAATTCGTCGACAAGCTGAGCTATATGTGACCTCACGTTGTCATCCATTGTAAGGAAATCAGGACCAATTGGATGCCTGAAAAGGTAGATATAAGGTTCTAAGACATCTTCCCTATACCTCTTAAGATGTGTGCAGCCATCCAAAATTATACCTGCCCATACCATCAAGCTTCCGTTACCGAAATGATCGATTTCTCGGAAATTAAAGGGCTGATAGCGGGTCCCTGGTTCTCTTCAAAGGAAAGTATGGCAAGAATCACTGGTTATGCTGAACCGGGACTCAACAGTGAGAACAGTCACCCATTGATCCATGCTCCAAAAACTATGATATCTGCAACATTTTAAGCAGCTCCCTATAAACAATATTGATCAGCTGTCTTCCATTGATAAAAAAATATGTTTGAAAAACGTCGAATACATCTAAAAATGTAGTTTAGATCACAAAGATTGGAGTTTCTGGATCTTTTAGAATGACGCGAACAACCAATGGAAACAAAAGCTTCAACTTTCAATCAGCATTTTTTTCAAGTGAAATTCTTCAAAACTTTGAATCGCCATCTCAACATAATAATATGTTCTGGTTATGGTTACTGACTACACCTTGTAAGCTTTCTTTCAAATAAGTACTTCTAGTATCATATAACCCTTAAACTGAAATATCACATTTGTAGTGAAATGGACTTTTTTAAAGCGAAAATGAGTTTTAAAATTATCTGGTGTTCAGAAGTTGTAGAGCATCATAGATTTAGAACGAAAGGACACCTTGTGGACATTAAAGTGAAGAATAGAACGGATAAAATGCTCATGTGCTTTTTCATTATTTCTTACACTGTGACGTCATGACACACCTCAACGGAAGGAGAACGATTATCTTTCGAGCAAAACACGACATTTCAGTGTAGTACACTTGTGATTCCAAATTAAAAGGGCCTTGTTTCAAACCCCGAGGGTTACTTCCTTGCACTGATTGTCTTAATAGATGGAGTAGACAATACATATATTTAGAAAATAGTGTTCCATCAACTCAACTTGCTCTTAGTATTCGAAATATTTACACCATGCTAATACGCAAGAAACATCACGCCTATTCACCTGAGATAACTATAAAAGAGACATATTCTTGGGGTTGTAGTATGATGATGTTCATGGCCAGGGAGCAATTTTCAAAGCTGATCTTTTGAGATGGTTTTATTGTTCGGTGAATGTGGACGCAAGGCACGATTATGGAGGTTGTACTGGACACGTTTCTCTTCAGACCAGCATTCAGCTCATCAAACTATCCTAACTGTGGTAAAACGCTGAAGGGAGAGGCTGAAGAATATCATGGACATACCTTCAGGTTGTCATGGTGTCGTGGATCAATATTAGGGGTGACCTTGTTTCGGATAGAATGCATCTTATACTATCATACAAGTTGTAGGATTGGTATGCAGTTGTACAAGGAAGGCAACTTTGAGACGTTCATCACAAGGCTTCCACACACTTATGCGATCGTCATCATTGCACAAATTGAATCTCAATTTGTAGCTAAAAAGGACCTGATTCCACTCGGTTGCAGTCCAATCCCTTTGAGCAGAGGCGATGGTGAGAGGGTATGAATTACGGTTTACTTTATGGGTGCAGTGATATCATCTATTCTTCAGCCAGGTGCCTCGTGATGGTACCGACTGACTCAGATACCCATAGTAAAGGTGTATTGATGGTAGACAATGAGACAGTTGGCGTTCTGCGTCCGTATCGTGTGATGTGACCCTTTTTTCTACTATTAGTGTCTGTCGAGGTCGTCCTGAGCCTGGTTGCCGTGTAATAGAACTTTCTCTTGTCCGTTGATCCCAACACCTTCTCACAAAAAACTCAGAAGACTCTAGGTGGCGAGCTAATCGCTGAACTGACTAACTTATTTCCATTTTCCTCAAGCTTCTTCCCCTTAAGGGATCTGACAGTGCTGCTCATAGTGTTTCCGATGGCAGCGTAATGGCATCTCTAGTTAAAAAGCATCTCTCTGCTACAGATTAAATACCGATAAACAATATCTGCTTACCTGTTGTTATGCGAACCTCAACGGCCTCTTTTTGCATTACGCTATCACGCTGCATTTCTGATTATTTAAATATCTGCCTAAAACGTTCATGCATGCTATGTTTAGTAACAATCCCACTGTTACTTCTTGGTGCTCAAATTTTCATGGCAAATGAGAGTGTACATTTACATTCACACACATATACACACACACATATATATATATATATATATATATATATACATATGTGTGTGTGTATGTGTTTATATAATCCAAATTTTTGGTTTTATAATTATAACTTAGAAAGGACATTTATTAAATTTACTTAAATGTATGAGTGGGTCCCTGCGTTTCTTTGTACTCAAATATTTTTAATATTTTTAGAGACATTTATTTAAATAATTTAATTACTTTTAAATATAATATATTCATTTATTTTAATGACTCCTAAATTTTTCCATGACATGAATTTCTTCGTTTTAATTTATTTTTGGAATGATAATTTGTATTTTAGGATTTTTCTCGGTAGTTATATGTGATTTAAAATATTATGCTATTTTCGTAATGAATATTTTTAATATAACGTTGGAAAATCAATAATGAGACCTCAAATTACTTCTAGACATTTTTCACGCCTTCCCTACTTTGATGATTATCAGTATTATTATTGTTGAAAATTGTTAAGTGACTTTCATAGTCATTTATTATAAAATATAATTATTTGTATTGTTTAAAATTGTTAAGCAATGATATAATCCGAATTTCAAAATCACTGTTATCTATAAATTTAAAGATAATTAAACTTTACTGATTTTATTTTTAATACCTTATTTCGTCTCGCAATCGTATTTTTTCTTATTGAGGTGGTTCAACAAAATCCAGAGAAAAAAAATTTGTTGCATTAGTTCTTACAATTTTTAAAACATTTTATTTCGCTTTTAATAACTTGATTTAATGAATTATTTAATTAATTACTGACTTTAATATTTCAAGTATAGCAATTGAATTTTTATTTATGATGTTCTAATTTAGCAAATGATAAGTTGAATTTCATAAATAAATTAATGTATTTAATTATCTTTTATTCCTATTTGATGTAATGAATTTTAAATGTTTTTAAAAAATTATAAACAAAAAGGTTTAAATATTTCAATGTTTTCTATAATTTCTATTTCATCATAATCTGAAGAAGTTTTCATGGAATTAGTTATTCAAACTACTGAGTCATACTTAATAATTCCATTCTTCATTAAAAGGCAGGTTTAATTGAACAGAAAGTATTAAATAAATATATGGTTTTTCAATTTAAAGGATAAATATAATTTACCAGTATTTGTATTTATTTTATTTTACAGATTATAATAAGTGTTTAAATAATTCTCAACATTTATTGATTTTAATGGACGTTTAAAAAGATAAAAGTGTTTTCATATTGTTAATCAGATTCTTGTTCTTAAAATATATGAGCTTCAACCAAAGTATATATTTAAGACCAACTTTTTATTAAGTGTATTAAAATAAAGCTAAATACAAAAGAAATAAATATTATTTCCATTACTTGGGAAATCTTAGATATAGGAAGATTGAAACGTGAATCACACAAAAAATGATTATATTGAAATATTGTGATAATTAATTTTAGAATTTTCAGTTAGCAATTAAATTTAAATGAATTACTTCTAAGCATCAAAATAAATTTTTTTCAAATTATTATTAATTTTATTATTACTATTGTGTAAGGAATAAATTGTTTGATAAAAATATTCTTTTAAAACTTCACTTGTTTTATTTTTTATAATTTCTAAAATAATTTGTATATTCGCATAAACACAAACAAATTGATTAATGAAAGTAATATTCTTTCAGTACAATAAGATGTATTTTTAAAGCAGTTGTTTAACAAAAAAAAACAATAAATAAGGCTGCATGTGAGTAAATGTAACAAGAAAAGTTAAATTAAAAAAATCAGCCATGTCGTTTATTATAAAAAATTTAAAATAACAAAGCATTGGATTGTTACTTATGAATAATTCATGACAATTTTGTATTGAATTCTTTATCATTATATATTTTTTTATCTAAGTTTTATCTCTGAAAGTAAGGCTGATAAAATTATAATAATTGCAATTCTAAATTAATCAAACAACTCATATGACAAAACTAAAGACTGAGATTATTAGAATAAAAACAAATTATATTATTTTTGAAGAAGTAACATTTTAATTAAATGTGCATAGAATTTTTCCAATAAATGAATGAAATTTAAAATCCATGATGTCTAACTTCTCTTAAAATGTTTCATCATATTTTATAAAAAATGCATTATAAGCATCTATAATATTTTATGATCATATTAAATTACTTAAAATAAATTTAACAGTTAATTAAATTGCCGTATCAAACTTCAAATGTATTATAATGTGTCACCTTCGTACAAATTATGTTATTTCTTCTATTCCTTCTCGAAGCGCATAAAACGCAGTTTTTTATCAAAAAAAAATATCTTTTAATAAGGAAAATGAATGATCTTTTCTCAAAGTTTCATTACTCATTTTCATTAAATTAAGATAATCCCTAGTTTCAATTGGTAATCTTATTTGATAAGATTGTCTTTGTTGTCAAGATAATACAAAAACTGTATGTGCTTTGTTTATTATCATTTCAAATGATTTTATTTTCGATTAGAGATACGAAATATTTTTCTTTTTTAAAATGTGTCAAAATAAAATAATTTTAACTTAAGATTTGTTTATTAGATATAATTAGATTTTTCTTGTAGTATCTTTTGAATTCGTAAATGGGTTTATAATGTACTTCATAAAAGAATGATATTCACATGTATTTTTATAATTTATGTGGATTTCTTTTTCTCTTATTCTTGTAATATCTTATTTACCTTTTAGTCTTCACCCTTATTTATCTTTTGTTTTAAGAGTTATATTTATATCACTTAAAAATACAAATAATTATTTTTTTATAATAATATTTAATTCGACTGATGTGTTAATTGCTTAAACTGTGTGTTAACCTTTAATATTTATATGAAAAACTTAAGAACAGGTAATAGATAACTATTCAAATTATTTATAATATATTTTCTCCTTATAATATTCTGCACTGCATTAAAAAGATTACTTTTAACCAATACTTAAAGCAGATAAATAAACTTATGTAATATATTTTCTCGCGTGAAAAAAAATTATACTTTTAATGCAATAATAGTAATCGATCATGTTTTAATTGCTTTTTAGTAAAATATTAAATAAACTTATTTTATTGATGAACAAATTTATAGAATTTAATCCAAATTGAAATTAGTCAAACTTATATGTTATGGTTTCATTCAAAATATTTAATTTACAATGTTGTGTCAAAGAGACCTGGGATATGAGAATCCACGATAAGACCAATATATTACGATATTCAATTCAAAACAATGAAAAACTAAAACAAAGGGAGAAATATTTCACTAAATGACTTGTATTAAGAAAATGGTCGTCACATTATGTCTAGTAATTAAATAATACGCTAGAAAAATTTCGCATAGTGTAAATTTTATTATTGTGAACTATGTTGAACGAGACTGAATAGTACTAGTAAATTTCATTGATTAATATATAATGAAAACTTTGTAGAGAAATGTTCCCCAATAAAAAAAAATATATATATGAAAGACTTTGTGAACAGATCACAAAATATTTTTTGGATTTTCTAAATAGTTTTACTGGTTCCTTAAATCAACTACATCTTTTAAATCATAGTTCTAGAGGCCGCGAGCTAGAGAAAAGATACTTCTTTTAAATCTTGCATATTGACAAGCACATTTTCCTTAAAAGAGATAATTTTCAGCTTAAGAAACTCTTACCGTTAGGAGTTCCAAAACCATTAATTCATGTGATTCTCCTAATCACAGCTATTTAATTTAAATTTAATATAATTCAGATGCAGGTACTAAGATTAAAATCAAATTTTAAAACAATTACATTAAACGTGATGAAATATATGATCAAGGCTTCTTTTTATAGGCTCGGGAAGTAACAAGACATTTAACTTGCTATTATTTAGCTAGTTTTCTAATTGCCCACAAAATTATGACGACCTTAAATTGTCCGAAAAATGTGTCCCTTTAGGATGAATTTCTACCGGGTTAGGTGGTAACTTTCCCAACAATCTGATGAAGATAGGTTTTTTTTTTTCAATTAATTTTTTTTGGAGCTGCAGGACATAGAAGTCATGAAATATACACATATAACGTGATTTAGTAATTGAATATATCTGCAGATTCTGTACGTAGTTTATCAAAAAAATAAAGTTAAATGTACAAGAGTAGATCCTCTTCACAAGGTATTTGTCATTCAGAATATAAAAGATATCTTGCCATTTATTCAGATATATCATTGCTCAAATAAAATCATTATGTGTGTTTAATATTCTGTTGAGAAAAAAAAATAGTCAATTCCACAGCATTTAGAAATTCTGGTAACGTTAGATAAGTGTAAATAACAAAGCAAATATATGACTAATGATTTTATCAGCATCTCTAAGCAATTACTGATGTGGTGTCCTAATGGTTAATTTCAATGGAGGTTTGTAGTTACTAATATAATGTGAATATCATCAAATACTGCTGATTTACTACACTTTAAGTTCTATAAGTTCTTCAACCATTCAGACACCTATATTCTACACTTGGCGATACAGTATTTTCAGCAACCGCTTTTGACACATTCTAGATGAATTCTTGTTTCTTTTCGGTTGATTCCTCAACCGATTGATTATTTTCGTGTGATTCACCATTTGAAAAGAATCACGTGTCTTTGAAATGTTCAACCCTCGTACTAATTTTTTATGCTAGTATTTTGTATTCATGTTCTGTTCTTTATACTATATTTGCAAACACCATATTAGTCCATTTAATTAGAGAAATGCTATTATTACTTATAAAAAAGAGGAAGTTTATCGAAGGAGAAAATATCAACATAGTAAATCATGATACAACTACAGAAACACAATTATAACCAAAATGTAATTTTAGTCCACCAAAGGTTTTTTTTTTTGTTTTAGTCAACAACAAAATGGTCATAGGAGCTTCTTTCGCCTATAATGAACTTACTTTTCAAAAAAAATATATGTCGCAACAAATTTTATCGAGAAAGCTCTTTTGTATATGTTTGATTCTAATTTTCATCAATTAAGTTTCATCAATCACCAAGGGCCTAAGAAATGCCCTCGGGTGGTGCCCATCTCCTTTTCTGTCTTATTTAGGCCTGGTGCACTTTAATTGGTAGTGTGCACGCCCTGTTGCTATTCTGAAGCTATAAGCTCAAATAACTTCCCAAGCCAACTTAGTACTAATTTATCTATACCATAGGAATAAAGGGCTGGCTTTCATAAATATTGAACTTATTTTTCACAATTCTATCATAATAAATTTCTCCTAAATTTTGTTATTCAATTGAATCAAAACATAATTAAACCGCTTCAAGCCATTTTTAATTATATTTAACTTAAATTATATTCAATTTAAAATTTATTGGGTTTGTTTTCATTCTAATACTTATTTAAATAACATAATAATTGTTGAATTAACAGTTATAAGTCTACCATTTTAGCACCTTTGGTGGCTAAATCTGTTCTTTATAAAACTTCGTATAGAATTGTTATTTTATTATTACATCCGTTTCTTTCATTAAAAGCTCATTTTTATCACAGAAGTTGATGATTCGAATTCAAATTGACATTTCAATTCCATTTTCTATAAGGAAAAAAAATAGTTATTTCTTATTGTTAAAATAAATTGAAGAAAAATAAATTCAAACAAGTGAATAATTAGAAATTTCATTACCGATCAATTTTGAGAGTAAAAAAGGAGTATTTGACACAGGTTAACATTAAATTTTATGAATAAAAACCAGAATCATATGATTTTCTTTCTAGAAAATTGAAATTAGATAATCAAATCTAATATATAATGTCTGTTATATATCAATTAATTTCATTCAATTTTACGACTTTGTATTTAAAAAGCATACAAGAATTATTAATTTTGATTGATATATTTTTTCCACTAGGTCACTGCATTCATTTGTACTCAAATATTTTAATTAATGTTTGTCATTAAATTTCTTAAATAATTTCAGTTACTTTTAATTTTAACTTATCTTTATTCTAGTTACATGTTTCCATTTAAAGATGTATTTTCTTACTATCATCTTTTCTAAAATTTGGATTTTATTTGTTGATATTTGTGAGTAATAATAAGAATCTAAAGGGATTTTGCTGATTTTTTACACTGATATTTTTTGAGTTATATATAATTAATACAATAATTATATCATCCATACCTCTTCATGACTCATCTGTTATTGCTCTTTCATGCTTAACAAGACTTACACATAGATAATTATTTTAGATAACTGTTAAAAGTAAAGTCGTAAGGAAGCTACCATAATAATCATGATCAAGAAAACTACAGATAAAACATAGGAAAAAATTCACTCGTAATATTATTTAATTCTTTTAAATAATATTAAAAATCTTAATTAGATTTTAAAATTATTTTATTTCAATTTCAGTTTAAAAATTCTTGTTCAAAAATAAATATTTTCAGATTATTGGAAATATTCTCGTTCTTAAAAATATCACCAATTATATCATCCTTGGAACATTTTAAGATGGGTTTTGTTATTTTTTTGGAATTTAAGTTTTGAATAAATGTAATGAATAAAATTTCACCAGCTAAGGGAGTCATAAATGTAATAAAAATACAGCATCAATTAATGAATAAATTGGAAAAGTAGCCCTAAGTAATTTAAAAGTTCCACTCAGTTATATTTAAATAATTGAAACTTTTGAAGCTAAATGATTAATTTAAGTATTTCTTTTTGCCTTTAATATATTATTATTAGATTGGATTAATTAAAGATAGCAATAATCTAAAATTATTTCTTTTAAAACTAATTCTTATTTTGATTAATTTATTTCTGCAAAAGATACATATCGATTTCTGTTAATAAAAATAAGTTAATTAATATAAGAAGAAAGGAAAAAACTATTTTAATGAGAGTCAACGAAATTTTTGTAAATCTTAGAATCAGAAATAAGTAAAATGCGTTTTCGGAACTTGTAAATGAAATAAACCATGAATGTTCCTTATCCTTCGATAGATTTTACTTTTATAAAATATTCAATAGTTACCTAGCCATAATTTAAGACAATTACATTTAATACTTTTCGATAATATTTTTTTCGATCTGTAAAGAAATATTTGTCACATTTACTTGGATGAAAAAAATTCTAAACTGTTCAGGTGGCCTAAGTACCATTTTTGAATTATTAAACTACAGAAGCAAAAAAAAATGAATGCATTGTTAAAAGAAGTATTTACCATCCATTCAATGAAATTGTAACTTTGATAATGTTATTTCGATATAGATAATGTTAAATTCTTTACAATTTTCTTTTATTTTTTTCAAATATAATATACTCAAAGCATCTATTATGTTTGAACAATAGTATCAGTTTTCTTAAAACGTATTCAGCTAAAGAAAATTAATTAATTTGGCTTAACACAATTTAAATTATCGTGCAATGTCCTACAAATTGATTAAATCTCACTGTTCTAGGTCGATGCTCATAAAATGCAGATTTGAATAATATATTCGGAGAAGAAAAGAAGATATATTTTCTCAAACCTTCATTCTTAATTTTTCTTAATTTCCTGGAATTCCTCATTTCATCTGATAATTTGTTTCATAAAATTTTCTTTGTTATCAAAGTCATCCAAGAAAGCTTTCTGGTCCTTAATATCATTTTAAATAATGATTTTTTTTCCTTTTAAAGACATGAAATATTTTTGTTTTTAAAGAGGTAGTCATGAATAAATACTTATTTATTATATTTCATTTGCATTTTCTAATAGTTTTTTTCGAAAACGTAAATGAATTTAAATAGTCATGTTTAACTTAATATTCAGGCAAATTTTTAACTTTGGAATACATATATATACTGCTGTTTGTAGAAAATGCAACACCATGAAAGAATCATCAGAATCAAATGAAATTTAATGCAGAAACGACTTGTACTGATACAAATAAATGATGAAATTTTCAAAACAAAAGCAACAAATTAAGCGTCCGAAATCAGTATTTGGTGCAGCCACCATGCGCTGCAATAAGTGCTGCTATACGACGTGGCATGGAGTCAAACAGATGTTGAATATCTGCTTGAGGAAGAGAATTCCATATCGCTTGTATGCGCAACCAAAGTTCGTCTTTGGAAACTGCAGGACGCGGATCACGAGCGAGACGCCGACCAACCATATCCCACACGTGCTCAATAGGCGACATATCCGGTGAATAAGCAGGCCAAGGAAGAAGTTGCATGCGTTGTGCTGAACAGAAGTCTCGAACAGTCCGCGCAACATGTGGGCGTGCATTATCCTGCTGAAAGATAGCTCCAGGGATGCCTTGAAGGAAAGGAACGACTTCGGGCTGTAGCACTTCACGGACGTACCTGTTGCTATTGAGATTACCCTCAATTCGTATCAAATTGGATCGTCCATGATACGAAATCGCACCCCAGACCATAACTCCGGGTGTTCGACCACTATGTCGTTCAATAATACACTCAGGAAGGCAGCGTTGACCGGCATAACGTCTAACACGAACACGGCCATCATGGGTCCACAAATTGAAGCGTGATTCATCTGAAAAGACAACTTGGTGCCAATCAGCTCGCCTGTCTCTGTGCTCAAGAGCCCACTGCCGACGCAGCCGTCGATGATTCGCCGTGAGGGGAATCCTGTATAAAGGCACCCTTGCACGCAATCCACGGCGCAGCAGACGACGACGAATTGACGAAGCCGACAATTGTACACCTGTAGCAGTAGACCAACGTGCTGCCAGCTGCCTGGAGGAAGCTGTGCGATCATTCACCGCCATGCGGAGCAGGTGTCGATCATCGCGCTCTGACGTCACCTTCTGTCGTCCAGTGCCTGTTTTTCGAGTTGTTCGGTGCTCGTCGGTCCACTGCTTCCAAACTCGCATCACTGTGGAACTGTTCCGCTGCATACGAGCTGCTATTGCGCGATAGGAAAATCCTCCTTCTCGAAGGCCGATTATCCTCCCTCGTTCAAACTCCGTAAGTTGCTTGAATTTCTTATTCTTCCGTCGTGGAGGCATACTCAGGTCTCACTAAACGTTTGCCACTAACAAATAATCATAGACTTTTTTCAACGTCCCGCTACAGCACTTTATTTATACGCTTTCAGCATCAATTCAGAGGGCGCTGCGCGCGCCGCGCACGCGCGATGGCTCTGAAACTTTATTAATTTGCATAATATCCTATAATTTACATTTGCTGCGAATTTCATTTGATTCTGATGATTCCTTCATGGTGTTGCATTTTCTACAAACAGCAGTTTATATACACTCTATAGCAAAAAAAAACAAAAAAAAAAACGATGCACCTTGTAGGAGTTGCCCGATGGTAATGTTATTTCGTATGCAAAGACATTTGGACAGAACATGCAAATCATTAATATTTTGTGCCCATTGTATGAATAGTAGGAGCCACAGTGCATCGGAACTGCGCACTCAGAAGGTGTATATAAGAAGCAATTTTCTATCGGATGGTCAAATTTTCTCTACCATTGCGATTTAAAATATTTTCTAACGATTAAAAAAATGACTCTTCACATTATTCGAGCTCATTACGAGCAACTGTCAGAGTTCTGAAAGAGGTCGTATCATTGGATTGAAAGAGGCTGGTAAGGCAAATCGGAGAAACTCTCGTTATACTTAACGAAGTGATGCGACGATTAGAAGATGCTAGCTAGAATGGGTGGACAATGGCAGATTTCTGATGGTAACGTTTGACATAGGGCCACAGCAGGTCAGGAGGACAGATTAATTGCCATAGCGCTCATCAACCATCAGACGTGCGACCCGCACACTAGTGTCCAACATGATCATTTGCAGACGACTGATAGAATGAAGTCTACCGACCGCTGTGCCACCTGCCACTCACGCTTGCACACTGTTCAGCCAAATTACAAGAATGCTTCACTGGATCAGGTTGGAATAATGCTTACTGGGGACGTATAGTATTTCGCGACGAATCCCGCTTCCAACTGAGTCCTGACGAACTTCGATGACGTGTCTGGTGACGCCCAGGGCAGTGAGCCGAACCTGTGTTCACTATTGCACGCCACACAGGCCATCAACCAGGAGTTATAGTCTGGGATGCTATATCCCTTGATATCTGGGCCCCCTTTGGTCGTCATTAGAGGCACACTTTCAGCACAGTTGCATGTCGACGACATTCTGTGACCTATTTTGTTACCTTTCTTTTTGCAGTACCCTGCCCATATTTTTCAGCAAGATAATGCCAGACCATATTTGGCACCGGTTGCTATGAACTATCTTGTAGATTTTCAAACACCTCCTTGGCGAACCAGATCTCTCTCCAATCGAACATGTCTGGGATATGATGGAAAGCGACTGGATCTAATAGGTAATGTTGATTACCTCGCACGACAATTGGAGCAAATTTGGCACGAAATACAGCAAGACATCATCAAGGAGCTTTATCACTCTATGCCACATTGTAGAGCAGCTTGCATTCAGGCTAGAGGTGGGTCAACACCTTTTTGAGCTCGTTACTTTGTAACTATGTAACTCTGAAATAAATCATTGAGTGGTTCAGAAAAGTTAATTATTTTCTATTATGTACATAATTTTCCTATCCCCCAATTTTTTTCTCCATCGGACAACTTCTTCTTGCGTCCTTTTTTTGTTATAGTGCGTATATATAAAAAATATAATTATTATTATTGTGTGATCATAAATACATATATCTTTAGGGGATATGTATTGGATTACCTATTAGTTTTGAATGTACGTTTTTCAGCTAATTCATCCTCAGTTAGAGTATTTGTGAAAAGTTTCATCAGAAAGAATAATTAAATATAATGCAGCAGCCCTTGCACTTAACGTTTATACTATGCATTTTAAATCAATATAATGCAATAAGTGAAATTTCTTACATGATACGCTTTATGTGAATTGCAAAATACTTTTATTATATAATTTTGGATATACTTTTATTACACATATTTTATTTTATTACGTGTTTTATTTCTTTTTTCAAATGCCTAAACTTTTGATGCATCCATGTACCCTTTTTCATCATAATTATGTATATTTGAGATTAGTCTAAATGTTGTTTTTGTTATATTTTCCATTTGATTCTTCGTTGTGGGGAATCTCTTTTTTCCCCGGCTTGGGATATTTAATTATTCTAACATAAAATTTTTAAGAAATATAAAGATGAAAATTATATTTGCGGCATAAACAACACGGTTGCTGAGAAAAAGCTGTACTATTTAACTTAAAGAAATTAATGAGGACAGAGAACTGATTACGAAAATTTCAATCGCATGCCTCCTACAGTTTTGATACTCATAAACAAATGTTTAAACATTTGTCTTTTTGTAATTGCCAAATCTAAGTCTTTTCTTATCTACATGGTTTATTTCTCTGTGTATCGTACTTATATGCATTCATATTAATATGAGCATTACCAGAAGCTTAATGTACCTTCCTAAATGTTTCATTTTGTTTGACAGAATTAATCGTGTTGTTTTATTTCCATAAACAAGTAAGATATCCATCCTTATTCTATAACTTTTCACTAAATACTTCTTCAAAAAAAAATAATTATAGAAAATTACTTTTCTCGAACCTAAGTTCAAAAACGTGATTTGTGTGAAATAAAACTGTGAAATAATTACTTCATTATTAAAATTCGCAGTTATCTGAAAGTGTAATTTACTATATCAATACATAATATTCAAGATCTCATTCTCTAAGGAATCCTTCTTAATTCAGTTAAACCTAGTTCATGTTCAAAAATCATAGTATTAGCTTACCAAATTACTCACATCGATTCAAACACTGATTATTTATAACAGGTTCCACTGCTACTACAATACTTAGATGACGTCTTCTAACTATTTTCAAAACGTACGATTAAATATGCAAATTCTCTCATTTTGCTAATATCTACAAGATCGTCGTTATACCCTATTTGTCTTTTTTTTCATTTCATTTATATTTCGATTATGTATCCCTATTCTTAATTCATTTCTTCAAACATCTTATATTTATCTAATTCACCTAATCGCTTTTAATGTTAGATAGAAAAAGTTGTTATTTTATGAAATTAAAAAACCAAAAAGCAACCGAGTATAGTAAAGAGGAAATCGCGAATAGTCCAATATAACAAAGTCATATTAGTCATAAAACTTATCATTTTCCTTAAATTTTGTATAAATCACTAATAACCCAAAAAATTCATGACAGCTACAAATTGTTTCCCAAGTTAATATTTTTCCTGAAATTATAAAAAGTGATGTGAAGACAAACATTTACCAAAAAAAATTATTCTTGTGAAAAGAAAGAAAAGAAAATGGAATATTGCTTTCTGCTGACATGACCTTCTTAAACTTCTGGAAGCGTATGTACGAATGTCAGAACGATAAACTTCGAGCGTTACATTTCGAAACAGGAGTGACAGTTTGCTACCAAAACTTCAAAATTCAATTTTAGCCAATTTTGCCACACGAGTTGTATTACAATGCGGACACTAGCTGTCGCGAAATTGTTAAAATAACGGAAGCATTCATATCCCATTCACGATTTCTCAATTTTAAATAAATACTTAAAAACAATATTGAAAACTTTTTATACTTGTATTGCATTTTTAGTGACATAAAATTAATTTCATACATATGGTAATAAATTAGATAAAGAAAAAATAGAAGGGAATAAAATAATGTGCCATAGTTACCCAGTAAAGGTTGATTAGAGGGGATGAAACTTTAAGCCTGAGAATTTTTCTTAAAATAATATCATTAATTCTTAACTCTTTCTTAAGAAAATTTAATTCAAATAAAGTATTTAAAAATATTTTTGTTTCAGCCCAAGCTAGGATAAATTTACATCATTTATTTTAGTCAGCCAAAATTTATTCCCTACTTCAATAATGAAACATTTTCCGACATATGATTGAAATCAAACAGATTTAAATTTAGCAACCCCATGTTTATATGTATATATATATATATATATATAGGTTAGGTTTTTCTATTACTTTAGTATCTTTTAAAATTGTTTGGTTCCTTAATAGTTTTATTTGAATTTTTGCATTTAAATATTAATGTTGTGCTTCGTTCGGTTACGTATTGCTGTTTAGTTATCATTTGGGAAAATGTTTTGGAAGTTAAATTATAAATTCATTAAGTAATTGGTAGTATTACTCTCATATTATTCTGAATTACATTGTAACTGTTCAATCATATAGCATCTCACTCACTCTCGCTCTCTGCAGTCTAAAATTGTGTCTTGGTAAATGCTTTAGTGGTCTTTTGCTGAAAAGTTTTTAGATTTCGTATGATTTAATAAATAAAACACAATACAAATAATATAAAAGCCTACCTTTGAGTTTAACATAATATTTAAATATAATGATTATTGGTGTAAATCATCACAACACATTTTGTACAAATTTATAAATGCCACATATAAGGATTAAATAACTATATTCAATTATACAAATTTATTATTTTAAAGAAAAATCCAGCATACTTTGAAGAAAGTTGCCTGATAGACAATTTTCTATTTTTCCAACAGGAGATGAATATAACAAAACACTAGTATATGTATAAAAGAAAGTTAAATATAACGACTCATTATAATTATTCAATCTCAAAAGCGATTTTATAGTGATAAAACATATATTCTAGCTAAAAATATTGAGATATCGTCAGAAATTGTGCATTTTCAAATACTAATCAGAAAAATATTAAAGATTTTTAAATGAAACAACAAAGAATTAGAAAGATGAATAGTTTTATGGTTTACATTTTCATAAAGACATTCAGCATAATTTTGTTGATACTTTGGAAAACCCGATCAGTTTGTAGTGCTGGGTTTACTGCAAATTAACAATACTAGAATTTTGAAGAATAAAATGTGTAATTGTATTCTGATATAAATTCGGAGAATTTCTATTATATGGGATTTGTGGATATTAAGCAAGCTTGATACTGACGCTGCTACAAAATTACGCATGCGCAATGCAGCGATTGACAGCTGTGATTTTAGCATGATGTCTTCTCTTTCGAATGCAAAACTTCTTAAATTTGTATACAAATATGTTCGCTTCCTACTTTTGCTCTCAAATATTTCTTTTTGTTTCGACAAAATAATTAAATTAACAATAGAGGAACGAATTGCTGTGAAATTTCTCAAAACTTGGGAAAACCGCTACTGAAACTTATAATTTATTGAAAGATAAAAACAATGAATCTCTTATCAGGTGCACGTTTTTGTATTTTAAGCGTTTTCAAGATGGCCGAGAAGGGTTGATGATCTTTGAAGAAGATGCCAGGACGCCCTTCCACATCAAAACAATTGACAATATCGAAAATTCGATACAGTTCAAATCTGACCATTAGTTAAATATTTGTTCGATTGCAAATAGTAAATTAACAAAATGAACCGTAGAAAATTTCACATAACATTTTAACATGGATAGGATAATAACGTGTGACAAATTGTGACTTTTATATGATATGAAGCAAACACGCCAAGTTCATGCACTGGAAAGTCCATCTTCACCGAGAGCCATGCATGAATAGAGCAAATCAAAATTCAAAGCAATGATAATTTTTCCGATATTCATAGGTTTGTGTATCTTCCTAATTTCCAGAAGTAAAATTATTATTTAATACCTTCACGTTCTTGCTGAACTCCTGGAAAATAGGAAAATTACCTAAATATGCAAAGAACGAGTCATTACGCATTATCTGTTATTAGGTTTCAAAGCCAAATACAACATACCAATGTTAAGACCATCCACCATATTTGCCGGATATTGAGCCATATGACTTCTGCCTGTTTCCTTAAATGAAATCTGTATTTCGAAGATCAAGTCCATTAAACCCAGAGAAAGCCTCAATGTCCTGAAGAAGCTGACAGAAGACTCAGCACTATTTCGAATATTGAATATTCACATGGAGCGTTGTAGGGATACCAGAAGGGGTGTATTGAATTTGATACTAAGTAAATATGCATGAAATCAAAATAATATGTCTTACAGCGTCAGTTTCGTTATTTATTAGATACACTCTGTTCCAGCCTGGTTAGGATCATATTAAGAGCATATAAATTAGTTTACTTGTTTAATAGTTTTGTGTTTAATTTTTATGTAACGTATTTTATTAGAATAACAATCACTTCTCAAGTAATTTAGAATATTATCATGAACTTTTAATAATATGATTCATTATCATTGTATGTTAAGAAAAAGGCCAATAATGGTGGTAAACCTTTCTATAAAATTAATAGATTTGGAACATAATTTATTTCTAATTAAAAGTACTTATATAAAGTTAATATAGATCGGACGGAAAATTTAATACGCTGCACAAGAACTTCCGTTGTGATTGTCAATATAACAAGTGTGTTTCATCTTATAACTCGTCGAGATTTCAAAATTACGTGTATAGTGTCAAAATGAAATCAAGGTACCTATCAAATTTAGTATCACAACTACTCAAAATAAGGGCTAAAATTAATTTCGTCTTCTTCAGCGAAATATGCTTCATATTTCCAGAAACCTTTCACTTCTAAAAATATAACGGAATGTTTAAAACTGCATATTGTCTGAGAATTTAAGTTTATATTTCAATTTGTGAAACTAATGGATAATGTTGAATATCACAAATTCTATATTTCGAAATTCTGCAACGTAAATTGCTTCTCAAAATAAATTTCAAAAATATGGTAGAATATCGGTACAAAGTTAGATCGAAGATTCTGATTATACTAAAATCAATAGAACACATTTAGAATTTTCTTTAATTATTTCGAATTTTGATGAAATATTTAAAAATTAGATACATCTAGGAAAGTTTGGCGTTCTTTTAACATCCATTTGAAATTATATTGAAACAACGAAATAGAATTTCACTTACTTTATTTCAAGCGAGAATCAATAAAATCTGAAAAGCATACTTAAAATATTTTTAACATTTTGTATTGTAAGTAAACATACTTTTATTTAAAACACATGTTCAACGCCCTTAAAACACATGTTTTTCAAATTTATATTTCTGGAGCAAAACTCAAAACACATGTTACCATTCACGTTTATTGACTATATTGTATTTTTACATATTTTATTTGAGCTTTGATTTATAAGAAGAAAGGACCCAGAAATAATTTGTCTATGTTATTACAGTTTAAGTACTAATCGATTGCTAATCCATTAATATTCAAGTAATACCAACTATACAGCCCTTCTTATTTTAAATACAATTCCTGTACGCAATAATACTTTGAAACATTTTGATCTAAGTGGTTCAGTAATTGATTTGTTTTAAATCACAAACTTATCATTTTAATAGTTTGATAATGATGCACTACCTGTTTACAAAGATAACTACAAAAGAAATTTAAAATTTCTTCAAAGGTCCTGAATCTTTTGTAAGGAAATACATTTATTTAATTTTACTGTTCAATATCTGAACATATTTTTAATATTTTAAAACCATATTTTATATTGAAACAAATTGTTAATTTACTATCGAAAATTTAAAATAATATTTGTTAATATTCACACCTAATGCATGTATGTGTGGTATATATATATATATGTGTGTGTGTTATTGTTGTGTGTGTGTGTGTGTATTGTGTGTGTAGATCATGAGACAGGAGATGTCTCCTCTACACATGGACAATATTG
>BMAW01070443.1:363439-403583 GCA_019974015.1 Nephila pilipes | reverse complement strand
CAATGAAGTACTACCAGTTCAAGTGACTATTATGCCCCAATGAAGTACTACCAGTTCAAGTGATTATTATGCCTTAAGAAGGCCATCACGGTTAAAGTGTCTATTATTTCTCACTGAAGGTTTTAAAAATTCAAGTGATTATTATACCTCATCGAAGGGTCTACCAGTTCAAGTGCCTGTTTTGCCTCACAGTAGGCCTTTACATTTAAAGTGACTATTGTACCTCATAGAAGATATTACAAGTTCGACTAAGTATTATGCCTTATAAATGGCTTTACAAGTTCAAACGACTATATGCCTAATACAGGGCTTTATAAGCTCAAGTGACTATTGAGTCATGAGTCTCATTGAAGGCCTTACAAGTTCATTTCAATGATATGTCTCAAATAAGGCCTTACTAGTTCAAGTGACAATTTTTCTTATAAAAAGCTGTTTAAATTCAAATGACGATTTTAAAAGGCTATACCAGCTGAAGAGTAAAAGCTGGTAAAGTCTCACAGAAGGTTAAATCAGCTGAAGCGTGTAAAATGCGTAAAATATCTTACAATTGGAAGAGACTAAATTGCTTCGTAGAAAGCTTTAACTTTTCAAAAGACTACAAAGCATATAAAAAGGTTCAACTAGAAAGTGTGACTATGGTGCTTCAAACAAGGCTTTATTCAATGACGTGACTCTACTATTAAAGGAATGTTTTAATCTTGTGCGATGGATACTGTGTAATCATGGATGAAATAATTACGTTTTGACTGTGACTGAGAGGAAGAAGTTCACAAAGAAACGGATGGATGCAGTAGAACTTAAAATTGCATGCTAGCTCAGGAACACTCAGTGGAACATTATTTCTTTAGCACAATATATCACAATAGTATAATGGGTATTTTAATTCAATAGTATATGCTAGACAATAGTGTAAATTCTTAATAGCATCATTATTTATATTGACAAAAAAAAAACATTTTAAGCTTTCCTTTTAGTATCTGTATCTTTTTTCTTTGTTGTTTCTTGATATTTTAACTTAAATTTATATATTTAGTAAGACTCTTAGAAATTTTACTTGCATATATATATTGGATGCGTTCGAGAAGAAAATGTTGTTGACGGGATTTCTAAAAGAAAAGATGTTCCTTTTCCAGTTTTTTTTCAATGACTGACAGTTCTTTGGGCGACCAAAAGTAACCAACATAAGACTATATGTTAATCTCCTGCTGATAAGTGGGGATGTTTGAGATACAGATAGTGATTAATGATTCTCCTTTTTATTAGGGAAAATTCCTTTTGAAAAATTTATTGTGATTATCGATCCGATTTGAATTCAAGAAACTTCTGAAATGCGTTCTAAAAATGGGTCGTATATTCTTTCCAATAACTCGTTTGTCTTTTTATTATTCTCGTAACAAGAAATTTTACACAGTAAACTAATCCATACATATGCAACAATCGGAAAAAAACTGTTATAATTCTTTCACTTTACGACTTTCTCAACGCATGTATTATTGCCGTGTTTTAATGTATTACATAGCATTTACATAACAATATATTGCAGAGCATTTACAAATGAGAGAAATCCTCCACATGAAAAAAAGTTAACATCTATATGCACAATTTATCATTTTATAGATTTATTGGTAAAAATAAACTGCAGTGTAAGTAGGAACAATCATGTTTTCTGAAGTATTTTTTATTTTTCTGAATTTTAAACTGTGCGAATAAACTAAACTAGATAAAGTGTGTTATATTATCAAAGATTCATTTCTTCATTTATAACTTTTATTTTTTTACAAAAATATTCGCCTTTCTTTCTTCGAATACAGTTATTTGAGCATCTAGAAAAAAAAAAAGTCTTAGGCTTCGATAAAGAGTGTTTTTACGTAGATAATAAATCTGATAAATATTTAATTTTTAAAATTCAGTATGTAAAGAAATTTCTGAGCAGAAATAAATTGAGTTTTTCTCAAAAAATCACATACACGCACAATTTCTATCACTTTTGAATAACTTATTCATGCAAATTTAAGAAACGTATATTTCTTGCACAATTTTGCTAAAAAATTTCATTTTTCATTACAATTATTAAAACTCGTATTCTGTATGTTAAAGCAATGCAACATAATTTTCCAACATAATGTGTTTTTATAAATATACAAAATTGCTTTTCACTAAGACAAATATAGGTTAACAATTTGAATAGGTTTCTGTATTGTTTAAATGAATTATGGAACTTGTGTGTAAGTTACCTGCATAAATTTAATACAAGATGCATTGCAACTGAGAAATATATTTTTAAGTAGTTTTATAATCTTATATGCTAGTAAAAATTTTGAGTAGAAGTATTTTTTAAGTAATAGCATATGAATGGTTTTATTTGTATTAGTAACATTTATCTTCTTTTGCATCATGAAAAGATGAAATTGTCCTATTTGATACAGTAGAAACGAAAGAAACTTATTAAAGATTTGATGTTGAAATTTGGCTCTTAAATTTGCAAAACTTTTCTCAATAACATGTTCAAATGATATATATTTCGTTTTAAGCCCAATATAACTTAAAAATAAAATAAAAGGATGAATCCCAGATAATAAATTAAAAATTCATTTCCAAATAATGAAATATTATATATAAGCTGTAATTTAATCCATTATTTCATGATTTTTAATATGAATTATTCATGGTTCAGATTTTCCTCCTTTTCTGAAAATAAAAAGACCAGTCAAGTTATTGGCTTTTATAAGCTCTAAAAAGGTCCATAGTGGTCTGAAAAACGTTAAGTAGGAATGTAATTAGTTGGTCGATTTATTGTCTATCCTCGATCGTTAAGAGTCTTCGGCCACCTGTTCTGGAAAGGTTAGTAAATAACCCGAGGAAGAATTCCTTTCGGCTTAATTGTCAAGAACACTGCAAAGACAAGTTTTTTTCCTGACCTACCAATCGAAAGTTAGAATAACCTTGTTATTCAAAGTCAACTGACCTTCCCCGCCATATGGTTGAAAAACCATAAGGTGGCAAGGTAAATACAAATATCTTGCAGCCGATATTACTTTGAGTTACACTCTTAACAATATCAAAGCTAAAGAGCCTAAATGTAACGAACAAATAATGTATTACGTTAAGGAATATATATATGTATAGATTTTTAAAATTGTGCAATAATTGCAAGAAGCAAGAATGGTATGTTATATACATCTAGGTGATGGTTTTTAATTATGTCTGGTAAGTAAAAAATGAAGTTTTATAGATAGGTAACTACGCTGATGACAAAAAGAAAATGAGAGATACTTAAATGATAACATTTTTTTCAATGTTACCTTACATGAACTGAAATTTTTTTCCTCACATTTTGTTTTTCTGTTAAAGGAATAAGGATCATGAAAAAACTAACATCCCTTACAATCAAGTAGGCACAGTTCCAGGAAATTGGATTAAGATGCGCTAGTTCGAGAAATGGAATGGCAAAAAAAAGGAGAAAAAACTCCAACAAAAATACGAAGACGCACGGAAAACACGACAGAAAAACAGCAAAAATAAATAAATAAATAAGGGAAGAGGAAGTCATTCTCGAGTCTGAACCCTTCACATCTGAAAGTGCGTGTGCTAAGAATGGAAAAGAAAGAAGCGCTTTTTGAGTCTTAACTGTGCGCTCTCTCGTGCGCCTCAATTACATTGAAGTCAAGTAAAGAAACAAATTGTTTGGGTAGATTAAAAAATCTAATATTCGTGAACAGGTATCCTAACTTTTTCTACTTTTTATTTATTTATTTATTTAAATTTATGTTATTTGTAATAGAAAGTCTCCATATATAGCGTTTTTTCGTGTTTTTTTAAAATATTTATACCCTCGCATCTATTTTAATACTAGGAAAGGAGGTAATGAATTGATTTCGCTTGTATGGTTATGCAGATAATTTTTTGTCAAAAAGCATGAAGGATATTTCACAGGCCACATCTCTCTTGATATTTGAAAGATAAGAATTTTTGTAATGTTTTTAAATGATTTTTTTTATTATTGTATATATAATTTATAAATATTATTGATGTTGTATAGAACTTTACCTGACGTAACATCTGATTAAAAATATAGTCTTAATTTTACATTAATAGTCTTAAATACGTTTATGTATGCGTTGAATCCTTTTAGAGTGAATTTGTAATTCAAGCATTTAGTTTATATATGTGTTATTTTTATTTATAATAAGTTTTTGAAATATATTTTGGCAACAATATTTCAAATTGAAACTAGAGGTATATTAACCAAGTAATTCTCAATATGTTATATAATAATTATACAATTAATATATTTTCAAAAAATTGGAATAGAAATAGATTTATGAACACCGATTTGTATTTTCAATTTAAAAATAATAACATTAATATTTTGTTTTATTGACAGTTACAATTATAAAACAATTTTACAAAATTTCCTTTCTATTTTAATAATCCTGTAACAAACAATTATTATCATAAGGAAGCAGTTGTACTCCAGCAATTTGCCTTCTCTGTGAAAACAAAAACTAACATCTACATTTGGTTTCAAATTGCCATTTTTATCCGGACATTACATCTTGCTTTTTATTTAATATTTACGTTTTCGTATCATTATTTACTAATGAGTACTAATTATATAGAGATCCCGATGAAGTCCCTACCTCAAGGACTGAACGACTGCAGCTATATTCATAAAAGGTTATGCATGTATAGTAAAGTAGCTATGCCCTTCTAGATGAGATCACTGACAGCGCCTTGATGGACTATTACAGAATTAGTGCTTCTAGCTCAAAAATGGTAAAAGAAAGGGAAAAATAACGAAATAAAAGGTTGTTGAGAATCATTTATATAGTACGAAAACACAGCTTGTGGGCATTAATGGTAAAAATGAAACTCTTGAAACCCACACGTGGATGTTTGTGATCTTTCGAAACTGTGACTTCATTAAACTAGAATGAAAGAAGAAAATATAACCTTTCGAACGAAACATAAGCCCATATCGTGGTTCAGTGGTATCCAATGTTATTAGCAATCAAGATTCAGTAACTCTAACCCCTCGGGGTACATGCACATACTGATTGTCTTTCCAAACAAAGTAAATAATATGACTATCGTACAAAATCATGATACTAAACGCATAAATTCCAAGAAACTTATGCTTTGTGTGAGAAATTTGAAAATTATGCAAATAATATGTTCAACTAAGACAACTTAAAAAGCATATCTTCTCGGAGTTGAATGTTGAAGCTCATGGTCAAGGAGCGGTTTTCTAAAAATAAGTATTTTGAGATGTTCCTGATTTAGAATGAATGTGAACCCAAGATAAGATATATGGCATGGTTGTGTGGGCTTAGTTTCTCTGTCGGCGTCTCTAACGAAAAGCACATCCTAAAGGTTGTGAAATGCTTATGGGTGACAGGTTTCATGATTAGCTGATCCCAATCAGGAAAATCACTTGAGCAATGATGGAGGTACCGGAAGGTGAATTATCATAAATCCCCACAAATCCAAACAGCAGTAAAGTGAGATGCGAGTAAGTCAAAACTGCGACCTCTCAAAAAGTCCTAAATGGGAAATACTAAGTAAATTAAGTGGTCATTGATACCGGAAAACTGCTCATCAGGCATTTATGACAAGAGATGCCACGAGACGTTAAGCATGGTGCAATTTTCTTATGAAGCAGGCAGATAGAGGTCCAGCCAACAATCATGTCAGATACAGTGTGTACGAATGAAACATTTTTTTTTCTATGAATGAAATGTACAATAGGCAGAACACCGATTACGGAACATAAAATTCCCATACGTTCTGCCGACGTTCGAATTCAAATGCGGTTTTCAAATGTTGTTTGTAGAATTTCTAATAACAGGCTGCAGGCTCAGTATTTTACAACAATACATGATATTTAGAAGTTATCCCAAACGCTATACCCTGCTTCACTGAAAATCTGCCGCTATCTCAAACACGGGACATATGATTATAGGAAAGCAGCATAAATTATGTAGAATCTAGGGGAAACATTCGAGGTAAAATAATCGGATATAGTGGTAAGAAACAAAAGCCTTAGCGTTCACTTATCTCCAATGAACATTTTCATGGAACGATACCTCAAACTGAAGGAGTATGGGATCCATCCTAAAGCATTGCAAGACCTTCGACGAAGCGTTACGTATCTTGTGCTAAGAAGTTACACGCTATGCTGAAATGTGAGCAACTCGAAGTTGAAACATGGTTTCAGATATGCATTTCAGCTGATAGAGTGAAGTTTGAACATCGAAAATAAAAGTTTTTTTGTGAGAACTATTTGTCTTTTCTCTTTCGAAGATTGTTTCGTCGCTTCACAGAGAGCGAAACCGCGGGAAAATAAATGAGAATATTAAGCGTTATGTTTTAACAATTAATATACACAAAATATTTTTCGTAAAAAATGGACGATACTCTTCATTTATGTATTTCACTTATTTCTCTATTTTACTGTTTTTCGTATAGCAGTGCTAACTCCGCAACTTTCCACTATGGGGTACTGTCAGTGAGCTCATCAAATCGCACAAACATTTTTACTATACCTGGACACCTCTTTTATTTTATTGCATCACCCGTTTGGATGTTAAGAGGTAGAAACAGATTTCATCGGGCAATTTGTATATATAATTTAATATCTAAGAGTTTTTAAATTCCAGTACATTAATCAATAATTAGTTAGGAAATTATCTTATTAGATATAAGAAAAGAAATGCGTAATAAATCATTACTGCATTGGGCAGTAAAAAGATATATAACCATTTTTAAAAATAAATGCATATGAAACATTTTAAACAAAGGAAAACACCTAAAAATAAATATGAATAATTATATTTCTTATAATTTTATTTTTATTATTTCTAAGAGAAAACATTAGATAATTGTATTATAAAAAAATCCAAAGGCAGGAAATAGAAAATATAAATTAAATGAAAAAAAATAAATGGACAACTTCCAAAATTATCGGAAAAGGATATGAATATTGTGAAGTAGAATTTGTTGTATGTTGAAATGAACACTCAATACGAGTATATATCTGAATGATCTGATTCATTAATAGACTGAGATCTGATTCATTAATAGACTGAGATCTGATTCAATACGAGTATATATCTGAATGATCTGATTCACTTGGCTGAGAACTCCCTCAGACTGAAAATAAAGGGGCTTAAATATTACATCAAAATATTTCATTACACTGTTGTGGTAACGTACTCAATATTCTGGAAGGTTTTAAAAATTATAACAGTAAATAATTAAGCAAAACTTCAAAGTAAATATTAATGCCGTCAATACGGGTTTTTGAACCCGAGGACTCCCAACCTATAGACGCACTTTTTACCTCTGCGGTTCATGTTACTGCGCTCCTCTAGGAAAACAACGCCCCGCATTTTTGGAATACTACTGCAAAGATCGAGTCGCCAGAGCGTCATGTGTCCTGAATAGATTGCATAGGATGGCGATTTTCTTCTATAGTAGGATGAACTTCCTTTAAGAAAAAGCTCCTCATAAACACTAGAATCATCTGGAAACTGAATCTGTGCACCGGAATTATATTAAGATGTCATTCAAACATCATGTACTATGTTTATTGTCCATCTGCGTCGTAAAAATAAATCCATGTCTTGAACTTGAAATGTAATGTAAGACTTTATAAGGGCAGAAGTATGTTTTTTGTAACTTCTCCAGTAGACCTACTTATCACACAGGTGTGAAGAAGGTTTGAAAATTTATAGAAGAAGATTCTATGTTTGGAATCATTCATAACTTGGGTCTATTCATGCGCTTCCGATTTTCGTAAACTCGCCAGCTGTATAGATTCTCCTGTTCTTCATATAATGTAGTAAAGTAGCCAGCTTCGATTTCTTCAATGTGAATCAGGAATATAGTGTCGAGTATCGTCTCGACTCCATGCCCATGCATCAAATAAAAAGATTACCCAATTATGTCTTGCCGTGTGGTATCGTATGAAAAATTACTAAGAGCACTATTTCATTCCACTCTTTCAGCTTGGCTTCAGCGTACATGGACGGCAAATCTGTAATAGTTATATTAAAACATTCTGTTAACTTAGGGATGGTATACAGTCATCATTCAGTGGATAACATTACAAAGGTAATTAAGTTTCGCAACTATTTTCGATTGAAACAATTGCCTCGGTTTGTAATGATGACTCTTGGAGATCCGTATTTTAAGGGGTGTCAGGAGTCTTTAAACTTACAAAAAATCGATTTTTGGAAAATAAGTTTTTCTCTAATTTGGATTATTCTGAATAATTTGACACCAATAAACCCTTTAGTTCTTGTTTTGCTTTCCCACACTTTAGTTTATTTTTAAGTTTCTTCGCAACTAATTTGGCCTCAGTTCTTAATAAATATTTTTTATGCACAGTAGGAGTTAAACAACTAAATTTTTCCATGTCCGACATTCTCCACGGTTTGCTTACAAGTTTGAGAGAATTTTATGTAATTATTTACAGCTATTTGAACCTGTTTTCTTTCAGGTTTTAGCGCAATTGCAATGGGTAATAAAAGAAAGGGTAACAAAACACGATCTAAAAGAACATTTTGTGGAAATCAATTTTTCAAAAAAGAAATATTGATGGTTGAAGTTTTTTGCGCGAGTTGAAAAAAAAGTCAGTGCTTCATCTTAGAAACTATCATAAATATTTTGTTCTTTATGAAAATGTAGAAACAGAAAAATTTTAAAAAATTAATGGATGTCGCTTTATTAACATATCATCATTTTTAAAGTTTTATAATGATATAGCTGTGAGAAAGCAAGGTATGAAAAATCGAAAACTAAATATATTCATTATTTCAAGTTCAGTGTTCTAGATGAGATTATTCGTCTAATTTTCGAAGTTGTCCAATGATTGGTGAAAGAAAGAATGTGCCAGAAATTAACCGAATATCTGTTTTAGCCATGAGGAGCATGGGTGAAGGTTTGTCTGCTCTTCAAACTTTTTGTTCTGTAATGAGTTTGCCTTCCCCCGTATCACAAAAGACGTGCGATCGCATAAGCACTAAAATTTTGAGCTCAACGAAAGACTTGGTTCTTTCTTCCATAAAGATCGCAGTTTCTGAAATAAAATCTTTGGCCGAAAATCCAAACGTCCTCACAATTAGCGGTGATGGTACTTGGAAGACGAGGGGACATATGTCATTAATTGGCGTATGCACTCTAGTTGGCGCCGTGTCTGGTAAGGCTGTCGACATTTAGGTGATGTCGTCTTTTTGCAAAGGATGTGTTTCATATAAAGGATTGAAATTTGAACCCACCTACTTGCAGTGGTTGTCTAAACATTAATCTGTTTGTAAAAAAAAAATCACTCCGGTTCTGCAGGTAAAATTGAAGTAGATGGTATGAAACGTATTTTTCTCAAATCCCAACAGAAGCACAATGCCAAATATTTACGATACATAGGTGATGGTGACAGTAAAACAATTCTTGCGCTGTCAAATGAATACCCATATGGAAAAGATGTGCAATTAGAAAAAAATCTAGTGTGTTGGCCATGTGCGGAAGAGGATGGGCAGTAAACTACGAAAACTCAAAGCATCACAGAGAAATAAAAAACTTTCTGATGGAAAAATAATTGGTGGAAAAGGAAGACTCACGGACGTTTGATGATTAAGCTGACCACTTACTATGGTAACGCCATCCGTAGGAACAGTACTGATGTGGGAAGCATGAGGACACCTATTTGGTCAATCTGGGCACATTCAGGCAGCATTGATAAGGAACCCATGCATTGGTTCTGTCCGAAAGGTCCGAATTCTTGGTGTCGTTATAATAACGCAGTTTGTGATAGTAATAATCATGAATATAATCACAAGAATTCATTCTCAAAGCTGTAATGGAAGCCTGTTTTCAAGGATCTTTCTCATCCTTCACTTCTGAAAAAGTGTTTAGGTGGGAAAACACAAAACTCTAATGAGTCACATAACTCATTAATTTCAAAGTTTTGCCCAAAAAATTGTAGGATGTGGTCTTAATGTGACAGAAATCTCTTTATCAATTCTGTGTACTACCATACGGCAGCAATACAATCTATTTCAGTTGTGAAATAGTTAAAAGTGTGTTTTTGAAAGTGTCCGTGAGCTCTTGAGTCATGAGCACTTGATGAAAATACTCCACAATATACTTCATGAGATGGAACACCATTTCATCCTCTGGCATTTCAAAGATTATGCTGAGTCTCAGCACGTGTTGGATGTAAGATTGCGTTCTTTCATCAAGCTTTTGTGCCCATCACTTAATCTCTACCATGACACTCTTCAATGATAGTCTGTTGTGGTCACTTTTTTGGTGAGTTCCTATTTAAAATAATCCTCAGATCTCAGAAGTATTTCGTTATTTTTCCAAAGTACTCACTTGCTGCTTCATCCAGAAAAAAAGAAAACATTTTCTAGTACGAAACTTTGTTCTCATTTACTAAATTTAGCTACTCTGTCATACTTCTTAAGCTATTTATTTGGGTCTTGCCCATAGTTTTCGAAAAACTCAGAGATATTTATTACCTATTGCACTTGAGGTGTTATTAGCATGGATTTAGTTTCAATCTCCATTGACTTCTTATTTGATATATTTGCTCTTTTAGAAACAGTATAGAGCCCGAATTGTAGAGGAAAATATTGCAAAAGATTACCTCTTCTAATTCAGTGTGGAGTTTAGAGATGTAGTAGTTATTCTTCTCCACCCCTGAAATGCCATAATTTATACACATGTTGTATTCATGTATTTCTAGGTATTGATAAATCCCGTCAATCGCAAATGATTGGATATAGATCCAGAAGGACTGGAATCATGATATTTTCTCCTCTTTGTTCTTCTTTTTCTATCAATGCAAGAAACACTTCACGAATGTATTTCAAATGAGGCATCTTACCCTCCATTTCTCTATGCATTGTCCAAGCAGCTACAAATACTGAGTTTAGAGAATTTGTAAGCGAAAACGAACATCATTTCTCGCTCCTAATCTTTGATTAATAATGGCTCAAAACTCGACCAAATCAACCTTTTCCATATATGTGTTTTAAGAGGCAACAACATGTTGCTAGCAGTATCATTTCTTATTTTCAGTTGTACTCCATCTTTTTTCTGTAACTAGTGTTCTACTGGTTCCGTATGTGAAAATAAACAAATAACCTAAATATCTTAGCATTTTACAATGCTTATAGAATATGTAGTAATAAACTCAAATGTTCGTCTGTCTTATTTTTTTCAAATATTTAGAATTCAAAATTGGACATTTTTGTAATTCGTTATCTCCAACTTTCACTTGGTATGGAAGTACCTATTTCTATTTATAACAATAATCGTAGGGATGTGAAAATAAATGTCGTTATATAAGCCTCCAAAGTTAATGTTTTCGAGGATTTGAAACACATATAATCAAATCTATTACTAATATTGCTCTAAATGGTAAAGCATTGCTTAGCGTCTGTTCTTTTCTAACATATACTTTTAGATCATAAGGATTGAATTGTGACGATGAAATGAAACATACTTTGTACCCCAATTTTTTTAGTACTTACTTAGAGAAAATGACCTATATATGGAATCCTTTCTTCGTAGACTCTTAAGAATTCATACAATACTCCCCATTGTATTTAGTTTTTATCAATTACATCAAAAAATAGCATTCATTAATATGTCCGTTAGATCAGTCATATAACTCTTGCACAAATGTACATTTTTCTTGGTGTTACGAAAATGCTGTCTGCTCATAGAATTGTGAATAATTTGAATATAATTAAAACCAAATGTACACCAGTAAAATTTTCAAGAGGGGTGGATAAAATCCAGAGAAAGAAGTATTATAGCCAAAAATCTCCTATGTTTCTTTTCTGTCAAGGAAAATCCAAATTTTTTCTTTGATTTGCATAATGCTCAGCTTTATGATGTAAGTAATAAATTTGATATTAAAAAAATCTTTCGAAAATTGGTCATATAGAATCTTCTGTATCAATTCTGAAAATTATATTTTTAATGTAGATTTATTTTATTTTACTACTGATAGAATATCTGAACAGTCAAATTTTTAGCTCTCGTGATTCTTGATTTTTTCTAATTGTTTTCCAAAACATTTTTTTTTTTTTTTTGGCATTTTTGTATTTTCTATCTATGCTCTTATTTAACTGAGATTCTATAATAAATATTTTGTCTATGTTTGTCTTTTTTCCTTTACCAATTTTATAATCGTTTTACAGTTTTGTATAAATTCTGCAATTTACAAATTTACAGAAATTTCCACTTCAATTAATACATTCCGGAGTATAAAGTCGTATAAATTTTTGGGTGTTTTTTTTATATATTACTATGCCAGGTCTGCAGACAATGTGATGATTTCTGTGTCATAAGATAATTTTGTTCAGAGAAATTCAATGCTTAATATAAGGATGTACTTTTTTTAGATAACATATTAAAAGTCCGAATACACGCAGTGAAAGAAATATATAAAAAATTGGAATCAGTGCAACACGGATAATAATGGCAAATGACGCTTTATTCACACATATTCAGGAGAAGACAAACATAGGTAACTTTTAGCAAAACTGAAGCTGATGAACAGCACAAACAAGTTCTGTTATGCAAGAATATCGTGGTATTATAAGGAGGGGAAGAATTAGTTGAAATCTGATTGGTTTCAAAAACTAACGAAGGCGCCAATGTTACCAAAATGAAAACAAACTGTTCTTCTTTTCCAGGCATTAATAGGATTCTTCAAATCTGCTTTTTGTATTTTAGCGATACGCGTGACCATTCAGTCAAGTTTTTGTTATATCTGATTTTCTTTGATGTTATAAAACATATTTATTGTTTTAGACTTAAACATTAGTTTGGTATAAATTTTTGTTTAATAGCATTAAGGATTAGTAGAGAGACACAGTATTTGTCACATACGTGCGACTATTTCTGATACCTAATTTATTCCCTCTCTCTTATTTTAGATATGACTGGTAAAAACAAAATATTCAACATGATGGATCCTGAAGATTTTGAGGCTATAAGAAACATGATTTAGGTGACAATGATGATGAGGAGGGCATAGTATTTTTACGAAAGTGATACAGATGAAAAAGAGCACATTTCAGAATGTGAAGATGATTCGGAGTCAGAATGAGTGAAGCAAGCAATTCAGAAGATGGAGATATTGACGATATATACCAGATGCTTAAATAGCCCACCTTAAGAAAAACAGAAACATCATTGTCTCATGAAAATAGCACAAAATCCATTCAAAAAAACTAAAAGAGCACTTAGTAATATATGAGTCTATGTTCCAGTAGTAATCGGGCGAGCCAAAGAGTTACTTGATATTTTGGATATATGTAAATATCTCATTACTGATCACATTACCGAAAGCATATATAGTTGAAGAGACTAATAGGTATATTTGTTCCGTGAAGCCTAATTACTGTCGTTCAAGGGATGACAGATATAGGGATGGTGCAGAAATAGAAGCACTTTTGGTTTTGCTTTATTTGCCTGTTGTTTCACATATAAATAGAGTTAACCTTGAAGAATTGTAGAGATTAGACTGAGAATATAATGAAATGACTGCGAAACTAATTTTTCTTCCTTTTTTTTTATCTAAAATGAGTTCCCTTTTTTCAAAAAATTTCATATCTTTAAACTTTTAAGTAAGAAAAGTAAATACTTCAATCGAAATATCCTCAATTTCCTTTATTCACTGACATTTGGTCAATTCACAGTGCTTATATGTTTTATTTTTACATTTCCTTTTATTCTCAAATAAATATCCGTTATTTAATTAAAATGTACTTATTAAGCCTTAAATAATTACAAACACATTTTAACATTAATATTGGAAATTTAGTAGCTTATCTTGGAAATACGAACTTTCACATTAGTATAGAGAGAGCGCCTGCTGAATAGTAAAAGCAAACGATGAATTATTAAATTGAATATATTTAAGCTAATTGTAATTAAAATTGAAGCAAACTTTAAAAATTTGAAAAGGGATCTGGTACACCAAAAGTGATCCACCTAAAACAATAGCCTCTTAGATGGCTAATAATACTAATATTAAATCATTATTAAAATCGTTTGTCACCGCAAAACTTTCCAAGAAATAAGTGAAAATAAAAAGACGCAATTTGAAATTCTTCAGACAAAAAAAAAAAAAAAAGGCTGCCTCCTAGCTTAAAATTTTGATTAATGTTATTTATTTTCAGTCATATCTTGATTCCAGCTTAATTGCATATTGATTTGAGGTCATAAATAAATATATAAGTAAATAGAATACTTAATTTTTATATTAGTCAATATAAAATCCAATAAAAAAATAAGGGGGAATTTTTTACATATTTTTGAAAACTGAATTCATTAGAGGTGAAAGCAGATATCAGATATATATTGCATTTATTTTATTTCATTTCAATAGCAAATTCAGGCGAAATTTATTATGACGTATTTTTCAAAATTAAGTTGGTTATTGGTGAAAGCAGATATAAAATCTATATGCAAAAACAAGATAAATTTTTGAAAAATTGGTCACAGGTACGACTTTTTTGGAGTTGACTAAAGCAATATTCCCTTGGATGGCTAATAAATCTTTTAATATTATTTGGAACAACTGTTTTTGAAAAAAAATCAGTTGTTGCTCCCAAATTGAGATCAATGGCGCTTAATAAGCTAGTAAAAAGCCGTTAGTTAGAATAATTATAGTATCTTACATACAATTTCATACTGACATTAAGCTGAAACTAAACTATTTGTTTCAAAAGCTAATTTTTCTTGTAAGCACAGTAATCGCACCTTAATCCTGCATTTAGTTGTGAAAAGAATTCGGCAATCAATCGAGCCAGTAGCATTCGGATTTTTTTCTGTGGGTTTGGGAATTTACTGACCTTACTGATAGAGGCGTGACACAGTGCAGCTCAATTTTCGACATAATTTTTATTGTAACTGTCAGTTTTCAATTTTTTGCAAGGTCTCTTGTTGTGTATAGTGGCTTGTTTATCATATTTGCATAATATTACAGTTATGTAAGAATAGTGCGCCGTGTAGTAAAATGTTCTTGTAATTCAGTAGGTGTTCCTTGAGTGATAATAAAATAACAAGCATGTGCATGTAACTAGAGTAACTTGTCACAACATGTTTCTTTTGTACAGTGTATCAATACAAGAATATTCATTTAAAATAACTTTTAGTGTTTACATTTAACTTTGTAGTGTGGTAGAAAGAAGAATTACTTTGTCGGATATTTATATAGTGTGCACAGGTTCAGAATGAGCAACGATACATTTAATACATGTTTTAATACATACACTCAAATTTCATTGAGAGTGATTTAACATTGGCATACCCATTAAAACAATATCCAAGCTCTATAATCCAGCAATATTGGTTATCTGGCATTTCAAGGTCCTAAATGTACAGGTTTAAAAAGCACCTAGCTTACGTACTTTCGTTACAGACAATTATATTAGACTAAAGGTCATAAATATGAATAACTGTACCAGAAAATTATAAATTAAACAATCAATTAACCTAGCTTTTGAAACATTCGAGGTAGATTATACAGATACCAAAATGATAAACTTCTAACATTACGTATCAAAGCAAGCTGACAGATGGAAATTTTCAAAATTCAATTTCAGCCATTTCTGCAAGATCATGTTGAAATATTTTGGTTGTTGTTTGACACGTTGTCTAGCAACGCATAAGATAACTGGAACTTTCATATTTTGTTCAGGGTATTATAACTTTTTGCACTGAATTTAAAATTATATATACACCTATCTTACTTCAGATGCTGGTTTCCACAGATACAGGAATAATTTTAATAGAAAATGCAGAATTTTAAATAGAATATTACAATCGATAAATATAACATAATTCTTGAAAGGTATTTATATTTATTTTGAAACTACACACAGGAAATTTTAATTCATTAGGATTTCTTACAATGTTTTTTCATTGGCCGAGTATACAGTAAAAATAATTTCTTTACGTAATATTAAATTGGTCTAGAATATTGAGACATGTTTTGACTAATGATTGATTACACAGATCTCATAGAAAATTACTTTGAAGAATTTTGTATAAATTTTTTGTTATTATTCCGACATTATTGAATTGTATTGTGACTAAAGGAAGTTTGATGTTTTTAATTTTATATGTATTCGAAATTCTAGAAACCTTCCAATTGACGATGAGTATTTTTTTTAAAAAAATAAAGACCGCTTTTTATAACATAAATGGTTTAAATTTAATTAAATTATTTCTTTTTCATACTCTTTACATAGTTTTATCTGTTTTTTTGCATAGTTTTTATTTTTGTTCAAACTTTTGTGACACGCTCAACAGGTTTTGTGCTCGGCCATCAAAGAATTTTTCCACCTATGAAGAAGCCCAATCTATGACTGCAGTTTTCCCTCCATCACCGTTGATCTGTTATTCATCAAAGAATTTCAGAAGCATTCATGTCTAATTTCGAATATTAATATCCCTCATAGTAATATCATTATAAACTTCATAAATCTGACGGTGACTTTCAACTGCTGTCAAGTTTCTTGCACTCCAGAATCGAAATCGAAATTTTCTAAAACATAATAACTTCTACAGCTCAGCAGATACACAGACGACCAAGTTGCAAATAGTTTCCTATATATGCTAAGGGCAGACCAACATGAACACTATGTTTTTACGTTTTATTTTCACTCTCATACACAAATGGACTATATATAAAAATAACCTTCGAATACTGCATAAAATGTATGCTACGATGATATAAACATTTTTTTATGGAATATATGGTTTTTTTTATAGATTATTAAAGTATTTCCACACAATGGCAATTTCTTATCAACTCTTTGGAATAAGGTACTTGAGGTAATATGGCCATTATAGGTAGTATGTAAATTTGGTGATTTCAGTATCAATCTCAAAGTTGAACAACAGATGATTCTACTGTCTGGAAAAAGATGTTATGGTAGCTGTAGCAGTACACCGAGTTGGATTTGTTGCATAAACATTCTTGTGAATAAGTTTTTCATATTTTCCATGATTTACCAGGATAATCGTTAATATTTTGATTTGATAAGAGTACTTTTTTTGGGTTTTGTTAATGATTCGAAGACCTGTAATGCAGTGTTAATTCTGCAGTGCTTTTAATTGCTCTTCAATAATATGTGATGATCTTTTCTCAAATCGGTTGTGGTTTATGCAGGAATTACAATATCTTAGGAAACCTGCAGCTGCTGGCGAAATGACCACAGATCGATGTAATAGCTACAACTCTTATAACTTTCAAATGTTAATGCTATGCTTCATATGTTTTTTATTCACATATATCTGTCATTTCTATGAAAGAGGCAGATGATAAGGAGGAACTGGGTTAAAAAAAATATGAACTTGTCTTCTTTTCTTATTTACATTCAACTAATTTAAAATATAAATACAGTTTTTTTCACAAAAAAAAATTATGTTAGTTTACATTTTTCATTTCTTATTATACTTGAGTTAATCAAACCTATTTAGGTATGGATTTATCGATAAAAACAAGAAACGGGGTTATTACTATCACTGATCATAATAACTTTCAGTATAGATGTTTTGCAAAATATTAAGTTTAAAATAGGAAATCTAAAATGAAAACTAAAATTCTTTAAGAAACGTAGATAGGATGAATTTTAGTAAAAGTCACACATATTTTTTTTTTTATTTTTATCACCTTCATTATAATTCACAATTTCAGTTTAAAATAAAAATAGTACTATTACCATCAGTAAACTTACTTATCAAGATTGCATAAATACTCTAATAAATTCATTTTAAGTTCAACATTTATGAAATACTTGTAATCTTGTAAAACGTCTTAAGAGTTTTAGTGCAGAGAAGATAATTTTTTCTCTTCATTTTAAGGCAGTATTTATACATTTTATATTCTCGATACGTACTTTGATATAAACTATCTAAAAGGTCTTCAATTATCTGTCGATTTTTTTTTCAGGAAGAATCATTCAACAATTCTTGTATATGATGGAAAAATTTGAATCATTTTAACAATCATGAGTGTTTTTATCTATTTTTTAATTACACATTAACTACATTTATTAAATATAAAAAGAAAAGGCAATATAAAAGGAAAATTAAATATAAAAGGCAATTTTAACAAAAGCATTTCAGAAGATAAGATGATATATTTGTTATTATAAATCATTCCGAAAAAATTACTACTAAAATTGCTGAGGAGGTTTAAGACGAAAAAGAGATTTATTTCTTGAAATTATGATTAATTATTTTTAAAGAATTAAAAATATATTTGAAAAGAAACTGTATTTAAAATTTAAATTGAACAATTTCTCGAATATGATTAAATGCGATAGTTAATGAAACGTTTAAATAATAAAATGACAAAGAAACGTTAATTATAAAAGGAATTTTAATAAGAGACTCGCATTATTAAATATAAAATGATAATTTATAAAATATGCATTTGCCATATCAAATAATTAAAATAATATATAAATTTGATAAAAATTGTTTTACGTATTTGGATGTAGCTAGAAATTAAAAAGAAATTTAAATATGAATTAATTTAAAATGCACTATATTTAGATTACATTGATTTCTTTTGTATTGATTGTCGTGACAATTATCACATATTTGTGTACAAAAATATTGTGATACAAGGCACGATTTTAAACATAAGAGAAAAAAATTACACATCAATAGTAATTGTTTTCACAAATGTATAAGACAATTACTATTATTATGTAAACAATTAATATTAATATGGTTTTTTTTCAGTCTAGTAAAATATCCTTTATCACTCATTCCGGGTGTTCAATCTCTTCAGAAATGGAAGTAAGATAAATTATTTTAATATTTATGCATTTCTATTGTGTAATGTTAGGGTTTTAATAGAATACGTATTAATATAACTTTTCCTTGAATTTTATAACAACATTGATTAAATTATATGATGGCTAATTATTTAAAAGTATGTTTGCATCTCTTATTTCTCCTTAATACAATTTATAATTTGGATCTCATTTTTATCTGTAATATTATCTTAAGATATTCCTTCAGAAAACTTATGAGGAAATGATAAACGCGTATTTCAACATGATAAATTAAATTTATTTAATAAGTTTGTTGGATGATTAAATTTACAATGGTTAAATTTTCAATTAAAACATTTATGACTAAATACCGTAAATTATCTTGTATTGCAGTTATTTTATATAATTACCTCCGCTTTTGAATTATTTTTAAGTCTTAAGACTTACTTCAACTTTCATTAGTAAGAACTTTGGTCTCTCTCCCCCCTAACTACAAGGTTTTAGATGACATTTTCTTTGGTGAATATTTGATTATGCATCACGTAACATATTTTATTCATTATTGTTTTAACCTCAGCTTCATAGTATTTCTAGAATATTTTCAAACATTGTGAAGTGCTATTTTTTCCCCAATTTTTCAATTCCTTAACTCATCACAGATAGCTAGATTTTTTAATATTATATCATCACTTAAAGATATCCTTGTATTGCAATGGTATATTATAATTTTTTGTTTGTTCAACGTATTATTGGTCTCAATATTTTTGTAATGAAATCATTATGAAAATATTCTATTTTTTTCCCCAAGATATGACTAAAAAGTAAGTATTCCTGATCAATTTCCTTCGTGGAAAATGTAAAAAGCTTATTTTAATAAAATGTGATTTTTCATCATTTAATGCACGGTATCATAAAAATTAGTTAAGATATCTTTACGTAAATTTTACGATTATATTACCCTGCTATTTTGAATAATTTGATATCAAATACTCTGTTTCCTATAGATTTTGATACTTTTTCAGTGGTATGTACATATTAAAATATGAGAAACGTTAATGGTAATTTTCAATAACCCTTAATGATTTGAAAATTGCAATAAATATTAAAAATTTCTGTTTTCTATAAATTTCACTGATTATATTCACAATAAGAAACAGAAATTACGTAATTTGAAGTAAAACATTTTTTTTAGGATTGTGTGTCAGTATATCCTTAATTTATATGAAGAGAAATTTTAAATTAATCAATATTTTATGAATTATTTTCAATTTGTAGGAATAATTAAAAAGCAATTTATGAAAATGCAAATTATAAATTATTACATTCTATGTATTCATTCATTTCTTTAAAATATAAGAAATTATGAAGATTAATTAAATAAATGAGAAAAAATAAAATTGATATAACACTCAGTTTAATACAAGAATTCATTTTAGAGCAACATCTTTCATAAATTAATTTAAAGTAGCTTTTCATGTATTGTCTTGTTGCATGTATTATTCCTTTTCCTTATTTTTTCTTTATTTTTAAATGATTATGAATATACTTATTTAATTCATTTTTATCTTTATTCATATTGTTTCGTGAATTTTAGGACTAAATATCAAAAAATTAAATATTATTTTAATAAAAACACCTTTCACTTAGAGCTGAAGGAAGACATTTGAAAATTATAAAATTTATTTTGTAATTATATAATAGTAATTTCAGTATTTTAATTAAATTTATGATGTATATTTATTCATTTTTGCTCTACAGACATCAGTTAATATGCAAAGGGATTTGAATTCCGAAAATTAATTTTTGATAATTAAAAGAGGCGGAAATATTCGAATACTTGTGTTATTGTTTCCTGTAACTACTAAGCAATGGAATGTATTGAAAATTAAAATTTTGCTTTTGTCAGATTTCCTAAGACTTATATTTATTGATGAACCTAGAAAGATTAAACACAATTTCACATACATTACATCTTCCATCCATATGCATTGCTAGTCTTAAAATTGTGAGTGAGACTTGCCATTTTCAGTACGTCCTTCGGAGAGTTCCTAATGTCACAAAAGAATGATAACTGCTGAAATAAGATCTTAAATCCGACATTTTTAGTTTTGCATCCTAGCAAACTGCTTCACAACAGTTGTGAGTTTATTTGAAAGACAGCGGTAGCATGAATTGTTAGAATTAGTCTGATATCTTGTGTATTATATAAAGTGATATTTTTGTTATAATATCTTCCGCATTAAAACTAAGGCCTCCGGTTTAGTGCATACAAAAGAGGGAAATAAAATGTATGGTGCATAGTTGGTAAGATCAGGAGATTTCTCAGACATAGAAAGTCATTTCTCTTCATTCATATGTACACCAAAATGGAATAAAATATTTTCCATGAAATCTTTAATACTCGATTTAACCCTTTCGCTACCGGAGGGAGAAAAAAGAAGTGCCCGCGGCTTCTTACTGCGGAGTGTCACGCTGTGCCCAGATGATTTTAGATACTAAGCCTAATTCGTAAAAAAATTTCTCTAACATCGGCTATTCATTCAAATATTTTGGTATTTATATATATTATTTAAAATGAATTATATATATATATATATAAACTTAATATACACAAAAGAAAAAAATATTTAGTCGAAAATTGAATGTTTTATACATAAAATTGCATAAAAAATCATACTTTTAAGAAAATACAAAATATATTTACATATTTTACATAAATTTCATGGTGTAATGATGTACCAATATATGGAATATATAGTTATAAGAGATAAATCTTATTTTGCTCTATGGTATATTTATAAAAAAAATTCAATGCATAGTATAACGTCACATGTCTTACACACATATTTTGAATCTTCACGCAAGATTTTGAGCAAAGGCTATATCTTATCCCTCCCCATTTTTATTTTTATTTTATTGTCTATGTACGGATTTGGATTATTTTTGCTAACATTACTGTCAGATTCATTGATTATTTCGCAAATCTCAGTATCAGATAAACAGTTCCGTTTCGTCATGACTGTCCCTACAAATAAAAACCGACCGAATAAAACGAACAGCTGAAAACATCTGATACCAAAAGCCCTAACCCCCATAAAAGGCCATAAATTCCCCTTCGAACTTCCAAGAAGCAAGCAAGAAAGAAAAAAGCAAACCGAAAGCAAGTGCACCCTTTAAATCATGTCATTACATTTAAAGAGCCTCGCCGCAACACGTGCTATTAACAATTACCCCCCTCCTGGGAGCCAGAAATGAAATCCCAGCCCATATGACAAAGGTTAACACTCCAAATAACCTATTCATATAGATTTCGTGGTATTGTAACGCCATATAGTAAGTAAAATTAAAAAAATCAAATAAAACCTTCTCATCAAGCATATCTCTATTGATACGTTGAGCCTTAGAAGACACTCACTCAGCGTATCGCCCGTGTTACGCTGGGCACAGGAGAGCCAACACGAGAGTATCGCCTGTGATTTACTGGGAGCTAACGTGTTAAGTGCAACTGATAGTTTATCTGGATTTCAGACGTTTGCCCAGAGATATCAGACAAACGATTCAAAGATTTCTATGACCAGATATAAATTGAATTTTAAGGAATCGTTATGAACTGGTGAAAAAATTACATCCATGAAAATTTGCTTTGAATGTGCTGAAAAACATAACAAAAAAAAAGCACATAAATATGTATTATGTTAAGCCCATCGTACCTGGAATTCACAACAAGGGTTGAATTTATTGTTGCAATAATGTATTTAGATTTCTATCTGCTAGAAGATTAAACATTATTTTTGGAATATTTAAAAATTAAATGCACTTTTAATGCGTCGTGGGTTTATTGGAAAAAATATAAAAAAATTTGATTTATTTTTAAAAAAAATATTATATATATATTTTTTAAAATACAATGTGGAATATTGGATTTCTTCTAAGCCCTTTTTAGTTGTATTTATAAGATATAAGAGAACGTTAATATAAATTGACACTTAAATGCTTCAAATTTTACCTTTTTTTTTTCATTTCGTAGTTAAAAATTAAAGGAAGCTTTACTGATTCCACAAATGTGTTATTTATGACAATTTGATGAATAGAATATTTATAGTTTGACTTATAAACTGACAAACACACATGCTACGCTTCAAAATGTAATTTTAAGGATTCTGGTATATTTTCCTCGAAAGGTATTTTTATCCATTTTGCACATATTTTATGCATTCAGAAAAGAGGTTATTCTTTATACAATGAATATAATTTATTTTCCAATAAACACTTATAAAATTTCAGCAATATAGCACAATATTTGTATAAAATTATGGGATGAGTGAATCACAAAATATAATTTATTTTAAACCTTATAAAGTTGGACTTTTGAAGTTATAATTTTGTAGTCTATAGAATGGTAAATTTATAAATACTCTTCAAATATTTAAAGGCTATAAATCCATTTGATTATGTAAGATGCAAATACACATGCAAATACAAACAGCAGTTTTTTATTAAAGACCCACGTACAATTATTTCTGTTTATAAAACTAATTATCTATGCATAATCATATAAAAAAAGATTACATATACTTCATTGCTAAAATATTACTTGTATTTCTTCTAATTTTGAAAAATGAGGACAATTTGTTATTGCTAAAAAGTGAGATCACTTCTCCTTGTCGAAATCGTCTATGTGATGTTAAGCGAAAGCTTGTTCGAATTTAATAGATAAAGTTAATTTTCTCTAACGTTAACAAAATTATTATACTTCACATAAGCAAAACCGTTATGCCATGAAAACTGCATATAACAGTTTTAGTTAAAAATATATATTAAACTAACTTATCAGTCACGATAGCCTAGTTGTCATGGTCGTGTACCTCCTGCCGGCGGCTTTTGGGCCACTCGTGTGATCGAGTCTCCATGTCGTTTAGAGCCCATCGAATAGCCGGACTGATGCACGTTAAATCTATCGAGGATCAAAGTCTTCTCGTTAACATGGCTTGGAGAGGAGGAGGTAAGTTCTAGTGCTGTTCTCGTCATTTGACCAAGGTTCGAAATTACGAGGTACGTTGCCAATTGCCATCGTGTTAAAAAAGCAATAAAATAACTTATTTTTAACGTTGAATTTATTTCAAATCTTTACTTTTGCAATATTGCAATAATCAAGCCGTTATAATTAATTATTTTTACCATTAAATATTCATAATAATGAATATCAACAACTTGAATCTAAAAAAAAATATCTCTCTTCTACCAAATACTGGTATTTTATATCTTAAGAGAAAAATAAGCAAAGCATTACTGACATAAATATGCTTTTCTCCACAAAATGAATTACAATTCATTGAGCATTCACATAAATGTAATGATTCAATCATTTTGAAGGTCCCAAATTCAAATCTCACTAGCATCCAGGATCACATTATTTCAGAGTCATTGCATTCAAGGCACGAACCTCTATAAACGAATCACTTGAATTATAGTAAATAATTTTATTTGTAGTCTCGTGAATTTTTTTTTTACATTGTTCTTTTCCTTCTGGAAAAAAATATTTCTCGAATAGCTTGTGAGTATTTACTGGAATAAAATGAATGATCTCACAGTGGAAAAATAATGTCTCTTAGGAGAAAATCTGGGATTGTCTCGTGAAGTTTGAGGCGGATTTACAATTGGGTTAAAAATTCTTTCCTGAAAACTGAAGACGAAATTTTCAGCCTATTTTTGTGCCAGCTTCTTAAATTTACTTTCTTTCGAGAAACGAATGAAGAATTGTGGTCTGTCAGAAGACTTTTGGAGTCGACTTTTTTTTTTAGGGATTATTATTATTTTTTGCAGTGGTTTTGTTTGGAAGTTTCACATTCTTTATATTTGATTTTTGAGCTCCTTTTTTCCACGATAGTTTTTTTTCAATATCCTTTATTTGAAAACTTGCATTCAGTTACTAAATTTCCGATTGTGCTTTTAAAATTTAAAAAGAGACTTATATAATCCTTGAAAACGATTTTTAATTGAATTTTGGCGAAAATATTGTTGAAACTTATTTTTAAGCAACAACCTTGGTTACGAAAATAAATAGAAATAAATGTAAGTTTCTGATATTTATTCTCTACTTGAATTAACTATAAAATAATTACGCTTTCCTATGTATTTGTACAAAAGGAGCGTTTCAAAACGGTTTGTTGTTTCCATTAGATGAGATTTTTTTCCGTTGTCAATGGAATTTCATTTTTCCAGAAATTTTATCATGGTTGTGGACCATTAAAACAAGAACATTATCCTGTTCATTTGATGCGGATCAAAATATATGGATCATGGAATGGAATTTTGTAATTTGACCGCTAATTCCTATGTATTTTTTCAAATATTTTATTTTTTATTATTGCTAGGTGCCACAAAAGTGTTGAAACATATACAAATGAATATAAATGTAAACTAAATATTTTGAGAATTGAAAAATATTGATAATACCTTAAATTTATTAATTTCTAATTTTAATTCTGAAAATAACCTCTTTATTTCTTAGTAAAATAATTATAATTCTAAAAAATTATAAACTTTAAATAAAAATAAATTCTCAGAATTTCTGCGTTTGGAAATAACTCATTAATTTGTAAATTATTATGTAATATAAACTACCGTTTTTCTAAAAATCAATTATAAAAAGAAACATTCAATTGTGAGTTAGTTCCTATAATATTTGTTTAAATAGAAGAATTTTATTCTTCTATTTTTCCCACAATTTTATTGCATTTGTAGAAGTTGTTAATGCAAAAATCTGCTAAGAAAGTAATTTAATTGCACATTATCGTTTACTATATTTCAGCGTTTTGTGAAAATATAGAGAATGAGATATTTTTAAAGAGAATTGTAATATTCATGAGTATGTTTCAATTATAACCAGTTTCCACATTTTCAATGCCAAACTGTCGAATTTTGGCTTGTTAATGTCACACTGTAAGCACTATTTTAACTGGATAATGAAGACTTACACATTCTATAATCCAGAACCAATCGAACAGTTCTGCAGATGTTTTCACATGGATTTCAACGTTTGCTGACCTTGACCATCATTGCTTCTAGTGGGTTATATATATATCATGTTTCCACATAATTGTATCTATATGCAACCAATGTATTGAAAAATAAAATGTTCCTAAACTGGAGCAAGAGTTTTTCAACTGCTTATATAAATAACAAGATTAAACATATGATTAAAGAAGCTCGTTTCAACTTGTTACAACACCCACTGTCCTGCATTAATTTTTCTTTTCAGCTTTGCATTTATCAAATCTAGAATAGTCATCTAATTTTTTGTAGAATGCTTGAATATAATTGTGTTGCTAGAAGGACTAAAAGTTCAGTCGATGGATATTTATATTGTTTTCATAGGCACAAAATGTGTATAAACACTGTAAATATAAGGTTTTTTATCATAAATTTTTCCATATAAATTTAGCTTTGGTATCAACTTTAAGATTATATCAACAATCTGACAAAATCACTAATTACGGCTTGGTCACTGTCCCGAAAGTGCAGGAATAGAGGAAAGTTCCTGTATTAGGGTTTCATATAATTCATTTCACCATCGTTTTTTTATTCTTCCAAGCCCTTGAAAAAAACACAACAATTAAACAGAGCAATTTATTGAGAAACAGTTATTCTTTATTCATGTTAAATAACAGATATGCAAAAAAATAGCAATATTTGGAAATTAATTGTAGAAAATATTTAACACTAACAGAAGGCAAAGGTTTTAAACTGGCATCTGGCCCAGCAGATAACATTTTTTTCAATCCAATTCATGTGATGTGACATGAATTTTATTATATAGGAATTCAAATGTTGACAAGCAATGCTTTTTTTGGCGTTTATTTCTGGCCGCGGTAGCCTAGTGGACATGGTCGTGGATTCACGACCAGCGTTGTTTTCGTCGAATCGTGTTTTCCAGCCCTGATGCCTCTAAATCCAGCCATATAGTGGGAATGATGCAATTATCTGGAAGAGGTCACAAGTCCTACAGTTATCATGGTGCGGAAGTTTGGAGAAGTAGCTCAGCTCAGGTATTGTCCCTAGCTTCGTCATTAGGTTAAGAATTATGAGATCCAATAGCCATTGGGCTACTTCTCAGTGCGACATTGATAAACAATCACACACTTGGTATATATTACGACACTTTATATTACTCTAGAAGTGACTCTAATGTGTATGATGATTAGTGTCTGGATGAACAAAATTGTAAGAATGGTTTACCATAAAATGTTTGAATACAGTAATTGTCGTTTATAAAATTCAATAAATATCAATTCTTAGCATGAATCATGCAAAGGAACGAAGAGATGCGTGACCTAACAAATAATGTTTGTGTACGTATATCTTTTTCCTTCCCCACAAAAACGAATGCTACATAGACTTTCGTTTGCAATTAACCACTGCAAATCCCGAATTTTGATATTCATTGAGGGAAAGTACAATATCGTTTTAACAGAAGAGATAAAATGCTGAGTTACAAGCAGATATGGTTCACAATACAATTATCATCAGTGAAGACGCTGAGTCAAATGCATTGTACCGAGCGATGTAATGAAATAAATGCAATGTAAATAAATAAATGCAGCGATAAATGCATTGTAACGAGCAATGCATTATACCGAATAAGTTTGCGAAGACAAGAAAGGTGCCAATTGGTAAGATTGTAGTGGAAGATTCTACTTTCATGTACTGAAAACATTGAAGAAACTTAATTTTTGGGGACTCGGATTTAATTTGGAGCTCATCCGATGTGGGCCTAGAATAATTTTTGTTTAGTTATCATTTTAATAGAAACCTGTATTAAATTCTCAGTTATATTGATATTTTTATTGTTGACTTTAGGCTAAGGATCAAATTTTTTGCTTCGTTCAAGCTGAAAAAAGTTTGAAAATTTTAGTTACTTGAAAAAGAAATATTTTAATATTTATCTATTTTAACTTTTTCAAATTACTGACTGCTGTTTAAACTTAAAAAAAAGGGGGGCTACACACCTCGCGAGAAACCCCGAGATGAAAGTTGAAGTATACATCTGCGTTAATCAGAGAGATTGCCCAAGGTAAAAAGTTAAGAAATTTAATTAGAAAAATTTATTTTTGATACTTTTGTTACATGTGATGTGACATCATAAAATGAATAACTCAGAGATTTCATCAATTATCTTCCCTGAATCAAGTTTTAATTTGATTTATTCAAAAATCAAAAGAAGAAATCCACCTGAATGGCAAGTAAGAGAAATTTACTTGTGAATACGTGTGAATTATTATAGTTCATCCAACTGCTTTGAAATCAGGAATAAGTTTAAATAATAAGACTAGATCTTACAGAGTACTTTCGTTGTGATAATATTTACATAATTTTGGTCGAGAACGCTTATATATTAAAAATAGATTTATTTAACTTCACATTATTTAGAGTCCTAACGAGTTTCTTAATTTTTTTAAATTTGTTGATAAGACCCTATCCTCAGGTAGTCGAATGGTCATAGTCGCAAGCTCATGACCATTGGTGTTTTAGTCAGTTCGTGGGCTAAAACCATGTAGCCACTGAAGAACCATCAAGTAGGGGAGCTGATGCATGTCAAATATGTTGAGCCTCGAAATCTTTACGTAGAGGTTATATGAAAGTTAAGAGGTCGAGTCGTAAAAGGGAGAGATCAGGTATCATCCCCGAAACTTGACCGATATTCACAATTATGAGGTCTGTCACCAATAGTCCTTGTGTCGCTTCTAAGTGTTACTTTAATAAAAATCTATCAATCGTTCGCTTTCTTAAAATATCACTTAATTTGAATAAAAAGAAATTAAAGTATTGTAAAATGTTATTGGGATTATATGCGATTTTAAATCTTCAATTTATTAGTATCGATTTCTTAAAAAAAATTACATAATTTATTTGAAAATAAGGAATTTTAAAGTAATACTAGACAGATTTTCCCTTCAGCAGGTTTTCATACTGAAAAATTTGCCAATTTATCTCAGTAAAATACGTGTGTCAGTAAGTTTTTTTTTTAAATTATTATGTCAAAAACTTTTAAATTAAGACAATAAAATTTTACAATTACGATTTAGTATTGCTTTTAATTTTTAACTTCATAGAATTACTGAAAATTATTCCTCATAAAATTCTGAATAGAATTTACTCAAAAAATAACTGGAATAAAAGACATAGCGTTATACTTCTATTTATAAATGATTCTAATTAATGGTTATAAATTAATTCGTGAGTTAAATAATTAGATTAATTTTACATTGTATTGATGATTAACGAAAGTTAATGCATCACGTTTAATCAATCCTAGCAGTTTGTTATGCCGGAGAAGCTTAAGTCTTTCGCTTTCCCAAAGGTTGTTGTGATTGTGCTGGAACAATGCGAAGCAGGAATGCGAAAATTGTGTTCCTGAGGAATGACAAGAATGTCATTCACTGGTGCAGTACAAGATAGTGCCATCCAAAAGCAATCACAGTTTGTTTTAAAGCACCTTACCATACTTCATTCCCTACGGAAAATTCTACTGAGTAGTTAGATATTTAGGGGTATGCGTACAGTATAATTATAGCTTTACATATATTTTTTTACTTATAATGCCATTAATTACTCCATTTGGAGCATTTTCATGCTCTGTTAATGATACAGAACTTCAATTTTAATGGCATTCTGCAATTTGTTCTTACTTAATAACAGCGTAGTTTTGAATATGAAATTAATTTGGACCATTCCCAATAATTCATTGTTCCAATGCAACTTTACTTCAGTCGTTTCAATTAAAGCAAGATTTGGCATGCGAGCTGTAACTCTCTGCTATGTATTTGGAATAAAACTGAAAATGAATTCTTTATTTTAAATGCATGTTTTTTTCCCTTTACAAATATAATACATATAAAACTCTTTATATATATCTTTTTTCTTTTCCTAAACTTTTTATGTTTAAATATTTTAATTACAACGTGATATTTGTTATTCCTTAGTTGCATCTAAACTCAGCAGTATTTGCGTAATATTTTTTTTTTTCTAGTAATTGAAAATTATTTTTGTTCCATTGCAACTTCAGTTTAATAATTTCTATTCATTTAGATTTTGCATGTAAGCGGTAATTTGCCTTTGAACTGTCATTTTAAAAACGTGCATTTAATAATACAGTTATAATCTTAACAAACTTTTCTTCTGCAAATATATCTTAATATTTCTATCTTTTATACGGATTTTCAACATGATATTCTTATCCTTTTTAAATAGATGTAAAAAAAGCATTCACTTACTTCGTTTTTATAGTTATTAAAATTTTTAAGAAATGTCATTGTTTATTTTTCAGTTTTGTAATATAAAATCGTACATTTACGTAAGTGTTGTAATTAAGTTTTCAGAATGAAAAACAAAAAAAAAAATAATTCAATTTTCTGATATATCAGACGAATTTACATAAAATTAATAATATAACAAGAAAGAATAATATTTCTATTGTAGAGTAGGGATCGTCAAAGCTATAGATTTTCCGTGGGAATAATTCTTCAGAATATAGATATACAGCATATTTTTTTTTCTATTTTCAAATCATTTACAAACAATTTGCAGTTCCTAATTCCATTCAAAAGTGTTGTACATATTATGGCAAATATAAAGTTTAAATACTTTTTTTAAAAGAAATTCGTTTCAGAATCTGGAATTATAGAAATAGCTTACTTATAAAATAGATACTACACTCTATAACAAAGAGAGAAAAAAACCGACGAACCAAGAAGAAGTTACCCGATTGTAATGAAATTTATTTTGTATGCAAAGACATTTGGAACGAACATGCAAATGATTAAAATTTGGTGTCCAATGAATGAACAGCCGGAGCTACAGCGCAACAGAACTGCGCACTCAGCAGGTCTATATAAGAAGCGATTCTCAATCTAATGATAAAATGTTCTGTTGCGTTGGGATTTATGTTACCTTTCAGTGACTAAAAAAATACCTCACTGCGGTATTTGAGCTCATTACGAGCAACTATCAGAGTTTGAAAGAGTTCGTATCATTAGATTGAATGAGGCAGGTTGAACAAATCGAAGAATCGCTCGTCATACGGGTCGAAGCGATGCGGGGATTAGAAGATGCTGCCAAGAATGGGTGGAAAAGGGTAAATTTCAGCGTCATGATGGTAGAGGTTGTCCTATGGCCACAGCAGATTAGGAGGACAGAGTGTTTGTCAGATCAGCTGTCACAGCACCTGATTCATCGTTATCAACCATTAGACGGGCAATCGGCACATGAGTGTCCACCATGTCCATTCACAGACGGCTGAAAGAGTGAAATCTACGCTCGTAAGAAACGCTACGCCACTTGCCACTCACGGCTGCACACTGTCGAGCCAGATTACAGTGGTGCTTGGCTAGAAGAGGTTGGAATGATGCTGACTGGAGACGTATAGTGTTTAGCGACGAATCCCACTTCCAACTGTGTCCTGACGATCATCGAAGACGTGTCTGGAGACTCCCAGGGCAGCGTGCCTATCTTTCTTTCACTATTGCATGCCACATAGATACACAACTAGGAGTTATAGTCTGGGGTGCCATTTCCCTTGATAGCCGGACGCCTTTGGTCATCATTAGAGGCACACTTCCATCACAGCGGTACATCGACGACAATCTGAGACCTGTTTTGCTACTGTTCCTTTTGTAGTACGCTGGCCTTATTTTTCAGCAAGATGATACCAGACCACATACGGCACGTGTTGCTATGAACTATCTTACAGCTTTTCAAACACTTCCTTAGCCTGCCAGATCACCAGATATTTCTCCTATCGAGCACGTCTTGAATAAGTTTGGAAGCCGAATGCATCTACCAGGGAATGTTAATGACCTTTCCCAAAAATTGGAGCAAATGTGGCTAGAAATACAGCAGGAGATCCTCATGGAGCTTTATCGCTCTATTCCGCATCGCATGGCAGCTTGCATCCAGGCTAGAGGTGGGTCAACATCTTATTGAGCTCGTTATTTTCTTACTATATAACTGTGAAATAAATCATTTTTCTGAAATTTTAATCATTTTCTGTTCCGGTACATGCGTCTTTTTTGTTATATAGGAAATTTCGAATATATATTATAATGGAAATATATTTTGGAAGACAAAGGTAATAAATAGTTGGCAAATTTTTGAAGAAAAACCATTCTACATATATTTATGTTGTTCAGTTACTTACGAATACCTTCATATTTTTCAATTATTTCAGGATGAAAACTCCTTTGGCAAGAAGAAATGAGTTTTTTTTTATATACTAACCTTAAATAATTGTCATTGTGTTTGAATCAAAAGCAATATACATCATATTTTAACATTGATTTATTTGCATTTTTATGTATTTGAATATGGAGCGTAAATAACATTTTTAAACATAAGTAATTAGCTAAGAGCAATTCTTAATCATTAGCTGCTTTTACATTTGTAAGTGAACTCAATGTACCCCTTGCACAAAATATATAGCAATTATAAATTTAAAATTTTGCATAGAACTTATGAATATAGCATTCCATAAACAGAAAATAACATTCTATTCTCGGAATCATAGTCGTGGACTTGTGGGAGGCGTTGTTTTAATCGATTTGGGGGTTCGATCCCCAATGCCACTGAAGCTCCTTTGAGTAGCGGGCTGATGAATTTAAATCTATTCGAAGTCCAAAATTCTCCTGTTAGCGTGATGTGGAAGTTTGGAGATGATGTGGAAGACGCCATCTTCCGAGTCATCATCGTTACTTGAACGAAATTTAAAATAACGAAGTCCTTTATCATGAGCCTAGTGATGTTCTTCGGTTCGACGTGAATAAGCAATCACAATACATTCACAGAACATTAATATAAATTTCAAAAGTTAAATTTATTAAAATATGCATATTTTAAAAATTTTATGACTTAAATTTCTAATAATTTTTAAACAAATACAATGCCATACCCAAAATTTGTAAAAGTTTATGGAAAAAAATGTGTTTTTGTACAAGAAATTTTTTTTTTCATAACATGGAAAATATTTCTTTATTATATTAATATAGATATTTCAGGAAAATTTACTATAACAAAGAAAATCACATTTTAATTTAAATTGGTTGATTTGTTTTATTAAAGTCTCAAAAACACGAAAGCTATTGGTGATGGATAATTCTAAGGTAAGGATAATTGGTAATTCTAAGCCTTGGTAAAGTGACGTGGACGACCACTGAGCTGATGTATCTCTCTCCTAACTTCCATACCATGTCAAAGGCTCCAAATTTTTTTAATTATTTTTTTAATTAAATTAAAGAAACGCCAATGCATCTATTTTCATCGGTAATGTGTCCCGGTTTATTACACTTTTCAGGTTTATTTTTAGAACGATCTACTTATCAAATTCCCTTAAATAATGCACCAACACTTTGAGAAAAGCATTAAAATCAAACTTATAAATTTTAAACCATTCAATGAAATTTATTTAATCTCACTACATTTAAGATATGAATTAGTGTTAAGATTTTGAAATTCATCAGAATAAAATCAGATGCCAAATAAATGTCACTACTCACATATTTTATGAAGAAATAGCAACGATAAAAATTTGAAAATTGCTAACTTTTGGTTCAATGACATTTCATGAAAATCATGATAATGTCATCTAACGCAATTGCCCGGTAAAAGATTAAGTTAACCTTAATTTCACATTCCATTCTCACAACTGAGTTTGCTGTAGCATAACCACTAGCTTTACAACAAAAAAATTAAATAGAAAGAGTAAGATTTTTTTTCAATAAATACATAGTACTAAAATTACATAACAAACTATGATATATAGAATAAAATAGTTTGATCTACATATGATATTTTTATGTATGCATTAATGACCTAATTAGTATTTTAAAAGTACGATTTTTACAAAATACTGTTAAAAACAAGTAATATAAAAAAAAATTAAAGTCAATTCCTACTTAGGTCAAGAAAAATTTTTTTTATTTTAGTTACATCTTATTAAATAATTACAATTAATATAAATATGTATATACATAGGACTGAATCACAATATTAAGTGGAAAAATAAATTTTTTTAGCAATCTGCACGCTTCATTACTGACGGCATTTATTCCTAAATTTATATCCTGCTAAATATCTTATATAAGAGAAATTTTTTCCTTTCATGTTAATTCTGAAATAAATCATTAGAAAATCAATAAAAATAAAAAAAAAAAAAGAATTATGCTTCGACGAGATTCGATTCGCAGACATGAAGATTCTGCCCCGGGCTCTACCAACTTTGCCATTGCAAGACAAATCACACATTAAAAGCATTGACTTGTTTCTTATTCATCCGGTAAAATAAATGGTTGGAATGCAGTTTAGCTCAACCACCCTTGGCAACAGGAATTAGCTGGTGGTATTTTGCCAAATGTGACTTAAAGTTCAGCCAAAAAAAAAAAAAAAAAATCGCCAAGTTTGGATATTTTTGAAATCGAGCCGAGTGGTTAGGTTAAAACGCACTTTCACCAATTTAATTTAATTAAATTTAATTAATATTTGAAAAACTGTATTAACATCAAGTGTCATCCTCTACAAGTTTAAAAAAATGCATTTGAACTCAAGTGGATGAATAAAAAGTATTTTACTAACAATTAAAAATTTGAACAAGATATATATAGGGAGAGTGTGAGCTAATAGTAGGAATTTAATAATTGCTTCTATTTATTTTCAAATATGAAACATTTGAAATAAAAAAAGCAGATATGCAGAAATCACAAAGATAATTTTCAATGTCCCTGTTCTCAATATGTTTACGATAAATTCACAGTATGAACATACAGGGGGTGGACAAAAATATGGAAACACCTTGTAAAATGCATGTTTGAAAAGAAAGATTGATTTTAATGAAATATGTAGGTGGCGCTGGCGTTTTTGACTACTAACGCCACCTATACAACTTCGTAAATGTGCTAAACAGTTCAGTTGTTGTCGGAGTACTGTTATGTGAGGTTGTCATTGCATTATGTCAGAGTTAACAGACTTCGAACGTGGGCAAATTGTTGGAGCACGTATGGTAGGTGCTTCCGTAAGCAAGGTAGCCGAGGTGTTTAGTGTTTCAAGAGGTACTGTATCGAAGATTTATTCCGCATATTTGAAAAGCGGAAAAACATCATCTGCTAAATCACAGCGCGGACGAAAGTGTGTGCTGAGTGATCGTGACAGACGATCATTAAGGGCAATTGTGACGAAAAACAAGAAGACCACAGCTGCAAAAGTTACTGCTGAAATGAATGTTGTGTTACAGAACCCTGTGAGTACCAAAACAATTAGAAGGGAGCTTCATAAACAGGGAATTTCTGGCCGTGCTGCAATTGAGAAGCCACTCATCAGTGATGCTAATGCCCGTAACAGGAAAGGGTGGTGTTTAAGTCATAAAGCCTGGACTATAGGGCAGTGGAAGCGTGTAATATGGTCTGACGAGTCTTCTTTCACATTGTTTCCCACTTCTGGCCGAGTTTACGTCTGGAGAACGCCATCTCAAGCCTATAATACAGACTGCTTGTTGCCAAGAGTGAAACATGGCGGGGGTTCTGTTATGGTTTGGGCAGCCATATCGTGGTTCTCTGCTGGCCCCATGATAACTGTGTCAGGGCACATGACTGCCAAGACTTATGTGAACATTTTGGCAGATCAAGTTCATCCCATGGTACAAACTTTGTTCCCCGATGTTGATGGTGTCTTCCAAGACGACAAAGCCCCTGTTCACACAGCTCACATTGTCCAGGAATGGTTTTCTGAGAATGAGGAGGATTTGTCCCATCTCCCCTGGCCACCACAGTCACCAGACCTGAATATTATCGAACCTTTGTGGTCTACATTGGAACTGAAAGTGCGTTCTCATTATCCACCGCCAACATCGTTATCTGAACTTGCCACCGTTTTGCAGGAAGAATGGTATAATATTCCCTTGGCACACATACAGGAACTGTATTTATCCATTCCGAGAAGACTGCAAGCTGTTTTGGATGCCAACGGGTTTCCTACACCATATTAAGCAAAGAAACATGTTTTTTTAAAAGGTGTTTCCATATTTTTGTCCAACCCCTGTAAGTTCAAATTTGGTCTGAAATTCATGCATTAAATGACATTTAATTGTAATAGTACCTAAATTTATTTATTTTACTTTAAGCGAGTATTTTAGTTTGGATGACTTAAATACGCTTTGATCTTATAATACTCCTTTTACATAAATATGCACATGACTAATGATATAATTATTTGATCTTCAGAGCTTCAGTCTAATTAGTTACAATTGAGAACTTTGCCTTGTGAAAGAAATATGATTTACATGAATTATAATTTTTGTATAAGAATTGGTTGATTGTTTCATTCTCTTTACTTACGCGCACTTTGAAACAACACGAATGCTCTTGTAGACAATTTTGAACTTCGATCAAGTGACGAGAACAAACGGCACATTTTCTCTCGCTAAACTTCTCCACCCTACAAAGGGGAATGTTTGAGCCTCGAAAGATTTAATGTGCACTTGCTCCGGTACAAGACCGATCGTGGTTTTAAGAATCCAAATCGTGACTTGACGATATACCGGTGGCCGCGAGTCTACGACTGTGACCACTTGGATACTGAATCATTTTGTATATAAAATTGTTTCGAACAAGAAAGAAAAATTAGATGACAGAAGATTTAGTGATATTTTTGGGCTCATTTATACAGGCTCGAGGGTGTGTAAGGTGATATTTCAAAAGCACATAACTAACTCGGATCCCAGCACTAAAGGTATATTGAAATCAGATTCAGTTTTGCGTTGGTTAATATACGTATTATTTTCTATTATAATATCATCGAAAATCTCTTCAGTAATGATAGTATATATTCCCCTTAAGTGGCTAGTGGAGTTTCACCAAGTCATAGGTTTGATTCTTGATGCCACTTAAGATCCAACATATAGTAGCCATAGGCATGATAAAAAAGTTTCCAGATGGAGGGGCACCTCGGTTGTCGTTATTCCTTGTGAAAATCCATTTTTCGAAGACCGTCACCAAATGCCTTTTATTGCATCTAATTGACGACATTAACGTACAATCAATCATATCAAAACCTATGAAAATAAATATACTCTAATAACGAAGTGAATTTCTCGTTTACTTTTAATTACAGCTTTCCGAAAGTAATTGTTCCATGTATTTATCGAATTACAAGAAACAGCATTCCTAAGATTCCCTTTCAAATACACTCTTTTACTTTTCCTGCTAGTTCAGCAAAATCACTGGTCTACTATATCGGTCTCACACTTCCAACCACGGCTTAAAAAATATGTAAAATAGTGATACAGGCCATTTATGGGTCGTCTGATGCGCTCCACCTATATATCTCCAACCGTTGTTTGATATCCCTATGAAAGCTTCTGACTCAACAAACATTTAGCTACTTTCGCAGCATCCTGAAAAAAACCGGTAAAAACAACACATCTCGTATAAATCAGAGGCATTCAACCTTTTACAGTTTGAGGAATCGTTTGAACTTACCGTTTTCTTGATGGAATCCTTTGATCAAAGAAAAGAAAAAAAATGGATATCAAGGATTTAATCCTATTCATATATAAAAAACTGTTATTGAATTTTTATTTTATCACAATATAAACGCCTTAATAAGATAATTAATGGTGAGGTAGTAAATGATATATTTTTCTAAAATATATTCTAACAATAGCAACAACATTTTAAATTATAAGAAATTAATAAAAAAAAATTCAGTGACTTAGATGTGATTGTTTTTCATTACAAAATATTTTTACGGCTGGAACAATTGGTGAAATCTGCAACCTAATGTCATTTTCAGCATCCAGTCTGTTTCTGTATTTCGTTTTTATCGCAGCATGTAAAGAGAAAGATTTTTCGCGTGCATAGGTTGAAACAAATGACATTAGATGTTTCACAGCTCTTTTGGCAATTTCAGGATATTTGTTTCTGATGTTCAATCCAAAAATACATAATGTCAACTTGACTAAATTTCAGTTTCAGTTCATTTTTGGTCAATATATCAATTTGCTGTTTTTTTTTTCCCTTTTATTGGGAGTTTGGAGGTGTCACAGTATTGTAAAGGATTTTGGATCCATGACAATTTCTCTTTCTGAACAGGAAAATATTTAAGAAATGTCTTTTGGAGATTTGATAAATGTTGGACCAAAATAATTTTCACATTTTTATGAGATTAAGGTTTCTGTCTTCTAAACTATTATGCAAATATTCTAGTTTTAGTTTTTATTAACGTCGCAATAGAAGCGCTATTGGCGACGGACCTCGTAATTTTGAACCACAGTCAAGTGACGAGGACTTGACACTTGAGCGGGCACCCCCTCTCTTGACATCCCCACCACGACAACGGGAGGACTTTGAGCCCAACCGACCGATTTAACATGCATCAGCCCCAGCTACAAGGATCGAACCCTTGACTGTACGAAAACCGTCGGTCACGAATCCGAAGCCATGACCACTAGGCTACCGCGGCTATGAAAGTATTCAATATTACCTTTCAAAATTTTCATCATTTAATATTTGAGCAAATTGAGAGCGGGGTGCATGTTCAGATAACAAAATTCTTATTTTATCTTTTAATTTGCAAAAACTTACCAACACTTTCCATGAGATAATCAACGGGCGTCAGTGTGTAACATTAGTGTTTTACGTAAACTTCCCATACTTTCATACAATAACTTAAAAAATGTATTGAATTCAATGGTCTTGTGATTTGATGAAATTTATAATTTTAACTCAATCATTAAGTACTGTTTTAAACTCTTCTGGCATTTTTTCACTGCAAAAACTTGTGGATGGGGACAACATGAGACTGAGTATTTTTCATTTGAGGACGTATCATAAATACGCCTTGAAATTGTAGTATCCGATAGGGGTACACAATCAATTAATTTATTAAGTTCTTCCCCATTCATAGAAGTAACTACATCTTTTGCACACGGTTTAATTAAGCTTTCTGCGATTCACTCTGTTGAGCAATGCGATAATAGACGCGATACGATGCTTCCAAAGCATTATCATTATCGTGTTTAAGATAGATTTTAAAGGTCATTTTTCTATTTTTCATCTCATTATATTTTCTTTTGAAATATTCAACACTTTTACTGCGTAAAAACGGATGATTTGTTACCAAATGCCTTTTCAATTTCGAGGGATTTAAACTGCTGTTACACCTCACATGTTCATATTCAACTCATAATCCTTTTGTTTCATTTTCATCACCAATTCAGGTAAAACCGAAATGTATGTGTTCTTCATTATACTTCCGCATTTTTAAGAATGGGTAAATCTGAATCACCAGACAACTTTTTGATTCTAATATATGATTCATTATCACTAGTAGTAGCGAAACTATTTTCTGTATCCCTTGTATGAAGCTTATCAGTTTTTAACTACATATTCCTTATTGCTAGGTTGATATAAATTACAAATAAGTAATAAAAGTTATCAATTAGGATATGAAAACGAAATAAGTACTCATTTGTAGGCTTGGGTGTGACTGTATTTAAACCTCCAAGCGTTTTACATTTTTGTGTAAATCGATGCCTAAAATGATCCACTTAAGCTCAGTTACCGGTTGCGAAAAGATATCTGTTTTCTTTCACATCTTCGAAAAAGCAGAATTAGAAGATTTCCATTCCCATTTTAAGAAGTCGGTGGTCGACAATAGCCACTTGAATTTCATTATTCATTTCAGTATCTTTGTCTCTCGTTCACAGCGAATGCGTGGCCTTAGGCGAATCTTGTGTGAAGGGCTGTTACATTATTTGAGGTTCGGATCATGCAAAACACCCACCGATCGATTGGGTTTCAGTAAAATTACAAAAAAAGAGCTTAAAAATTATTCATTAGTAATAAGTTTAAGAGTTTAAAATGTTTTTATTATTGAGGTGTTCGATTTTTTTTTGACATCTTATAATGAAATAATAATTATTATAGTAAGAAAAACGAAAAAAATAGAATATGTTCATGGTTTTCATACAGTTTTTTGAAATTAAGCAAATATTTTATCTATATATTTATTTAGTGATATTACTAGAGATTCATAGATATTTTACAAAAACTTAATTCCGTTTGATAATTTTAATGTGAAAAAAAGTATATGAGTTAACCAAACAAAGAAGACACACACACAGAAAAAGTAATTTGTCCAAATGAATAAAATAACAGATTCTCATCCGCCACCGCTATTTGTTAAGGCAAATAATATCAAAATTTATACTGATACTTTTGATATTATTTTAATTAATTAAAATATTATTTTGATATTATTTTAATTAATTAAAATATTATTTT
>BMAW01070443.1:332178-363429 GCA_019974015.1 Nephila pilipes | reverse complement strand
TTAAAATATTATTTTGATATTATTTTAATTAATTAAAATATTATTTTAATTAATTAAAATATTATTTTAATTAATTAAAATAATATCAAAAGTGAATGAATAATCCATTTTCTTCTTGAAAATGGCTTTTTGTTTCAGTTAAATAAATGGATATATAAAAAAATCTACATTAAAGAATATATTTAATTCAAATCCAATAAAATCTCAAACCAAGCTGACATACAGACAATTACTAATATTTAGTGCTTTCATTGGGGGCAACTGAGGAATTTCTTACTCTTATCCTTTTGAATGAACGTCTCAATGGAAAATGCTACAGTCCTAAGGGAAAGAGCGGGGTTCCCTAACGAGCCATAAAATTTCCTATCAACGTTCATTGTGTCGCTACAACCCTCCCCAATTATCTGTCACGGTGTCAAACTTTCAAAGGGGGGGGGGTGAAAGAATTTGGAAAAAAAACATCTAAAAATGAATGAGTCTAATTGAAATGTTTTCGGTGAGTTCATGGCCATACGGAATTATATGTTTGTTCCCTTTATGACTCGAAAAAGCATTAAAGAAAGTGTGCTAAGCTCAAAGGGTTTCCCAAAGAGTTGAATGTCCTGACCGAAGCCAAAGAATAGTGGCCAATATGTGACCTAATGCACCTCGATTAATGTATTTGAAGCAATGATTTTATTTTATGTATAAATATTTATTTATACTTATTTTTACAAGGAAACTGTCTAATATTTTGGCCCTTTGATTAAGCAAATAGTGATTCCTTGCAGAACCCCTGCCAAAAATCCAGGGAACTTTTGGGTTCCTCGGAACCCAGTTTGAAAACCTCTGCCTTAAGTAACCTATATTTTCAACCCTTCTTCTCGTCAATGAATTTTTACATATTTTTCAAACTCTTGAACCACAATTACACTTTGGTCACATTTGGGTCTTACGCCATTAAACATTAGCATCACATCCTATTGTTTTTGTTATACTTTGCGAGTCACAGTCTCACATTCATAGGTTGTACAATTTTGTTTCAGTGCAAATGATTATTGTAACAAATACTATATATGACCACAAATAATTAATTCAGTAATGGGGGGAGGACTTCACCTAGCTTATTTTTATATAATTCATATACGAAAACAAATTGCGCCAAATTTTAAAAAAAATTAATCAATAATAAAGCTATATAATTTATTAATCAATATATAACTTAACAGTTTATGAGCTGTTACGTTTGCTTTTTTTTATTACTATTAAAAATTAAAATCGGACATTTTCAATTTTCTGACCAAGTCCACGAATAACATAATAAGAGCTATAATTTGAAAGCAATATGTTTTATACCTATTAACTCAGAATTATAATTAATTCAAAGAATATCTGTTGCAGTTGTACTTAACAGAATACCAATCTAATATAAAACAGTATTACCATACATCAATATTGAACTTTATTATTTTTTTTTTTTGGTTTATTGGATGGTATAGAGGAAAGCATTTTGAACTGAAGATAAAAGAAATAAAAAAAAAATTCTATGCAAAGTTTAGCAAAGAACAGATTCAAGGGTGCATATATACCCCTCAAGCTGTGCTTTTTTTAATAATAATTATTAAATTACTCAATTAAATATCAGAATTAAAGTAAACGATGAAAAATCGGGAAATGTACAATAGTAAACTTTTCCGATATTAAAATTAAGGGAACTGATAAATAATTAAATTGAATATATTTAAGCTATACATGTAATTAAAATTATAGCAAACGATAAAATATTTAATTGAGTATATTTAAGCGAATTGTATTTGAAATTAAACCATACTATAAATTATTAAACTGAATATTATATCAGTTATATGTAATTAAAACGAAAATAAATGATAAATTATTGAAGATAATTGTAATTAATACTGATGCATACGACAAATAATTGAAACATGATTTTGGTACACCAAAAAGGCCCACTTAAAACAAAAGCTCCTTGAATGACGAATATAATCAAACTTGTTGAGTATAGAGTTAATCAATCCGTGATTATTATACAATGAATATATATAAATATATGTGTGTGTGTGAGTGCATGCGTGCGTGTTTATAGTTAGTATTCAAATAACGAATAAATTATAAGTAACTTGTGTGTAATATCAAGATGACTGCTTCATCCAAAACCAGGATCAAGTACTAAAATTTTTTTAAGCAATTGGATACAGCAAACCCTATACTGCAAGCACACATGGTTGATTATGGTGGAATTTCATTATATTTAGTTAGAGAAACACCTTTAAGTACACGATCCATATTATTAAACTATTCTCATATTATTTACTCAAGATTGAATCGAAACTCACGTGGCACTGATTATGTCTCTTAATATTAATAATCACACCAGTTCGTTAAACAGTCAAGTTAGAAAAAAAAGCAGTTTTTAGAACATTACTTTGTATTACCCGCCCATCTTGGACTTAGAAAATTTTTGGTCTTTTCGTTACATGAATGTGGTTGATCCTTGTCGAATAAGTTACTGCCATCGTTTTCAAGGATTAATGAATTATAAGTTTCATTAAAATAATTATCTCTTCTTAATACCCGGTCTGTGTTATGAATACTTTTTCGTTTTTATAAAATTAACTATTTTAGTTTTCCCGTATTTAAAAGCATTATGATATACATTTGAGGATATATATATTAAAGTAGGAGCAACTGAATTCATAAATTCGCCACATTAATTTTATATGAGATTTTTAAGATATATATTAATACTTAGAAAAATCGTTTTAGAAAAAATATATGTTTTAATTACAACTTTTAAAAATTTATAAGAATTCATACAATAAGCAATTATATTTTTAATATTTGAAAATTTTCATTCAAAATTACAATAAGTGGCATGAAGAGAGGATATTGTATTAATGGAAAAATGTGTTTCGTTTTGAAAAAAAAATTATATTTGGTAGAAAAATGTGCAATTTTATTAATATAGTAATGAATTTCGTAGATTTTAAATAAAAAAAATATTTTTTTGTTCTATTCAATCTTTGAGAGCTGGTGAAAGCAAATATTTGCTTTTTTTTAGTTAAAAAATTTTACATCAAATATTTTTCTGATGTATAAATAGTTTTATTTGCTTTAAAAACATAAAAAGACTTCGAAATAACCTTTTACATTTTATATTTACGAACATATTTTCAGCTCGAGGAAGAACATGCTAAAATCATTTATTAAAATTGGTAAAAAATAACCCATTCTAACTCCTCGTTACTCATTTTACAAAAGTTTAAACTTCCTTTCAGTAGAATTAGTGACTTTTGCGTCATATTGAAAAAAAGAACAGTCTTAATTATTTGCGGAATTAATAGAGTCATTACTTAGTCAATTTACACACCGCCAAATTATCGATAAGTATAAATTACCCTAACTACTTCCACCTGAATGACCTTGAGGAACTCTTTACTTACCCCTTTTCTTTCGCGGATTACCTAAATCCAATACCATAAATCTAAGAATTCGCCTAAAGCAAAGATTTAAAAGCACTTAATCGAATATTCTGAAAAATGGGGATCGATTTATTCGCATGGCCCCACTGAGTGGACTGATGGAGGCGGTTTAAAGTTAATAGCAGAACAAAGGCGTCTACGAAAACTTGCGCATTTTCAGCTAATGAATGATGTCGGAACAGAACGTTGTAACAAAGGCTCTCTCATTACGGTGGGGGGAAACTATGAAAGCGTCGATGGTAGCGACATCTTCGGTAAAGTTTAAAAGTAAAGACTGTTAATTATGACGCTTCTTCGTCATCATCATTTATACTGCTGTCCGCAAGTGTACTCTATCCAACGGAGAATGACTCACCGGCAGTTGAAGTCTTTGCCGCAGCAAACTAATAGTGTTTTAAAATCCCAAAGTGCCAGAACTGTCTATACATCGCCCAAAATTGCCGGGAGGTGTAAAACTAACTGGAATCCATTGATCAATTTGGCCTGGATTGAGATGATAGTGGAAAATGGGTAGAAGGATTTAAATTAAGCGATCGAGGCAGCTTAGTAAAATTACGATGAAAAATGAAGATTAGTTGAACTTGGATGACATATCGGGCAGTAAATTTTCCTCGGTTAATACTGGAGCCATTAAGGTGAAATCTACAGGGTTCCCCCCTGTTGAGGAACGGACTAGGTTTCAAGTGAGTTAGGGGAAGTTGTTGAACGATTGCTTCAGGAGTTTAGTTAATTGGATATATTTCAAATAAAAGTTAGTTTGAGCAGTAAAGTTGAATTAGTTTGTTGAAAGTTTGAAATATCAACTTAACTGATGCAAACTTAAAGTTTTGACTTCACAATAATTTTCTATAAGAAATAACCATGCAGATGGGCAGAAAAGGATTAAAATCTGCTTGGGAGATATATACCTTTTTGTATATGAAATTTACTCAGATAAATGCTTATTTTCAATGGATATTTAATTACTATTCTACAACTATTAATATGTGAAAGAAATGCGATGAGGTAAGTTGGTGTGTTATTGTTTGAAATTATCTAAAAAATAAATCAACCAGATTACAAAAGATTATGTATATAAGTTATTACAAAAAATTAGGTGTTAAACGGATAAGTTCATTACCATTCATGTAAATCCAATGTATTTAACAAATGATAGCTAAAATAAAAAAGACAACCTAAATTTAAAATTTATTAATATTAAAATTTATAAAATTGTAACGTTTACAAATTATAAAAAGTATTTAGTAAAATAAAATTAATAAAACAAAGAATTTCAATTAAAACAGATTAATTAAAATTTAAAGCGTGCAAAGTTCTATAATGTAATTTTTTTTTCTTTCAAAATACTGAAAGTGTAACGATAAAAATACTTTAGAATACATATTAAAGATGTAAATAATTAAATATTAAAAAAAAAATGTACAATAATGTTTCAAACATTAATACTCTTTCTACATCCTTTTAGTCATATCTCAAGTAAAAAAAAAAATATTAAAGTCGAGGAATTGGAGATAAAGTAATTCTCTATAAACTGCCTGAGGCTTGAGACAAGTAAGAACTTTTAACCACCAGCGTATTACAGACCAACGTATCACCTCTATAATTTAAACAAATTACGAGTATTCCTCAAGGTAGACTTGCGAGTAATTACTTGGTGATAAACACTTACACTTTTATGATCATGATGATATTGTTAAAGACACTTTTACTGTATATACATATATTAATGATCTACTTGTTTTGAGTTAAGACAAGCCTTCTGAAGTTAAAACTAACTCACATTTTTATCCTTTAAATTTAAATCTAAATCAAACGAATAACAATAAGTATGAAACAGAATAATTACACATGTAATTGAAAATTTAAAATAATAAAAATATTAGTAGTACTTATAAACACGCATTTATATATACAGACACACACACACATATATATATATATATATATACATATATATATCTTTGCATCTGAGTTATTGCATAGCATTAACTCAGAACTTAATCATGTCATGCATATTCCTTTATTTCCCTCTCCTATTGTCATGGTTATCTTAACGAAATAATTGTTTCCCAGTATAGTCAAAAATATTGTCTTCAGTATACAATAGTGATGGGGAGCAATGATGTATATTTTTGGATGCAGATGGATACTACACCTTCTAGATCTGCTTGTCCTATCTCTTTGCTACGGTCGTATGTGTTTTTGTCCAATACCTAGCATTGTTACTGTATATAGTCTAAAGTCTTATTGGCCACCATTATGTATTGTACTTTTATACTGATTATTTTGAACCATGATACTGTTTATTGTCTTATATCTTAAAATGTCTATCTGTGTTCTGCTGTTACTAAGACCTAATACTGGTTGCTATGCGAACAAATTTACAACTGGTTAGTAACACAATGAATGTTTGCCAGAGGAGTTAATAATAGTTTATTTGAACCTGAAGATAAGTCAGCCTCAAAGCAAATTAGGAAAAAATAAGTATTCAAAGAATAGAGGCAATTAAATAAAAAAGGAAAGAAATATGTCTGAAGGAGAGTGAACAATACTTAATCGACCCATGGGCAGATAACATATCAAGGTAACTAGGTAAAGTGACCACTTAAATTAACGGATAGACGGTTCAATTAATGTCATTTTAATTGAAATTAATTGAATTGTATCCAACTTTAGTTCTACTTTTAATTTATATTCAATGTGTCCTTAAACAAATGTACACTTTTCTTATTTTTTTCGGCACCAACTAAGTGGTGAGAGGTGTGAGTTACACTGATTCCTATTGTATACACAATTGTTTTGATTGAAATAACTGCCATTCCGTTGAGCACACAATGTATTGTATGGTGCCCACTAAACTATAGAAGGCATTTAATGCAGCACAATACGTAAATTCAACGTCTTCTATTACCATTCGATGGAACTTTCGGAGATCTTGTGGGGATCATGCACGTGACGAGTTTTTCATTAAGCGTTGGTATATATACAACTCTTAGAGACAGGTGACCTTGGAAAATGCAAAAGCACCAAGCGTCTTTTGTATTAAAAAATGGACTGTCGACTAGATTTCTGCTATATGATGCTGACATTCCTTTTCTCTAATTAGATATTTACCTTAATCCATGAATTTAGAGATTAACAAGGATAATGTGATATTATAGGGGGATGGAGAAGACTTTGATCACAGATTATTACTGATTTCTGTTCGATTATTTATTATTCATTCTATGAATAGCTAACTAAGAAATGAAAGGGTCATCATTTGATCAATTAATTGATTTTATTAAAACAGATAGAATTAAAGTTAATTGTTACATAACTGAAATTGACATACCTGATTCAGAATGCGTGGTACCTCTGTTGTAGATATTGGTATATTGGTCAGCGGTACCTACGGGATATTTCGAAACTCATGGCAAAATTTAAGGAGTGATAGAAAACATCTAAACAGGCAATTTTCAACTTACAATGCGTAGGCAGAGAGCAAATGGTGAAATGTTGGACGACGTTGTAATAGAAAGCATAAAGCGAGATTTCGTACATAACGTCATTTCTATTTTAGATTTCAGGAGGCATGGCGTGCCTCCTATATATTGTGTATTCACTCCATGAGTTTCAAAATAAACTGTGTATTGTCAGTTAAATATAATATGTCTAAGTGTGTATGTACGGGAGTGTGAGTCGAGAGCGTGTAGAGTCAACGAGGTGGAGTATGCAGCGTGTGTGTTGAAATCGTGTAAGTGTCTCTGCTTAAAATCTTAGAGAATTTCTTATTTAAATACGCCGCTGGGAGGGATACCAAATAGCTAAAAATGGAAAGTAAGCCTCGTTTCCTCTTGAACTGACCGATTGCATTCCTGAGCATTAAGTATACAATGATCCTTTATGGGTTTTTCAACAATAAATTATTAATGATAAGTCCAAGAGAGGGATCATCCAAATTAAAAACCACTGATCGTGGATACCTCGTATTATATGTTTCGAAGGATGCCCATATTTAATATTTGTAAAGTATGTATATATTTTTTTATATATTTCCTTTATTTTGGTATATAAATTATTCTTACTTCACGTTAGGGAGACTGAATGTAATTTTTTTCGAAAAGAGTACATTCTTTTACGGACACACCGTATATACTCAAGTTTAGCAAACTTTGGCAAGTTCTCTAGTTTTAAAATGAAGGATATAATAACAAAACACTAAATTTGAAGATTTCGGATGTTAAATTTTAAATATATAAAAAGTATTCAAGTATTATAAATTTTAGAAAATTGTTATTTTTATAAAATTGAGTTTAGAAAACATGTATATTTCAATCATTTAAAATATCAGAAATGGAACAGAAATTACATGAAGTCGTTTGATTTTCTTGCGTAATATCTATTTTATAATTAAAATAAAAACAAGCTGCGCAAGAAATTAGAGGAAAATAGCATAGATATAATATTCCACTTAGGTTAAGAGAACAATTGTTCTACTAAAACACTCGTATTTAATAATTTAACTACTATTTAATAACACGCAAATTACAATCAATGCTTTCAATATTTATAACATTTTTATCGCAAAATATGTATTTTCAAAATGTAAATACGTTTCTCCTTAAATTTTGATGTATTTTTCATATGGGTAATTTGCTCAAGGATAGAAAGCCTAGTTCGTACTCCAAATTATTTATTTTCTTTTATAATGACATACCATAAGTACAACAGAACGATATTGAACATACAAGTAAAGTAATTTTAATTTAATTTTATGATATATAATTTGCTGTTTAATACAGGCTGTATATGTATCAATTTTAAAGAAGACTAAGTCTTATTATTCCTTAGAAATTTTACTATATAATGGAGATTTTACATTGTATTATTGTTATGCGGGATATATTTTAAATTGCATAATATATTGTTCATTTGGTTATGTGAGGCCGCATTAAAAATGTATGAATAATTACACTTCACATTCCTTTATTTTTTTGCAATTTTCTGCTTTATTCCGCCTTATTTATTTCAAAAGTAAGCTGGATACTAAGAATATAATCTATAATGAAGTAATGATTTTTTCCCTTTTGAATGATGTGTTTTTGTACAGCCTTTTCATAGACTAAAACGTGTTTACTTTTAATATAGGATTCTATTAACATTATAATGGGTTATCTAGATTAGCAAATATTTTGGCGCATTATTATGACATTACATGACTTGAGATCTGCTTTGCAATCAACCGCAACTTATGTAAATTATAATATATTGAGAGAATTATGAATAAGATTTACCGAATAGTATTTATAAGCTGCTAAGAATTTAAATTTATGCTAACAGAGAGAAAAAAAAAAGATATCGGAAGTTGTGAACAACGACATTAGACGAATTCTAATGCTGAGAAGAAAAGTATTTTAGGATTTAATTCTTAGTGCCAGAGAATTACATGATTGATGACATTGATTTTGTTACTGGCTTGGACCCACCATTAATACATGTCAGATAAATAAGACTTTTAGCTATTCTTTCACAAGGATAGTGTTTGAGAATAAAAAGTAGGTGACAAAACTCTTTAGACAACAAATATTAACGTAGTTTTGGGAACGGTAAGGAAATGGTGACATACATACATAACATTTTAAAATTTAGTTATATAATGGTAAGAATTCTACGCTTGTTGTATGAATTTGGACAGAGAAATAAAAGCAGACAGTTTATACCAATTTAATTGTGGTATAGATTTTTTACAAGAATAATTCTTTCTAAAATTTAGATTCATTCAATACCATATAATTTTTTTTATCGAAGAAACAGTATTACACAGGCATGGAAATTAAAAAAGAAGTATTTCAAAAATTTGAAATTGACCTGGTATAATTTTACTTAAATAGGAGGGTTTATTTAAAATTTTACACCAGAAAATGATAATTTGTCATATTCGACCAGGGGATTTACTCAATGCCTTGTTTTAGAACTTCTTAGAGTACTAGGTATGAAAAGAAAAAAAAAAACACTTATAGGCATTTTGTGATAAATTACGTTTAATTAGGAGTTCAAAGAGGTACAATAAATTACCTAACGAAATATATGCAATACAAATAAGTTTGTTAGGGTTATATATTTAGTTTTTGTGGATTAAAAGAACATGAAATGTCTTGGTTTTTTTCTTGACAAGATTTCCACCTATTCAGTCACCTTAGCTACATTTATTTCACTACAAATCCTGTGATATCTAGCCTTCATTACCTAGCTGTTGTGTCATATCTTAATCTAATATATTCGCCATAAGCAAATGAATTCCAATTGAAGACACGCATGGACAAAATAGAATTCTTTATTTATTATCACTGTAGAATACCTATTATTGCTTTCTCTAGAATGTCAGCCTTACTCATAATCCTATTTATCAGATTTAAATAAGAAATCATTCTTACCAGTTCACTTGTTCTTAATTACACAACTCTCTTCAACAGCAACAACGTAACTTAATATATTTAGCGAAATTCTTTCAATCCAAAAAACTATCAGAAAAATTTTCATTTGAGTAACAAGTCTGACAGATAGTCGTTATCCTCTATCTCCCTCCATTTTGCATTACTTCTATTTTCTTTATATATCCTTATACCTAAATAACTTCACTTCACTTCCATATTCACCTAATCACCTTCCATTTTTATTGGGAAGAAATCTATTATTTTATGCAATGTAAATTGATAAAAGTTCCCTAGGTTAAAAGAAGAAAAAAATAGCGAATAGTCCAACATTAGAATCTTACAGATGCTGAGTGAGTCAACCACTTGTCAATGTGCTTAAGGAAACAGAAAGCCGTGACGCAGGAGCTTAACAACCGTACAACAATGCATGATATTGAATTTTGAAATACTTAAAATTGTAAATACTTGTAATTTTTTAATACTTAAAAACATAAAGGGGAAGATAATGAGGTGATAAGGTAACAAGGTTTATACAAATGTTTATAAATAATTCTCGATTTCCTGTAGATAAAATGGAATAAAAATTAATTTTTTTTTATTTTTAAAAATGAGGAGTTGTGATCTCCTCCAATGACCACCACTGCTCTGTAGTTAAAGAAGTATTATTAACTTCTATTCTTCAAGATTAGTTGATGTCGTCCTATCAGCTATCACCGTTGTTAAAATATTCTGTACAAAATCTGTATTATCCTTGTATTATTTGATGTTAAGGAAAGGTGACTTTATATCAGCTACTGTAATGCATAACGGGAAAGTTTCGTCAATTTGTTTGGCTGTAAAAGCCTTCATATATCTTCTTTTATGAGTACTTTCACAATCATGAAAATCTCTTTTATTCCACAAAAATCCTGTTGCAGCCAAAAAATTTGAACTGACATACACACACACACACACACACACACACATATATATATATATATATATATATATATACAGCAGGGCTCGTAAGCAACAAACTCAATTTTCAACGCCCACAACCTTCAGATTACGGAAAGGGCTTTTTGTGATCAGTACAATGAAATATAAACTCAGTAGAAATGTGATACATATACAAATATCATCACAATGACGTCAAATGGAACTTAAGGGAGCTCGAAACGAATAGAGGCAGCGCATGGTATTTTTTAAAGATGGATAGTTCATTTTCAGACATTCTTTCAAAAATTCGAAATTATTTGTGCAGTATAAATGTTAGAAAAATCTGGACGCTTATACACTTGATTGAATGTTCGACAAGTTTGAGAAGGAGCGTGGAGTGCTATCGGTTGCTCAAGAGTTTGATACTAATAAAAGTGATATTTCCAGATAATGGAAAGCCTAACAAAAGACAGTTTCAGCTATAAGAAAGTAGGGGAGGGTCATTGAGGGAAAGCAACAGTGATTGGTGACATATATTTGACAGCCGAGAAAAAGATATAGAAACCTGAAATATAACAACATTGCTTAGCAGTTGCTTACGGCAGCCAAAAGACAGGTATATCCCTTTACTGTGACCAGCCGACTATAAAAAGTTGGTTTCTGCACCCGCCTGAAAGCTATATGCCATTGACATCAGTCCATCGTTTACAGTGGTGTAGAGTACGTAGACTGTACACCTTATCAATGGAGTCACGTATTCTCCTTCTGATATATGATTTTTGGAGTCAGTTGATATGATGAGAGGTAGAAATGTAATTTCATACCACTAACAATAGGGAAGGAAACCGTTGAGGTGTTGTTGGCGTGCTTTATGGTGAAGCATTTTCATAAACGAACAGACGGAGTTCCACATTTTCGTAAAAGTTTCAATTATTTAAAATCAGTACTGCAATGAAATTATCCTTCCCACGTGTGTGAATTTTTCAGGGTACCATTGGTACCGGCATTGTTTTTCTGAATAACAATGCGTGAGCAGGCAGAACTCATTGTATTGAGGGACTCCTGTAAAATGAAGATATTCAAGCAATGAATTACCCAGCTTGCTCTCCTGATTTTAATCCCACTGAATATATGTAAGACATATTTTCGAAAATGCCCGGCGGCACAATGATCCTCTCGGGAAAACATCAGATAATTGAAATAGATCATCCTTGAGAAATTGGAACTCCTACCACAAGAGCTATTTGATAATCTGATGTTGTGGGGAAAAAAGGTTGTCAGGCAATCACTGCTATTACGGGAAGTAATATTTTTTACTGAAGAACTTTTTTGGTTTGTTTTTCTTCCTCTCAGAAAGACAGTTTTTAGAAGCAACATTATTCGCTCAAAAAACTGTTTTTTACTTTGTTCTGTACTGTATGAGTCTTATTCATTTTTGTCTATACTATCCTCAAAATGTAAGTAATTCATTGTGATTCTGCAGCATGAACTTTATGTCTCCCATATTTTTTTTCTAAATAATGGCCAAAATAATAACAGTCGTTTAATTTTTGCGGTATGCGTACATAAACGAATCCAAATGGAACATAGAAGTAGTTGAAATTTAGAGGTTAGAAGATAGAGATTAATAAGCTATATATATATAGCCTATTAATGACTATCTATCCATATACATACATACACACACACACACACACATATATATATATATATATATATAGAGAGAGAGAGAGAGAGAGAGGCTATAAGCTCAGTTGTCATCCTCTTCTCTAGACAGATTTTCCAATTTGCGAAACCTTTCTCAATAGCCCTAGTGTAACTTTTAATTGTGGCATGAATAGTTAATCAGTATTTATATATTCAAATACATAAGTGTACATATTCTTTAATGTTAAATTAGTGTTTCCATTACTTTAATTCCAAAAAGCTAAGTTTACTTCTCCTTGCAGAAGACGTCTTAGTTAACCTTAACCTGATTATAAATTTCATACATATCAATAAACGCTATTAAAATATATTTTCAAAACTGTTAACAATATCCTATATTACGTATTATTATCACTTTAATTATACTATTTTCCTTAACACACACACACACAATTGATATTATCTTAACATATTTCACAATTGGTTTAACACCTTCTTGAAGGCATAATTTGTTTGCTTTTTTCATTCGGGAAGAGAGCTTCCTTCAATATAATATTAAACAGCATACGAATTTTAAATATAAAAAGGGAACTACAATAATCTAAAATTTCATAAACTAATTATAACTATTTCCTTGTTATAATAAAATTTAGAAGGCGTTCAATTTATGTAGAAACTGGAGTTAATTTATTCAGTTTTTATCTTTTACTTTGCTTCAAATAAATGTCCTGCGTTTAACACATGAAAATATTCACAATTAAATCATTAATTAAGGAATAAAGTAATTGTGCCTAGTTTTCAGAAAAAGCCTTTATCAAAGTTAATCTGCATATTATTTTACTTCTTAAGGATGATGTGATTAAAGTCCGTCACCTAGAATTAATTTCTTACGCCACTACTTAAACATATGCATACATTATTGTCAGACACCATGTAAACTAATATAAAATGCTGTTGACAACGTCAAAATTGCTTTGAAGCTCTTTTTTTTTTAATTCTTTTGTTCGATTTGATGTGTTTGCGTTCGAATTTTTTCCTCTGCGTTTTATATTTTAAATGAACGGTTCCTGAATTTTTAAATAATATGCATTTTGAAAAATACTTTTCGAAAAAAGAATTAGCATTATTGCATAAAAACGTTCTAACGATATATTTCGAGATAATCTTTCCTGAAATTTAATTATGAGAAAAAAATTTGCATGACATCTTAATGATAATATATAAATAAAGTAAAAAACTTCCGTAAGATAGCAATAAGGACCTGAAGTCACTATGTGCTGGTTCTACATGTTTAAAAACTAAAATAATTGAGTAAACAAAATGAATAATAAATGCACAAGTTTAATGATAATTTTTCATAGAGAGACAGATTCGGTATAATTAACTCAAAATATAATTAAATATATATTTAAAATCATTGTATAAAAATATATGTTAAATTTGTTTTGACTGTAGTGATAAAAGTGTTGCAAATTATAGAAGGAATCTTAAGAGAGATACATCACTATTTTTATTAATCCAAGAAACTAAAATGGAATTTAATTAATCCATAACAATTGGAGGGTGAAAAAGTAAACAATGACTGGAGACGTGCGGTCTCACAGACTGTGGTTCGGTATATTTTTTTAAGAAATCGCTTTATTAAAATATCATCTTCTTGATTCACTTAATTGTTCCTTGTACTTTGAACTTTCAGCAAAAAAAAATTTTTTACATATATTTTAATAGGAAATAAAACTTTTCCAAGAAACTTTTGTTAAATTTTTAGTTTTTGAAAAAAAATCATATGCTATAGAAAATTTTATAAAATTAATAATGAAAACCAACCTATTATGTATTAATTGCCGTATTTTATTTATTTAATATATAAAGAGAATTTCAGTAGGAAAAATAATATCGCACAATGCTAAAACATTTTGACAGTTCCTGAACTTTCAGATTATTTCAGTTATTTTCAAGTGAAGCAAATAATTTGGTCCTCAACTTTTTCAGCATATTCATTGCATAATATTTGAGTGCAATCGAAGCAAACAGGTTTTGTGCAGGATAAAAATGTCAGAAGTTTCATCTCGAGTTTGGGAGGGAGAGGGGCGCATACGCCATGTTTTTCTTGTCTTTAATTCTGTTTATTTTGTGTATTGCTCCACATTCTGAGAATCAGCTTCTTTTCCTAAAATCCATTAAGTCGACCGGAGCAATTCTCGTTTTATGCAAAGAATTTAAACCCTTAAATTTAGCAGTGGTATGCATGTCCATTTCACAATTATCCTTAAAAGTTCATCAGTATGAATTAGCCCATACATGTTTTGAATTGGAATAAATTTTTCCATAAAGTCTTAGTCCTAGTAGGCTAAATGAGTTTTTGAGTTCTAATATTTTGATTAGTTTCCACGGATGATCCGAAAAATCTTAGTCCCGAATATCTATCTATGCTTTTAACTTGAGTTCTAAGATTTCGATTAAGTTCAAAGGATGATCATTGAATCGAATTTTCCCATGTGGTATTTCAAGGAATTATTTGCTGGTTCTGACTCAGAAAAATTATTGTTATCTGACAAAATTTCCGATTCTGTAGAGTAGGAACCTTCACAGACAAAATCTTCTCCACTAAAATCATTTCCAACTTTACCTAGAATCTTTTATAACTCTTTTGTGGAACGATAAAGGTTTAATCAATATTTTCGGAACGAGTTTCACGCCCATGTGCTAGTACCGAAAATTGTAACACTGAAAAGGAAAAGCGTTTTCACAGACAGCTCTTGAAGAATGCAATGGAACCTTAACTGGATGCAAATGCCAAAACATAGTAATAGTGGGTGATGTTCAAATTCAGAAAACAGGAAGCTGAAGGAAAAATCCACACAATTGGACAAAGGCATGTAACAAGGGTGATAGAATTAATATTATGTGAGGTCTCTCAGATCCGCATATATATACAAATTTAAAAATGCATTAATGTGACTTTATGTTTATAATTCGATGTACAATTATATATATATGAAAGCTGTTTCGTTTGTAGTGGTGAATAATTAAAGAAGGAACGTAAAATTCATGACTAATTTTATTAATCTAAAAAATAGAATAATTTATTCTTCAAAATCATATTTAAATGTGTATTTAAAGATTCTATATTCGCATAGTTCGGTGTAAAAATTTTTCGTAAAATTTGTTAATCCTAAAGATCAAATTATTTTAATATATTTTAAAGTGTTTTCACTAGTGAATTAACTAAAATACAAAAATATCGTTAAAAACATACAGTCTACTATATAACTATGTATATAAATATGAAGCAAATAACTGAAATTAACTATAGATAATTAATAATTATTCAACAAGAGGAGGCTCAAAAATAGCGTCGTTTCAGCGTTCACCATAAAGTTATAAAATTTAAGGAAAAAAAAACCAATATGTTTGGATTTTTTCAAATTTACTAAATACTGTAGTAATTCAATATGGCTTGTTGTTCATACTAAATAGTAGGTAAAGTACAATTATATTTTAATAATTCTTGAAATTTTTGCACATCTGTGAAAATTTTTAATACTTTCAAAAATATCTTACGGTTGTATAAGCTTCTAAAAAATTTTCAAAAACTTTAAGTTTAGTTTGAAAGTAACAGATTAAATATACATCCAATAGAATGAAAGTATAATATCCGTTTAAAAAATTAATACAAACATTCAGCCAGTTTTCAAAATTAATACAAACGTTTCTCAAATACATCAATAAAACTTTACTTACCTTTATTTAATAATTTTAAAAATTCATAAAAATGAATAAATTAAATCAATATAAAATTAATTTCAATGTAATTCAATTACTTTTTTTTTCTTTATATATGCTCATTGAAATTATGATTAATAAATTCATTAAGTTATTTTTAATTCTTTTTAGTTATTCATTTATTTTCTCATTCATTCATTTCTTCTTTCAGCATGTTTTTATAATATAAGATCAAATGTAATAATATGAATGAAGCTTTTTACAGTAAAATGATTTATAAAATCAATATATGTATATATAATATATATATATCAATTAATAATAATATAAAATCAATATAAACACATATTATATATATATATATATATATGTTAAAGTCTCTCAGTCATTAAGAAGTCACATCAGACGGTGCTAATGACCGTTACCGTAGCCTTCAGGCCTGGTGCTCTAATCACTTTCACCGAGTGATTACCCCTACGTTGGATCCTCGGGTAATTTCCCAAGCAAACTTGGTAACTTTTTATTGACCCCAGAAGGATGAAGATCTGAAATGATCCATGACCATCCACCTATGTTGAAGTCATCCGGCACCCAACCTCTGTCGGCAGTGATCGATTTTGGACATGCTATCTACTACAATACCGAGTGATCATGCATTTCATGTCTTCTTCATTTATATATTCCAAAGTAATTGTTTTATAAAAGGTTTTCCCAAAAATTTCTATTTTTGTATGTCCCGAGACATTACCTTAAATAATAAATTATTGCGATACCGTATATAACAAACTGTGTTGAATTATACATATACATATAAATACAAATATATATACTGAAAAATTATGAAAGAATAATTTAAAATATTTAAAAAGACAAAAATCCAAAAAGAAATGTAACAATGAAAGAAAAGTAAATGAAAATATGGAACCCAGCAAGTCAAAAAGCAATATCAGGCTGAGGACCGATTAAGCGGGGTTAAACTAGTTTAATGGTACTAGCCTTCCCCCTTTGCGACTTGGTAGGCTGAATTAGGAAATCCAAATTGCAAAATAGTTCATGATTAAAAGATGCAAACAAATTCAGCGATAAAATCTACAAAAATAAAATCTGCAAAAAATAAAATTGCAAATATATATATATATATATATATGTGTGTGTGTGTGTGTGTTGTGTGTGTGTGTGTGTGTGTGGTACTTATATTGTTATGCATTTTATGCATTTCATGTTTCCTATCACAATGCTTTTATATTAGAAAGTAATAATTTTGTTGAAAGATTTTAGCAAATGTATTTTTTATGATAGATTCCGAAACATTATTGAAAAAAAATACATTGGTTTAAATAAAGCTATTTAAGGAATATAGAATGATTAATTAAAAAATTAAAAATTTCTTTCACATTGCAATTCGAATACGATAGTATATTAAATTTTATTTCATAGATTAAAATTAAATTTGTGTTGCTAGAATATATTTATAAAGAATAAATATCGTCTCTATAATAACTAATTTTACAGATTTTTTTTATAAACTCTAATCATCTATTATTATATAAAATATAATTTATTTGGATACACGCTTATTTTAAAATATTATTTATTCTGCAATTCAACCAATTGTGTTATTGTAGTTGCAAACATTTATTTACGATTATATGTATGAAAATAAAAATTAATCCCATCACTAGTTTAATTGTAACGTATGGTTTTAATATATACGTATCTTATTAAGCATTTAATGCTTTAAATGATATCTTAATATTTCACATGATATGATCCGACCTGTGATGAAATGACTACTTTTGAAGTAGAAAAACAAAACATTAATTTCCTATATTTTGTTTATAAATTTAACCAAAGAGGGAAAAAGATTATTTGTATATACATTATGTTTAGAAACAAACTTATTCTATGTTGAAAGATAATGCTTAGGTGTATTTCATTCAGTCATAGTAAATATAAACTCTTTCCAACAGAGCACAAAACGGATTATGTCATATTATTTTCAATAACAGATAGAGAAGTTATGAAAATCTAATTTTTCCGATTGTTATACGTTGTTCTACATTTTTCTATTGACCGTAATGCTTTTAAATATTTTCATTGAAATTTATTAAAGTATTCAATACAAAATATAACAACTTAAGAAATAAAACTATAATATTTTTTTTTTTTTGTAATTCAATAATTGTTAAATTTGTATCTGAGTTCTTAAAAAAAACTTAACTGGTCCTTTATTCACAGCTTCAATGCAAAATAAAGAAACAAATAATTTACAATGAATTTCAAATCGAAAAAAGTTTTGCAATGCATATTTATTCTTTTCTGAAAATTTATGAAATTTGCTTAAATTATATGCTGAATCTTAAGGTACTTCCACTTTATTACGACATTACCTTAATTAAAGATTTAGTTCTAAATATACTAAGCATTTGTTTGTACTTCTATGTGTAGTTTCCTTGAGTCACGAATAAACACTACAGTTCAATGGCACATATTAGAAAGCAAACTGCATTAAGAAAAAAATAGTAAATAAACAATGTTGTGATGCATAATTGTAGTTGAAATGGCAAGGCATCTTATACATTGATGATCTGCAGATTCACACACTTTGCAGATACTGCTTCAACTACATTGAAAACCAAAAGAAAAGGAATGTATCAAAAAAAAAATAAAACATTTCAACTTCATTTAAATAAATGCATTTATTTAATATCATTTTACATCACACAATCCATATATGTATTTACATTGTTTCGTTTGGAATATCATACATAAACAGCAAATTATATAACCACCAAACACTGCAGAAACACAAACATAAAAACACGCCAATTATTCGAGATTAATCTCTTTATAGCAACATCTAAATATATATAGATACGTCATTATCCATACATAAATTCCATTTAATAATTGTTCATCTTAAGTGCAGTTTTTACATACTTCTACACTTTTTCGCAGTTTGAACACAGCTTTGACAATTATAAGCCTGCTTTAATGGAAACTGTACATTGAATGGATAGTGAACATATAATACATCATGTAGAGAAAGATATCAGGTGGTATTGTACAAATTGTTTTTTTCTTCCATGAACTGTACAGCAAATAGTTTATAATGATACATAAATAATCAAACACTAATCCATATATTTATCAATCAACATAAAGGCATATACTCTTATATTTTTGGCGTTTTAGAATAATTATAAGCTCTGTGCGCTTAAAAGATAAATATCGATACTGATGTATACAAAAGAAAACTCTGTTCGTATATAAGGGATATTAGTTGTTCATTTCGAAATACACACGGTTTCGAAGACTATAATAATTATGCGCCATTGCATTGATGTATTCTAAAGTTTATAAATACAGTAATGATATCTGGAGGTAACATAATTATGTATTGGAGTGAGAATTTATACAGAGGAAGTTGTGTCAGAAATAATAAGATTTCAAGGTTGATTGATTTATTGTTTCATCAAGCATGTATAGTGGCTTTTTACATATACTTAGTATAAATTTTTAATTGCTTATTAATGTTAAATATTCTAAAAAAAAGCAGTGAAATATTTAAATAATATATAAGCTGCATTCAATAAATTATATCTTCAACATTAATTTAAGTTTTTAGTAGTCAATAATAAATGTAAATACGCAATTGTAAGTAAATAATACTTAAAATATTACTTCATTTTAAGAAGAATATGCTTTATTTTAATGAAATGTAAGGCTTGTTTCATAGCAAACATTGTTTTAGAAATACTTTCTTAAAAACTTATAATAATTATGTTTTATATAATTTCATGCAAATATATTTTAGAAAGTAAAGTATATTTAAAACAGTTATATTAAAAATACAGATTTAGTAATTAATACAGAGGTACAAAAATTGTATAAGAGAAACGAAAATAATCTCACAATTAATTTCACAACCTATGAAATACAACTTTTTAAATTTAAAAATCAAAAAAGTATTATCAATTAGCTGAAAAAACATGAATATATTTAATGTAGTTATATTAAGTGTTTAATATCTGTTTTAGTTTATTAAAATATATGTAGGAATAAATAGTTATTTGAAAAATTCTTGGAGCGATCCTTAAATATTGTTTAAGCACTCATTGTAAAGAAGCACAATCTGTAGCTGATATTTTTATTTTCTATGTTAAAAATAATAAAATGTTGCTCCATTTTAAAAAATTTTACAATGCATAATTGTTGAAACTTCTGAATTGTTATGATATTTTTAATCGACACTATTGATCAGGAATATAAAAGAAGCATAAATTTAAAAAGAAGTTTTAATACACATAACTTATGTTTCTGTTTTTTGAGCAGATTATATTCATTGTTGCCTTACTTCAGAAGCATAACTTTTAGATGCACAGAGAAAATATTGTGAAATCTTCTCGTGCTTCATCATTATGCGACTAACTTCATTCATCATAAAATTGCTTGATAACGCTTTCCTTAGATAAGTCTTACTTTTAAATATTTGTTACTTAATTATTTTCTTGTAGGTTTTCTAGAAATTGTTTTTAAATGTATGCAATCATTACATGTGTATTTCTATAATATATTATCCGTTTACTATAATCCCGCACAATTAATTTTTTACTTAAATTTTTAAGATTTGATAATCATTTCGAATGTAATCTAGTCTTAAAAGATTAAAAAATAAAGCAAAACTAAAACCAAGAAGTACAAAATACAAGTGATTTCTCTCCCCTTATTTTTGTTCACTTAACATTTCGAATGTGCATCACTACGGAACACTTCAACTAAAGAAACACGCCTTCGGGAAAAGAATGACTGCGAACAGCAGTTTCACAAAAAGAAAATGGCGACTAGATTTTTTCCCCCTCTTTCCATTCTTTTTGCTTCCGTAAGCCAACATGGTGTTTGTTCTTCCTCAAAAGGATCAAACTTAGCTCACACTCTTACGAAGCATTCAATATTTACTCAATTCATTCCCCTTTATCAGATTAAGTCAAGTCTGAACAAAAAGGTTAAAGAATCAAACACATTGTATCCATCGTCCTTTTCTTTTACCCGCTGCAGCGAAAACTTGATATTAGACTTCTTTCACAAGAGCACAGTTGAGTGTGAAGTAGCAGATGTGTGATAAAGACCCGGTTTTGTCATCTCACTTGTTTGAGTTGATCTTTGCTGCCTGGAAATACACGCCTCAGGAAGCCGAAAGCAACTTTATGGAAATGAGGTTTGCATTTTTTTTTTTTTTTTTTTTGGTACGCTCGATTTGTTTTTGTCTTGCCATAAAATGGAGATGATTTGGGCAAAGGAGAAAAAAAAAAGAGAGGGAGAATATTTATTCACTTGATTTGATACGGCAAACCTTATAATTAGCGGATAACTTTAGCCTTTTCAGAGATTATTAGCTGCGAACTGAAATTTATATAGCCTGTTGAATAAATATGTAATATTCCAGCTACTCTTCACCTTCTATTTAATAAGTAATAATTCAGTTCGAATTAAGGCATCATTAGTATTTTGTAATTCGAATGAATTAAGTTTAGAATTTTGTCTTTAAAATTGTGTTTGTCATGGTTTTTTTAAAATTGTTATTGCTGTTATAAATTTATATATATATATATATATATATATATATATATATATATATATATATATATATATATATATATATAACTATTATTTTGTATGTAATTTAATTCACTCGCTATTTAAATCATATGAGCTGGAATAGTACAACATTTCATTCAAATTGAACATATTTTGAGAAGTTTAAAGCAACAAAAAGGTATCAAAATGAGTAAAGGAGAAATATTTATAAAGTGAAGGATATACCAATTACGACATTATGCTTATTTAAGTTATTTTTACAAGGATAATTGATCCCTTTGAGGAAAAAAAAATCATTAGGTGATGATATAACTTTGAAATATTTAAAAATAATATTAAAAATCAAAACTGTATCACACACATTCCAATATGATTATTGAATACTGTCAATTATTATTTAAATAACATCAAATAGAGTTAAATAAGTTCATTTTTGTCGTAATCTTTGAGGCTGAAATTTTACTAGAGGAAATTTGATTTTATTAATTCAAATTATAATTTATGTAGTATTGTAACTTTATTTCATCAAATAATAATGGGTAACATCGACTACAATTATTCTTTCTCTATATTGAAACTACTCAAATGACATATCACTACTTGTAACTAGAGTCATCTAAGCCAATGTTCAATTAAGTTTCATTTCTAGCTACGTTTATTTTTTGCATTGCTTAAATATATAATAGGACTTACTTTTTCACTTATTTCATTTTGTATTCATTTTAAGAGCTTTAATAAACATAGATATTCACATAACATATTGTGTTTATACATTGATTTTATAATTTACTACCATTATTTTTATAAAAATAGATATGCAAGTACCAGCTTTTGTTTCCTCTTAGAATGATGTTTACCACCAATTTAATCATTCTTTTGAAAAACAAAATGTTTCCTTTTCCAATAAAGAATACGTATTTTGGTGAAAAAGTATTGATTACATAAGTCTCCGAAAACTTCTTAATTCGCTCCTTTAATGCTTTCTTATCGTAAATCAATCGCTTAGGAAAACTATTATCTTTTCTAAAAGTTGAGAAACAAAAACAACTAACCTAATGTTGCAACTTCCAATATATATATAAGCATGAATCTATTACATAAATAATACTGTATAAACAAGGAAACGAAAGAGCTGGATTATGTAAGGATATTTACTCAGAAAGACTTATAATATTATTCTGCATTAATCCTATAATCCTCACTCATCGAGCGGTTCCGATAATCTATGTACGCAGAAAATATATTAGGCACAAAATGATTTAATTACTTATTAATTTATCATTATATTGATATATTTCCAATACGTTATACTGGTGGTTCTCATTTTTTTTTCTCTGTGACCATCTTGGGTGTTAGCAAAGTTTCTTATTCACCATCAATATAAAATTTTCCAGAACTGTCATGTTTTGATTGTGAAATCTTATGCTAAAAATTTCAATATCTTTAGAGCTACAAAGTGAATATTTTGAAGACTTCAAAATTATCGATAACCCTTTCGTAAAAAAAATATACATGGTTTACTACACATGTTACAATAAAAACTGTCGGGAAATTTAAAATTGATGTCTGAAAATGTGTATAGAAGAAAAGACCGTGTTCTTTCCACTACACCAAAATTTTGCTGCACCTATATTTGAAATTATTTGTGCAATAATGAGGGTTACAAAGAGAAATAAACTTTTGCAGTAGAGCTTGGAATTTCGAATATAAATCTTTATCTTAGAGTATATGTCCTAATGCTTATCTTGGAGTAAAAGCATTTTAATTGTCATATTAGATGTTTAAATTAGGGAAGGAGAATCAGATAGTTGTTAAATTTTTTCTTTCATTTCTTGCAGGGAAAAAAGGCTATTACTTCAAATGATGACCCGTTCTTCTTTGAAAAATTTTAAGCTAGCCTATTTAAAAAGCGAGAGTTCCTTTTAGGTATTTGAAATTTAGTATTTTTTGCTAGAAGAGGAGTTCAGTTATATTTCTCATATTTCGCTCATTTCGGTTCAAATGGTTAATGTTGTGTATATCCTTATTACTAGAACTTGAAGAGCAATGGTCTTGTCTCGTTTTTTTCTGATGTTTTCATTGCTATATTAGTAACACGTATGGAGGAGATTTTGAATTTGCGTGAAATGTTTGAGTTTCAGTTGAGCATGCGTTTTCTTTTCTGGACCATTCCGGTAGATCATGGAAAACTTGCGTGTGAATTCCTCCATTTTTATAAACTCACTATTTTAAACACTTATCAAACTATTGTTTTATTATAGATTATATTATAAAGTTCTTTAATATGTTCTTTAAATCAAAAAGAGTTATAGTTTCTTCTCAAACATTTGATAGGCGTTTGAATGAAAATATTCAATCTTTGATTTGAAATTTTCTGTGAGAATATTATCCGAATTATGATACTTTTATTTTTCTTACCCTTACGTTCTAAGTGCTGCATATATTATAATTAAAAGTATTTTTGTTGAATATAAAAATTAATAGATTAAAAAAATAACCTTAATACCTTTTTCGAGAAATCAGATCTGGAAAGAAAAAAAAAAAAATAAGAAAGATTAATTTGTAAGAAAATTCGTTATATAACCTTATATAAATAATAATTTTGCTTCTAAAACGGAAGTAATACGTGTTTACTTTGCATTTTGATTCTTAGATAAGAAAGCTTTATTTGTATCATTATTATATAAAAAACTCAGTTAGAAAGTTTATTAATAAATTTAGGAGATCGGAAAACAATTGTGGGGCAGTATACTTTGCATATAAAGGCAGCAAACAGAATCATAAAAGTTTATGATTCTCTAGGGAAATAGAAATAGAAAATAAAGCCACAAAGCTTGAAACAAGTTTAATGATACTATGGAAATCCCTTGTTTATCAGAATAAAAGTGATTTATTACATCTTAAGAAATATTTAGCCCGATAATTTAAAATATTGTTTAAGATGATTTATTAGACAATGAAATTATTTTCCGTCATTTTAATTAATATGATTACTCATAAAGATGCACGCAACTTTTGAATATATTTTTTTTTTGTTTTGAGACTGAAAAACGTTAATATGTTTAAATATTTTATGTTTAGAAAAAGTTTCGACTCAAATATTTATGTTACACTGTTGAGAACTTTTAACACCATCAAATTTTACTCTTGCTGTAAAGTTCTATGATAGTATTTTTTTTAAAGAAATACCGCTTTTTAAACTTTAATTGCGATTTTGGATCAAAAACTAAAAACAATTATAAAATTAAGTAAACAAATTAAAATATGTAATACACACACACATTTTTGCAAATTTTACTGACAAATATTTCTTACTAATTGTAGAACTGATTAATTATTTTAAATCAATTTTTTTTTACGAATTAGTTAAGAGTTTGTAATGAATAGTGTTAATGAAATTAAATTTTATTTTTTTCAAAGACTACCCATAGTGAAGAAACTATGTAAAGTGTCTATTGCATACGAAAATCAAATATTCGTGATTGAACGAAACTAATAAATCAATCTAATAATTGGAGACTGCACTATGTGTGTGATTATTAATTAGGGTTAGCCTTTAAGAAAGTAATGAAATGATCAATCATACGTTTGCAAATACACGTTTGGGAAAATTTACGCTTGAACTTTTGCAGATGTTTAGAAAAATATTTACCGTTACATTTACTCACAAAGGCGGAAGCACACAATATTATTTAAAAAACATTGCTGAGATCCGGTACATATATGATGGAAGTTATTGGAGACATATAAATGCGATTTTGTTCTCTCGAAATCTACTACATTAATTGTGCTGCAGTGAAGTAGAATACAAATAAGGGGAGACATTTGAAGCGCTTATAAAGGTTGAGCTGGAGGTTAAAAGTTTAAACATCTTGAATAAACAGTAGTTGTGCTGGATATGAAATGGTACACATTTTTCAATACCTTTCCATTCTATTGTATTTCATTTATGTCTTCAAAACTTCAAACATTCACATACAACTCTTATTTCATGAGCATCCACTCAAAACATTGAATGAGCAAGTTCTACCGTCTTAAAATTGACTTTAGAATACATAGAGCTCGTATATTTTTGTGGGTATCACACAATATATTACTTGAAGCATAGCTTCTGCCATGTATATTTAGCCGGATTCGTCTTTTTCTTTAAACTGAGGTTGAATAATAACCAGCGACTAAAGAATACTTGACAAAAATACTTTGCGGGTTTTTGCTCACCTTAGAAATCCAGCAAGCAACACAATTTTTGTGATATTACACCAAGAACCTTTTAATAGACATGACACCATAGATATTATTTTGTTTTCAGCGATATTCAGAGACAACGATAACGAAGAGCACCAGAATTGCCAAACAGTGCTGGAAGCTGTCTGCCTGCAGTGTAGAGGATAGAGCAGAACTGAAAGAGGAAGACACACTGCTGCCATCTACAACAGTTTCCGCAATCAGACCTTTAGTCCTTTGAACTATTTCTTCTGAATAGTTGCTGTATCCAACTGTATTCCTGGCTGCAATGCGAATGGAGTAATCACTTTCGAAGCTCAGACCATGTATCACGAACTCATTTCCTGAAATTAAAAAGAAAAGAAAACATTAAATCACATAAATATACATAAGATATAAACGTTTTTTCTGATCTAATACATACAGTTAAATTACTCAACTTGTTTTTAATGGGCACAGTACCAGAAAAATGACCAAAATATGGAAAATGATTTTATTATTTAATTTAAATTGCATGCTTTTATAATTCAAAACTATGCAGCTCTAACTACATAATTTCATGAGATTCTTACATTTCTGTCACAGAGTGCTAAATAATTTCATTTATCTTCAAATCCTTACTCTGATTTTTCTCAACAATCATTTTTCATGATGCTGAAGAATTTAAAATACGAAGAATGTTTTTGAAATAATGTTAAAAAATGGTTTTATAACCTTATGAAAGCAATTTGATCATCAAAGCGTACATCGAAATAATTTACTGCTATCTATTGCATTGCTTACTTTACTAAGATTATTGATACAGAATATCAAAAATATCTTGACAGTTATTTTTAGTAACATTTCTAACAAATATCACACTGCATGGAAAATATAATATTTATCACGCTGTTGCTTACAGAAACACAAAAATAATAGCGACACATAATGCAATGTGTAAGTAGCGACGAATTCACTTTAACGATGCAACTTTTTTCTTGGTCGCACGATGTAAATAATACCGATAGCTTACCGATAAATAGATTTTGCTAGAAAAATATGCTGGTAATAGAAAGACCCCAAAAACTGAGATCATTAGACACCATATCTACCTAGAAGGCCGTAAAGGAAAATGAAGTTGTCTATTCCTCAAATATCCCGTACTTTAATATAATAGTAATTTTAGAACAAAAATATTTAATAATAAAAATATATATAAAGAAATTATTCCAATGATAATAATGAACGAAAATTAATACTAATAAAAGTGTAGTGGGGGGGGGCGTAGCGCAAAGATGGAACCGTCTCGGCTTATGAAAGAACGAGAAATAAGCTAGTACGAGAACTTTTAATTAGTTAAACTTAGGTAAAAAAAAAACAATACTTGTATGGAAGGAGTTTTATCATTAGGTACAACGTTAGCAACATTTTTTAATAGTGACTAGTCATTTAAATATAAGAGATCTGGTCTAAAATTATCCAGATGTTGTTGCTTATTATTACTGAACTATTTATTAGAATATAATAAGCTGTTCCTCCATGGATTATTAGCCAATATGTGATTATTTGTTCCGGACCGATCAGGCACCCATGAGTATAGTAATTAGCAATCAGTACGAAGGTACAAAATCCATTCCAATCATATCTGATTCATTATACTGGTCGCCAAGATCTCCGGATTTGATTCCATTAAACTTTTTAGAGAAGGAGGGAATTTATTACATCCAAAAATTTAAATTGTGGATTAGTTGAAGAAGCTCTTCATTCAAACAATTCGTGTAATAGCATCTTATACGCTACGAAACATTTGGAGAACACTGGAGAACTGTTTAAAAATTTGTCGTGCTTCAAAAAATGCATACATCGAGATTTATTGATTCCAAAACTTGGTGAGATGTTCATCCTATTTAATATATATATTCTGAAAGGTATAGTGAATAGTTTCGTAAAAATAAGGCTTAAGTTTTAGGATATATTTATCCCGAACACCATAAATATTCTGTTTTTAAAGTTAAATATACCGAATATTATTATTTATTAATTATAAATCTTGTAACATGTATTTCTTAAAAATATCTTTAAGTTTCGATAATGAAAAGTAAATCTTTTTCCAGTCCCTAATTTTACATTAATACCTTTAGTAATTAATCACTTTTCTAACTTTGATCATTATGGAAAATTAACAGAAATACTGGGGAAGGCACGGGATGGTACCTGTTCATGTTAATAATATGTTAATATGTTAACAAGTTTACGTAAACAATATACTTTACTTAAAATAGTTTCTCAAAAAGATCCATTTTTGATGAGAGATAGCCTTCTATTAAGACGTTCTCAAACAATTCCAACCTTGATTCACTGAATAGTTTTAATTTGGTAGCTATTAGCAGCCAATTCATAATTTGAATGCGGCCGCATCGAGTTGCCGTTGGATTGTGAATGTATGTTGAAGAAGAATACAGTCTCATTGGCTGGAAAAGTTACGACTACGATTTTTTGGGATGAGAAGAACATCACACTCGTACAATTATTATAAAAAGGAAAAACCATTAGTAACCAAGACAACAGTAAGTTACCTCGTTCTCATTTTCCTTTTCTGACAAGGATATTTTTTGAATATCCTTATACATATATAAATACTTACCTTCGCTTGCTTGATGGTATCTCGCCTGATGCCAGTCACTGTCTGTAGTCAATTTCCATTCAATTCTGTATTCTAAAACCGGTAGCAGAGCGTTTGGTATTATTTCAAATTTTATGATCAAGATTCCTGGTTCATCACTCCAGACAGTAAATTCTGGAGGGGCAGGGACAACTGAAAGTGTAAATATGTAATGTATAAAATTAAATGAAAATTATTCACTATTTATAAAATATATTCTCAATTGAATTACTTCAATTTTAATTAAAAAGTTAGGATTTCATACGACCGCTTTGAAATCAAATTTTATATAAAGGGTTTTTGAAGAAGATATTACACACAAATAAATTCAATGAAAACATTGATGATTATTTTTAAAGAGACTAAATCTGCTATTTTTAAAAATTCTTTATTAATGTTTCAATATCACATTAATTATCATATTAAGTTATGTTAACATGATATATTCATAGTCTAATAATGTTCTAATAATTTATTTATAATGCAAAACCAAAATATTTAAGATTTGTAAGCCTAAAAATAAAATTTTTTATTTCATTATTTAACATATTTATTCTATAACTTATTTTGAATTTTATAATACAACTTTATAAGTGGTACTTAATGGATATTCAGAAAAGTTAGTTTTCATATGTATAAACCATACTAAAAACAATCGCAACTGTTTGAAAAAAATGAAAAATAAGTGACTATTTATGAATCCATCTAGTGAACATCTGTAAAAATGATTTTAAGAATTTAGAATTCCCACATTGACTTAAGATAATTATTTACACAATTTTTGAGCAAAAAAATATATAATGACATAATTTAAATCTACCAATGGAAAAATAACACATTGTTTATTACTTTTATTTAAAACTTGCAAGTAAAGCAACTTACGTATAATAAATTAAAAATCCAACATTTTCTTAAGTATTCGATCTATTAAAACATTCATCAACAACATAAACCATGTTAATACAATAATTTGTGAGAGCAATGAAGTACAGCTAACTTCATATAATTTAAAATTCCAGAAAACATGTTCATTGATAAGGAAGAGTAATCCTCGAAGCACTATTCACATATCTTAAGAGATTTTTTCATAAAAAAAAATTGTTATACTACATTTCACAAAACACGTTTGTTTTCCCAAGTAATTATTTTGTATAAATACATGTTCCTCATTAGCCGCTAAAAATAAATATTAAACAAACACAAACTTCAAATTCTTAACTCATTTTCTGATCTAAATTTTAATTACCCCGAACGCTAACAGGCAACAACACAGCGTCAGGCAATCAATTATTCCAAAGTACCTTTCATTTAATTGATTTTTGAAGCAAACTAATATGGCGAAATGCTCGGGGCTCCGTTCTTAATTGAAGCAGAATTTCGCAATGGAACAATGCTCTTACGCGATTAAAGCCTTTTTCTCCTAATGCCGTTTTGTTGTCTCGCGAGCTTGTGTCTGAAAAGAGCGGGAAAACGGTTTACTGGTTAAGTAAACAAAAAAAGTCAGACAGCGGAAATGCCAGGATCATTTACGCTTTTACTTGGTAAATGTATTTATGTGAAAATAAAAATAAACCGTCGGATTTATCTCGATAATTTTCCAGCTTTCTGGTATTAAGGGGGAAAGCTAATAACGTGAATAAAATAGGGACTATTTAGTAATTCTGCAACGTTTCAAAAAGTTTGAAATGGGAAAAGCTCTTACTCTGGCGAATTGAGCCGCAGAATATTTGTGTTTTGTTTAGGAATTAAGTTAATAAAAGGCTTCTGTAACTGAATTCAAACCGTTTTATTGTCCTTTATTTAAATAAAGTGAGGGATAAAATTTCTATGAATAATAGAGTTCGTTTTTTTTAGCAGTAGAATATTTTTTGGATGAAGTTGTTTACGAAAGATGTGTTTATTTACCGATATAAACAGTAAAATTGAGAAGTTTTAGAAATTTCGTCATGCCTGTTTGATCATTTTTATAGTATGTTATTGTTAACTAGACGTTTCTATTGTCATGACACTGATGAAAATTAATTCAATAGGAAAAAGATATTATCTGAACGTATTTTGTTTAAATATTTGCTTTCGTGTGATATATTTTTTAAATTAAAATAATATTTATTACTTTTTTGCTTCCATTTTGAAATAAAAAAAATTTAAAAAATATTTGCATAGAAATTTTATTCATGGAGAGGATATATACATATACTCACAGATTGCATTTATTATTAAAATGTAATTAGCTGCAAAGAAGAGCCCGAAATCATATCTTCAGTAATTGTAACTTTAGTCATCAGAATATTATTGACTAAACTAAGCAAGGTGTATGATACACTAAAATACTACTAAAACCCCTTACGAGAATGTGTGTTTTGCTACATTAAGTTACATGTTGCCCAATTTAGTCATTTTCTGTGATGACAGTTATTAAAATAACAAGGCATGAGTGCTCTTCTATAAAATTTGACTTCTATTTAGAATTAGAAAGAATGCTTCATACTATTATTGAATTCATAAGGTATTTAAAACTAAAATACATAGCTGAACTTTTTGAAAGGATTTAATCATAAATTTCAGATTTAGTCCTTCCTATGAATCTGTAACATGTATT
>BMAW01070443.1:257631-325250 GCA_019974015.1 Nephila pilipes | reverse complement strand
TTTTTTTTTCTAAAGAAGGCCGAAGGCTTATAAGCATTCGGCTTAATCTAAATGATTGAGCACCACACTTATGCAATACTCAACACGAGTTTAATAATCAAATGCCGCCCTTATCATCAAAAGACATCCTCTTCCAGCATCTGCGAAAACATTAATGAGTTTGTTTCCTAACCAAAGGATGTATAATTCTAATCAAGGAGCCAACAGCGACCGGTTGTTGGCAATAAAAGGATCAAGTGTTCATTCCCAGAAGCTGATTTGTGCAAATTAGCAGCCGGCTAATTGAGATTTAAGACTCCGAAAGGCAAATTATATTTCAGGATTTTACAGCGACTGGGGAAAGGAATCGACTCATTATTACCCTAGGTGCAATTAAAGATTGCATAAATGCTGAGTGCGCGAATTTATTCTCAACTGCTTTTAAATGAATTTTGAATAAATATATTGGGTTCTTGATTATGTTTTCGATAATAGACATAGAATAGTAATTAAACTTAATAAGTCGTGAAAAAGGAATATAATTATTATTATACAGGTAACAAATGAAAACTTTTCCTCATTAATGAATAAAATTAATATAAATATTATTTTATTTATTACACATTATTTGACATAATCATAATTTCGATAAATATAGTTATTAACAAACGTAAATCAAATACAAGCAATAATGCGCAGTAGGATTTTATGTTAAAGTGCATCGTGAACATAATGGGCGATTAGAAATATTTCGTGAGCAAAATACGCTATAATTTTGTATCGGCTGGTTTAAATAGAAACAGAAGTTATTCTTATTAAAAATTAAATACATACATACACACACACACCATACATACATACACACACACACACACATATATATATATATATATATATATATATATTTTATATCAGTAATAGAGAAGGGTTATATTTTAGTTTTTGAAATTAATTTTGAGAAAATAACTCAGTATATTGGGTACCATTAGGCTTATTGCTTTAATGTATCGTAGAAAAAAATGTATGTTTAGTTGCGAAAAGGCATACATGTATCATCATTTATTCGTGGAAAAGCTTAATATTATACGTTTTTAAGACATCAAATAAATAGTATTTGTATATTTTTATTTGTAATATATACGCTATTAACTCTAAGACTATATAGTTAAATTTAAGAAGAAATTGGAGAAATAGAATTTAAAAAAATGTATCCAGCGTTATTTTTTTTTTCACCATTTCAACATTGATAAATTGAAAGCACTCGTGTTTATTGCAATTTTTTTAGAATTCAAAATATGATCTAAATTCAAAAAAAGCAAGGATAAAATTGTATTTTGTGAACAGAATAATGAATACTGCATATAAAATTTTAAAAAGGGAGAATGATTTTTGAAATGATGATCCCACTTAACTAGTTGTAATGTGTACTTTTCCAAGGCTCAGAATAAAAAATAAACTCGTAAGCGTTATTCAGTGCACATCTTTATAAGTTTAAAAAATGGCAGAGATGCGATAGTGACAAAACAAAACATGATTAATATGACATAGTTTGTAAGTTCTAATGACAGAAATGAGTAAATCAAAATTTTACTTCCTTGAAATTCACGTTTTTATTAAGAAAAATTGTTTTTACTGTCCATGTTAATGAGCAAATATTTTTTTTTTAGTTTTAAAACAGAAATAACTTGTTTTGCATAGTGAACAATGTCTGAAATGTTTTTAATGATGGTGTTTATTGCAAAAAAATACAAGTAAAATTTTTATTTTTTTTCCGTGTATTGCTTATGCGGAAAAATGTTTTCTTAATTTAGTTATTAAAAAACCTTAGGCTTTATTTGAGAAAACAAAGAAATTAAATATAATATAACAGTAATTACAAGATTTTACAATTACATTTTCTTCCGCTAATTTTCAACATCAAAAATACTTTTTAATTCTTAAACTAAGCCATCCTTTCGAATTAGAAAAAAATAAAACTCAAAACAAATGATCCATAAAAAAATTCCAAAGCCCCAGGAATTTCATCAAAATTTTTGAATCACCTACCATTAAATAAAAAGAATTCCGCATCAGTATCCAAATTAAACTTTCAAAATTCAATTTACGCCCGGTGCTATTTGAAGGCATGCACTATTCTCTATGGTGAACATTAAACGAATGCCGCGGAATGACTCCAATTTCATCTAGTGCGAACCGGGTTCGTTTTCTTCCAGAAAATGGTGCCGCGTGGGGAATATTTTCTTGGAAAGAAGAAATTTAAAACATGTTCCTTTTATTTCAAATTCTATTGCGCAGCAAGGAGACGAAAGAAGTTTTTGAGGAAATAACGATGTGTGTGATTTGGTCGACACCTGTACCACCATATTTTGAAATGAGGTCAATAAAGACTAAAGAAAATGTACCTGTGTGAATGGAATATTTCAGCACGTATTCTCTTAGAGATTGTGTAAAATATATGCAGTTTCATTTTGCTCTAAACTTTATTTTAATTTTGATGAAAAACTAATTTTCTAACGGTTTCATTTGAGAATAAATATTCAAAAGTGTAATTAAAGATATTCTATAGTTAATACTCTTTCAACAAATTTATATCCTAAATAATCAAATATTAATATTCTGATCAGCAACACATATATAAAGCGCACAAAATTTTCAAGTTTTTTTGTTATTTTCATTTGAACTAAAAATTAATATTTATTTCAAAAGCTAAGATCGCTGGTAGTGAATACAGTTTATCTTCGTTATGATCTTATTTGCCTAAGGTGCTCCAAATGCTTATTAATTTACGAAAAAAATATCTATCTGTGCTCTAGATTAAACTCTTTTAACACAAGGAATGTTGAACGGGGTTAAAATGATGAAGTGGTTGTTTGGTTGTTAATTAACGCCTCACTTATTTGCAAAGCAAGGGCTAATGACGACGAACTTTGTAATTTTGAACCAGGATCAAGCGACAATGACTATATTTGAAACAGCATCCTCCTCTTTTAACATTCGCAGAAGTTAAAAGAGAAAGATGTAGCGACGACAAGACTGTGAGTCCAAATAAATTTCACATGCATCATCTTCGCTACATATAGGGTCTTTAGAAGACTGATGACTCGAATATACTGTGGGAATAAAATATTGACACACAAGTGCTCGAAGTCATGGCCACTCAGTTGTTGTGGCCAAATAATAAAAGAATAATTGAAATAGAGAAACATAGGAGAGCAAAAAGCGTGAATAGGTGAAATCACGAAAATAGTGAATTTTTAATAAAATATTGAAATATTTTGATTAAAAAACACTTCCTTATTATAAAATTGATCATAGTTTGGATTTAAAAATAGTTTCTCATTAAACTATGTTAGATACGAATTCCTTGCACAAATTAAAGTCATTTTAATTCTGTCTCTTGAAAATAGAAGCCAGTTATATATTTAATATAGAAACAGGAAAATATTTCTCCAATATGTTTCTCAAATATTTCTTCAATAATCATATCAATATAGGCAAATCAAGTGCATGCCCTAAGACCTTGAAAAGTTGTTAGTATTCTTAATTCATAGGTTTTTTTAAAGAAAAAGTTTATTTAATAAAATTTCCGTTTTAGAAAATATTGAATAAAAGACTTAGTTTTATTAAATTAATTTGGCATATATATTAAAAAAAACCTAGTTTTATTGAAGTAATCTAGTATACATAATGAAAAATATAATACTATAAAATTTCATATTATTATATGAAAATGTACATCGTTTCATGTCCATATTTCATTCGAGCGCCGTGTGTTACAAATTTGTGCAGACGTATATAACAGTTAAGGTCTCCTCGATTTTACGGACATATAAGTGATGATGAACACATTGACGAGTAACTGCCATTTCCTGTAATTTAAAGTTCAAAATTTATGGTATTATTGGAATTATAGTCTGACTAATATTGATGAAATATTAGACTAAAATAGTTTGATGATGAATATTAGTCGCATAAAGCAGCTGATACATTGAATGAAAACTAATGGTTAAAGCAGTATATTCGATTCTGATGTTTGGAAAGGGAATCACATTTATACGTGTTATTATTTAGTTGATCCAATTTAATGCATGCATACCTTGAATAAGCTATTCTTCATCATTTGAGGAGCAATAGTAGTCAAGTGGTTAAGACTGTGCTTCTTGCTTGTAAAACTTGAGTCTCTATGAACGTATAAGATGTTAAGGATTGCAACAAGCTCAAGGGAATTTCAGAGTTTGAGCAATAGTATCATGATAACAATAGCTCAATTAAGAGTAGTTCAACAGTTCCTTTTCATCATACGGTCATGGTTGAAAATTAAAAAGATTCGAATGTCTTAAGGAATTCATATTAAACTCATATCTAAAGGATCCATGCTGCTCACAATGAATACATTTGCTGCTTAGCCAACACATAGGCATGTAACAAAATTGTGCATTTCCCTGTTATAGGGCTCCTATTCCTGGTATTCTATTGCCATAATCAATTTTCATCGCGAAGCCCATTTTTCTTTTTACAACTTTTTACCCTGTAACTCAAAATGGTTTCATCGTGAACATACAGATTCATGTCTTGGCCAATTTCATATTTTCTTTTCACAGAAAATGATCTCGTTTTTGAAAATTTGATTTGATATCCGTACCACAGTTTGGTAATTTAAATATTGTTCACCGTATAAGTACAGTTAAGAGCTATCGAGGTATCCGTAATGTTAACAAATCAAAAAATTCAATGCGAATTCGGGAATGCTTCAGAACAAATAATATGCTGATTATATAATTACGTTTTATGTTTTTAAACATAAAAAAATAATTTAATACTTTCCTTTCTAAATTATTTTTCTTTAACCTTTAAAAATTAATTAGTTTTCTTTCAAATTATTTCTTTATAATTACTACTTAATTATATATATATATGTGTGTGTGTGTGTGTACAGATAATAATAATTCGGCCGGCAAAGTCTATAATGCTTTAATTTGTGGAGAGGCAGATCTATCCCTACATATTAAAACTTCAGTAATCAAAAGGATTCGCCATCTGTTGATAATTAAGTGGATTAATGAAGAACAGTTGTGTTTCAACAGAAGGCAGACAGATTGGCCCAAGGCGCGATTAATATATGTATGCATGGTACTGCATTCAGACAATTATTCCGTTAGAGAATCAGACAAATTTTAATGATAATATGTTAAATTTTATTAGAAAGATCACTAATCTATAAGCCTTAAGGAATGCCAACCCTTAACATTACAAGTTTAAGCCACGCGCGCGGAATCAATAACTTTTATTAGAAGTTAAAATTTTAGCAAAGTATAAACGAAGAGTGTTTGAAAAATTTGCATTTCAAGATAAATTGGAACAAACATTTTTCTCTTGTTATTTTATAGATGAAATTATTATGACGTTTTACTAAGTAAAATTTGCATATCCCGGTGTTGCTATAGAAACGCCACGAATTAAGGGATAATAGTGAACTGAAGTATAACTCCAAGTAAAATGTTATAAAACGTCATTCTATATGTCGGTGGTAAAGGATACTCTGGCTATTTTTTAAATATTAATTAATACAATTTTAAAAAATCAATAAGACTTAAATGTTCAATAAATTTGATAGTCAATAGAATAAAAAATGAAATATGCAAGTATGTAATGAAAAATATTCATCAACAACAAGTTATAATTAAAGAAACACAAAAATTCTTTAAGCTGCCGTAGAATTTCAAAAAAATTGACATACAGAATTTATTCGCAAGTATGTCACATTAGAAATCAAATGCAATAGATTATAAAGATTTACACAACTATCGAAATCAAATATTTGTGCTAAAATACTTCAAAGTACACCCACATTTAAATAATCTCTATATCCCCTCAAAAATTCTTAAACTAGGCCAACTTTCAATCCTCTGCGCGTGAGAAAAGAATTCACCCAAAACTGACAACAAAAATAATCGTTTCCTCTTCAAGTAAAATGAAATAGAATCGTATCTCTCCTTCTTTTTTACACCCTTTCGAACAAATGAACTTCACATGATAATGAAGCAGAGGTTTTTTATTGATCACCGACACCGAATGTGATGGTTAGGGTTAATTTGTTTCCTTTTTTACTCTCATTATTCTTTAAAATCGCTTTTCGGTTTCGAATTCTTAATGATGATAGATGAATAAAAAATGAGCGGGTAGATTTTTTTATGCGCATATCGTATTTCTCTAAACAATTTTCCCGAATGGGAATGTTCTTATTTTCGTGTTTTTCGGAATGAAGAAATTTGAATACGTTTAATGAGAAGAAAAAAAAATCTTTTATGTAATGGAAAATGTGATGGTATTTATTAAGGTAAAAAATACGAATAAAAATATTATATATTCAAAGGATTTGTTGATTTTCCAGATTTTAAAAGTAATTTTAATAGCATTTTCGACAGTATTATGTAGTATAGTATTAACATAAATTTTAAGTTTATCCTACCTGAAAATTACAGAAAACATTTGATAGAGAAATAATTGATTTTTATAATGATACGTAACTATTTTTTTGAACTTAACATCTCTCTTGTACTTTTATTTTCCATAACGATGAATTTCTACTGAACTATTATAAGTTAAGAAAGATAATATTTGAATGGGGAATTGCTTTTTCTAAATTGTTATAAAAATAAATCTAATTATACACTGGATTCCGAATTGTTAAGCAACAAATAAGAAATCATGATAAATAGGCTAATATTAACTGAAATTTCTTGAAATTTGGGTAAATTACAAATAAAAGCAAGTTATATCGACTATCAATATACAATAGAATTCCGCTGCCATCACTTTATGTAAATACGATGCATATAAAACCAATAGGAAGCAGCAGCTATTCAGTAGATGGCAATTTATGAAATAATTCCGAGATAATTAAGGTATAAAATTGATTTCGAGTGCCATTTGCAATCAGAATTGTATTGCAAAGCCATAGAACGACTAGAATCAGGTCAACAGTAATCTGACTACGCTAGATGACAAACTGTTAATTGTTTCTGGGTTCCGTTAGTTGTGGCTGCAGTTTCCAACCACTGGTTTAGTTTCTTGACGATCTATTGAAGGTTGTATGAGAGTTATTAATTTAGATGATCGGTACTTGCCTCTTAGTATACATTGCAATAGCAACTTTCCCCCCCCCCCCTTAGATGGATGTTCATTTCTGATACAAGAAAGACAGATTCAGGAACGGCAGTGCGCAGAAGGCTGCATGAAGGAGAATTGTATGCTAGTCGACCGTTAGTGTGCTTCCCGGTTTCCTCCTGTCATATGAAAGAGCACTTGTATTGATCAAAAATTCATGTAAATTGGATTTAGGTTGAACGGAGTCTGTTCTTTTCACTTCTAAATACTACTTTACTTCATAGAGTGATTCTCGACGTGTGCATATTTGAAGAGAAGCAAACATTCGATATTTTCAGTCTAACATGAAGGAAAATGTTATATATTCAGGAGGTAGTGTTCTTGTTTTGAAAGGAGTATCTGCAGGTAGGTATTCTGAGCTGTATATTTTATCGTATGGAACTTTCGACACTCAAAGTTACAAAGATGGCGTAGTAGTTCCTATTCTCTAACCATATGCTGGCGCAGTTGAAAACGATTTATTTTGCACGTTCATAATCTCCACCCTCTGACTACTCAGTTGAAATCCGATTTTTCTAAAGTGAATCTATACTTCAATTGAAAGGCAACACGCTCTCCTATCATTAATTCCATTGAGCATGTAATGGACATTATCAGGAGACGTGTTGCTGGATTCCAAACCTTACATGGGATTAAAACTCTTTACCTGATCGATGATTAATACAGATGCAAAGCATTGAAAACTTCATAAATAGGACGGAACATCGTTGACAGACCATGACTACTGTTCGGTGTGATCATACTCACTATTGAAATTTTTTTCCTGTATTTAATTGGTATGTTTGAATTAGGTACTTAGGTTACTTTTGATGAGACAAAACTACAGTGCATAAAATATGCACATGTCTTAAGCTACATGTAGGATAGAAAATATTACAACCAAGTTTAATTTATTTTACTTGCTTACTTTTTGAGCATACCTTCTGAGTCACCAGTTTTCAAACTGCTCCTTAAGTTTTCGATATGAGTATGATATTTAAAAAAGTGTGGTAACTATATTCTCTCCTTATAGATTTAAAAATTTGGTAAGCAAATATTTCTATAAAATCTGTCTAGCATGCCTTAAAAAGATATACATATAATAATTAGATAAAAATATTGGGAAGATATATATACTATCCTGTATGTGTGGATGTGTCACTATTTATAAAGAACAACAATTAATCTTAGTTTCTTATTAAAATTTATAATCTATTCAAAATAGATAATGGTAAACATTAAAATGAAGGGAATTGGCTAAAAGGCAGCATACGCTAGGAGATATCAAGTAAACTTTTTCGCCAACTTAAAAGCAATATATACGCCTCAAAGGGCAAATGATATGTGAAGCTTCGTCTGGCAAAAAAAAATAGTATCAATTCAGGTGCATATTTAATTTTCTTTTATGAAAGAATTTTTTTGGAAAATTAAGTATAAAAAACAGTATTTACTAATACGTATTGCGTTTAGTCTGTAGTTTTAAGTGTAAAATTAAAATGTGCATTTCCGAAATTCAAATACGTGTAGAATTTTATATTTTATGTATACAATGCGAGAGAGAGAGAATCATGAAAGACAATGAACATATATAAATATCTTCACTATTGTTTCGTCTTTTATTGATTTTTTGTAGCACATTTCTTTATATAGAACTGTAACTACTTAATTTACTATGGTACTTAACTCTGACTGCTCAGTTTAAAATAAACATGCTGAATGAAGCATATTTTAGAAAATATTTCTTTAAATTTAATGTCTAATTGTGAATATTGAATATAATTTAATACCAAAATAAAAATTCGGACACAATATAAAATTCAAAGTGGTTTCTAGAAATTAAGCAACCGTTCAAATTAAGCTGCTTAAGTAAAATGATGACAAGGGTCCGTTTTTTTACCCACGATGTTAAATTCAAAATGATCCCTCACTAATTAAAACAATTTTTGTTATAGCTCTAATAGAAAAAAAAATAAAAATATCAATTATGCTTGACATGATAAAAGAGAAAAATATTGGATTACCTAATCCGCACTTAATACCTATGCTCAACTTCAAAAATAATTAAACAAAAGTGACAACTAAATTCCTATCTGAAAAGCTATGAAACACTCTTTATCAGTAGCTTCTTTCCATCAAGACCGTGAAATGATTCATATTATATAATTACAAGAAATGTATTTAAAGATTAGATTAGATTTTTTTACGTTGCATTACAAGCAACACGAAGGTATTTAAGCAATTGGGTCTCTATTTATCAAAAATAATTCATTACATTTTATTCAGATATATTGCTATTAAAGCATTTTAAAAAAATTAAATTGTTATAATGTACATATATTTACTAGATATATTTTTCAATCATAACTATTTAATATTACTAATCATTGAAGAATTATCTTGTAATTAATTAGTAACCAATTACAATCTCTCAAGCACTATTAGGTGTGATTATTAAATAAATCTTTAGTTGAGTTTTTGCAAGAAAATTTTAACAACTTGTATAAATATATATCACTCTGTAAAAACAAAACTTACAAAAAAACAAAAATTTTAAAAACTTGCAAAAGCAAAAAATTTAAAACATTGATACAAAATCTGCAAACGATTTTAGGGAACGATATTTCAGAAACCATTAGTAATTATTTGAATTTAATATGTGTTATAGAACTAACAAAAAAACTTGCTTGCAAAAATACATATTAACATATTTATTATCATTTTGTTCTGAAAAAAATTGTTGTGCTACAGTTTTGTAAAAATTTTACGTTGGGTATTTTTTATGACAGAAAAGTAAGTAATTTAAATTAATCCATGTATAATTTAACAATTCATCAGATTTTTTTGATTATGGTAATGACCACCTAAGTGAAATTTTTATTAACTAAGAAGAGGAAATAAATTATGCTACATAAAATACATAACTGCAATAGAAACATAAAGTATATTACCTGCAGAATGCTCTTCCATTTCTGGTTGCTGATACGGTACAGCTTGCTGTTACCCAACAACACCATTTCTCTGAACCACTCAAAAACAGGCGGGGGTTGTGAGTGGGCTGCACAGGTTAGATTGGCACTAGAACCGATGACTCCGTGGGCGAGTTCCATGTGGGGTGTGTGCCAGATGGGCCTATCTGTGAAGAATGCACCTCTGTAATACATTGAGTGCTATTCAACTGATTTAAACATAAGTACTACATTGTCGATAAATTTCTCTAAAACCCATTGACGAAGATTTCATAATATCTAAGAAGTATATAGATCTTTAAAAATTATTTTTATTTAAAACTCACTGCTTTGAATAAATGTAATGATTTCTGTCAAGTGGAAATCTAATGAATACAGTTCCTTGTAATGTGAGCAGCTAAAATGATGGACAATAGTATTAGCCACGGAAAATACATCACATTTATTAAGAAAAACCTGTAGGAAACTATGAGGTTTTCAGAATTCTTTATTGTTATCTGATATGCTACAGGAGGAATCTAACGTATAAGATACACACTAAATTTGGTGATTTTTTGGATAGACTAGGATTTTATTCTGACAAAATTTATTCCCTGGGCAATCCTTGAAAACAAATGTGGTGATTTATTTTAAAAATTATCAAAATTGCAAGTATTCATCGCATATGTTATTTTAATCATATATATTAATCAGGATAGGCAAGGAAACTTTCAGCAGAAAAATCAAAATAGTCTCCTGTGAGCTGTTAATACTAAATCTTACGAACCCTTATAATTATGCAACGACATTATCAGTTAGATCTTAAATTAACACAGGTCTTCTCAATGACATGCTTAAAGGAAGAAATTAGCGATACGTTTTTACATTTGGCTAACACATGAAATTTAATTTGAATTAAGGAAGGGAAACCGACGTTAATTCATATAATATAAACGCTAGTGAAACTACGCTATGTCTCTTTTATCAAGATTAAAATTTATAGTATATGAAAAACAATTGCCCACTGTTTGGATTTTAGAAAAGAGAATATTGTTTGAGCGAAATAAAACATTTTAATTTTCTATATAAGTACATTAGTCTTACAAGGTATCTCACATGGTAAATATTTATCAATGAAATATATTATATTACTTAAAACGATCAAGAAATTCTCTACAAGCTATACTTGAGCAATATGCATCTACGAGAAAAATATATATTTGCACAAATTAATTTCTTAAATACAAATTTGAAAGATAAATTTTTCAAACAACTAACAAAAATAATAGTCGTGAATATATCCTAATGTTGATATTTGGAATTAGAAGTGTTGTTATGATCGTTGATAGTCATACAGAGTCAACATTGGCAAAATTCCTTTAATGTTTCCTTAATCCTAAATTTCTTCTTTAACTTTGGATATTATTTCTCTTCAATATGAGATTTAAATACTGAATAATGTATAAGAAATAGAAAATATCTTAAAATATGCTGTACAAGTGTAAAATTATTAGAAACTATTTCATTTACGTATAGTTAAATAGAATTAGAGTTATGTATTTATCACAAATAATTTTTTTATCATTTTTTCACTCAATGTATTAATCGAGAGAGTGTGTTAGCTCACTTCTAGAGGCCGTATCAATATATATATTACCAAACTTCAAAAATCCTTTTAAGTTCTTAAATATGGAGTTTTATTTACTAGCAAAAGGAAGAAAGACAGGTTCATTTGATACTATCTACCGGTGTCTTATTGTAACGGATTCTTATACGCATTTCCTTTAACTAGCTTTGGTGCTACTGTACTACGTTATTTGAACTAAGAATATTGCCTTGTGAAGAACCATGTTTAACGTTACCATGGATTTTATAACTACATTACAGTAATTCAGTCAATATAGTATTATGAATAAGTATTGTAGTGAAAGACTTGAGATAATGGGAGAATTAGCAAGATTTGTGAGCACACTATTCAGGAGCAATCAACAATAAGGTATTGAAGTATATAACTGGCTCAGTTTGTGTTACTAGAAGTCTTTGCATCCTATTAAATCAAGGGTGTTGTTCGGATCCATTGAGATAAGTAGAATTTTCCATTATAAAATCATTGATTATTGAAGCGATTAAGCCAATGCTATACTTTAATAAATTACTTCTATTTTCCTCATTCTATGAATTAAGCTCAAATTATTTTCTTGATAGACGATTTATGGGATCACTAGTTAAAGCTCTTAATATTACTAATGATACCAGTTCTTTACATTACAATAGCTTATTTTATAATTAAAGATAAATTATTCAATATTTACGAATGTTATAGCGCATAAATGTTTATAATCAAGCTATAGAATGATAAAGCTTTTTCTGCAAATCCTTAACAATTTGATCTTCGATTCTTTCGCCTATAATTCTATCGTCACAAGTACATTACATGAAGTAATTTTCTATAAACATCATATCAAAGATTCTTTTGATTATTTACAATGATGTTTATTAGAACAAGAATTTCTTTTTTAAAATTGCGAAAATTTAATAGTTGGAAAAATGTTTTATTTCTATTTTTAAATTAATTTTACAGATATAATTCAGTGAATCAGAGTCAACAGGACTATTGATTTATTATAATGTAACAAACATATATATATGCTTCCGAGTAAAAACTATACTTGTATAATATTTTTGCACACAACCTAAACATAAAATGTTGTCAAGTAAATAATAGTATTTTATTCATAATTTATTCACTATAATAATTCTGAAGCTATAAATTTTTTTAAAAAAAATAGAAGTAATGTTTTTACAAAAAATAACCTACTTCAAGCATTATTCTATACTTAATTTTAACTATTTATTAAATTATCAGGGATAAATTGTAAGCATTCTCATTTATTCAACTTCTACTTCAGAACTCAAAAAATGATCTTATCTACAATTTGAAGGGAAAAACGTTATTTTGTAATTAAGAAAACTAATACTACAGTTAAAATAAAATTTGGATTTTTTTTAAACAATATTGAACTTAGTTATAATATGTGTTGCTCCTAAGCTCATAATAAAACTTAAAAACTTGGATGTATTATTATATAAAATATAGGTTGCTCTACCATAAAGATAAAATGCAGTACGCTTTTATTTATGCATACATATGCACACACATAAACACACACATATATAAGTATGTATGTATAATCCAAGTTATAGTAAAATGTACTATATATAACTCCTTTATAAATAAATATAAATTCCTATTTAACTAATATATGTACTTTTAATGGGGCTTCAGATTCCTGAATAGGATTCTGTAATTCTTTATTGTGTTGTCAACATTCGTTCTTTGCATATATTAATTTCCCATGATCATATCATATGGAAGAATTTTTGGGATCCTGGTGGAAGGCAATTTGATTTAACTTATAATGCAATGTTATTTTCTGTTAGACATGTATGATATTCGAACGGAATACATGTGAATTTCTTCCTTCAGGGAATTCTGATGGGATTTCGAAGGAGCGGAAAACGGATCCGAGACGAAATATTTGTCTGGAAACATTTTCTATACGACTCTATAGGTATCTGCCTTTGAGGCCAGAATGGCTCCGTCCATCAAACAACATTTTAGGAGGAAGATGACTTGACAGTGCAGAAACTGGATTTACGTAGAAGTATTTGTGGCTATGTAGCATCTTTTACTCCCCAGATAGCTCTAGGTGTCATGGATGATGTGAAACCATCGCCTTTTTTTATATTTCGGATATAATACTCGTTTTCTTTCCTTTACCTTTTGGTTTCTATATGTTCCCTGGTTTCAGGACTTATAAAAGTTGGATAGAGTAACTGAGATTTGATTTATTTGAAGACCGATGGTTGCTGAAGAAAAATTGTTATCTGTAAAACTGATTATGTATAAAAACAGTTTTTGCAATTCTTTTGAAGTATAAGATAATTTAAAACTATTATTGAAAATAACACATTGAGTATAACCTAGATGTACAGCTAACTTCCAACATGTCTATTCACACCAATTCCCTTTGATTAATATTTGTAGTTTCTTTCTGATTTTATATTGAAGTTCCCAGGTTCTTCCCAATAAAAAGAAACGTGATGTAAATTAAGTAAACCTTAAATGAGTATTGAATAAATATAATCAAGTCGTTTAAATGTGGCAGGAGAATGAATATAATAACAAGATTATGATAATAGGAAGGCTGTTAGTGTGATGTGCTCGGAAATCTTCTGGTACATATAGTTGATTTAGAGAGATTAGGATTCATTGGTGCCGGAGTAACTGAATACTTGGAGATACTCGCATCGTTTCCGGTAAGCGTATTATTTGATGAATTATGGAAGTTATTAGTACTATAGCGGACAGAGACATTAAGCTGTTTGTGAAAATAACATATATAATAAACATAATAAACATATATTTTTGATATTATTGAATATTTTAATTACTTTGTCTGTGATCAAATCACAGTTTAGATATCATTAGAGTAAACATTAAAATGACATTCCAAACGTATAATGGTATTTCATCACAAACGTAATATGATATTTTAAAATTTGTTCAAATATTGTGAAAGAAACTAAGGGAAGAATTAATGAATAATATAGAGTAAAAACTAGTTGCATTACTCACTTAACACGATATCCTAAATTTGTTAAGCTCTGAAGAATTACTTATGAATGAAATTGTTTGTATTAAAAATAGCAACGAGTGCGTTCAAAACACAAACTTATGAATACACTGCAACAGATCCGAAACTCGCATTTAACGTATGGCTATCAAGTATTAAATAGCATATTGTAAGTTTATAACATCATCTTGTAGCGAATGACTAATGAAGGAAGAAGAAAAATTTTCCCCAAAAAATTGTTTATCTTCTAAGATTGTGGTTATTCTCCAGTTTTTCCAGAAAAAAAAATGGATTACCGATAATGTATTACTACAATAACTTTCTAACAATTCAAGCATGCTGTAACACTATTAGCTATTTTCATTGACTGTGATTCCTTGAATACCACCATACTTGCTGAACTATACATACTCTGAACCCATATTCTTAGCAAAATTAAAATAAATTACATATTTAAGAATATATATAATTCATAACATTATCAATATTTTTTCTGTGTTCCAAGCAGTAAAAAACAAAAACAAAAATGTAAGAATATTTCTTTCGATATATACCACAAAAATAATTTTAAATGTATATTTTTCAATAAGATTACTTTTTTAATTAATGCATTCATGTTGAAATAATTATACTTCAGTGATTGAACATTGCTATGAGTAAATTGATTATAATTCTATTTCACAGGAAGAGTGAAATTTTAAATGTGGCGTCAATTAATGAAACAGGTCTGCTGTATGAAAGCATTCAATGAAATTTTATTAAAAGTATGCCACCTGAAAGCAATCCTACATGAACCTTTCAGATTATTCTAAGTACAAAGTTATGGATTTCTACTTGCTATGTTTTGACAATCTTTGCCCCTTTTAAAATAAAAAAAAAATGACAATTTTATCTTACTATGAAATTTTTAATGTAGATATTAAACAGAAAACTGAAGGAATTGTAACTCTTTTTCATATGAGATTTAAATAAAATAATATTTTTTTGTATAAGTATTTCCGATGAGCTTTTCTAAACACATGTTATTAATTTATTTGGAAATTTTATTGCGAAACGTTTCATTATGAATATTGAATAGTAGCAGTTTCGAAGCGTGAAGTATGAAAGAAAAATAATATGCCAAAATTTATTTGAGTCTTAGAAATGTGGTTCCCAGGAATAATTAATTAAGAACATTGCATTTTTCTTTAAACAAAATATGCTGTGAAATAAATTCCCCTAAGTGGTTAATAGAGACTATAATTCAACAATAGTTTGGCTACTGTTGGTATTTTCAGAATATTAATGGTCCTAAATTGTGATTAACGTGATTATGATTCTCACTAATTTATAAGTAGATAATATTAAAAATTTAACTTTTTCGAAATTTAACACGGAATCACTAACAAGTTTCTACTGTACCCTTAAAAGCCACTGATCTAATACATCTGAAGCATATAAATGCATTTTACCAACATTTTACCAAAAAACATCCAAAGTTACTTTACTTTGGTTTCATTAACGTTACGTTGGAAGCAATATGAGGGCTGTTTGCGACAGACCTCGTAATTTTCCTCAGCACCTCGGTCAAGTGAAGAGGACGACACATGAGCTGGACCACCTTCTCCTAACTTCCACACCCCGCCATCGGGAGGAAGTTGAGACACAACAGATTTAAAACTTGCATCAGCTTCGGTTGAAACACCCAAACATAATTTTTTCAGAAAATAATGAAACGAATGGAAATTAACTGGATTTGTGCATTTTGATTCTAAATTCAAAATATCTTCATAATGAGATTCCTACTTAGAATAATAGAAATTCTTTTAACATAAAATCTGAGTCGCGTGTTGTACAGGGATCGTTCAGTAAGTCCTGAAAAATTCCCAGAGATGGTGTTCGGAGCATCGAAAATGATTTGTCTTGTGTAAGCGTCATGACTCACTAGACAACTATTGAATTCTCAGTTACTCATATTTACGATCATGACACCTTTAGCACCTCAAAATTCTATACCAAAACTTGTCATACCAATTAAACTACCCTCGCCGTTTTTAGAAAATATTCAACGGTAGTAACCCAACGTTTTAATTTTTTCTTGATTTTTGGTGCATAATGATGAATCCAAATCTTCCCGATGGTTGAAATTCGACGCATCCACAGCCAAATTTTGATTTGGAAGAAAATGGCTACTAAATCAAAATGAACTTATGATTCAATATCAAACTTATTTCGACTCCATTTAACAGATGACAGCACCCAATGGTTAATAACACTCTCTCCTATATGAATGTAATTTATCACAAGTAAATGGTCTTTTAGACTTCTTTCAGCTTAATTTGTGTGTTAGTTCTTCATTTTCATTAATATCAGTTATTTAATATAATTGCATTTTCAGCTGTAATTAAATCGAATTCAATATAATATGTATTTTGTACTTCAGAGCTTTCAAGTGGTAATTATAAATATAATAACAGTTTAAAATAAAATCTTGCATCTAGATAGAAATTTTAATCTTCGTACTAAATTACAAAACACACTTTCAAAACTACGTAAGAGTTTGAAATTAATTCATCTTGTGCAAAGAAATTCACAATTACTGAGCTTTCTTTCACTTTAATTGTTTCCACATCTCTTACTCATTCCTACGTTTTGAGCTCAAACACTGCGACATTTCTAATTTTAGCAGTACTCTTTTGAAAGCTCTAACGAAGCTTAAGGTTCAAAAAATTTTTTTCGTGTTCCTGTGTATTTTTAAAATTAAAAAGAAACAGTGAACCATTCTTACCTTATGTATATTTTCTTACGTTTAAAGATGTTCTTAATATTTTTTTAGAAAAATAATTTTGTGAGTCACAAAATAAAGATAGCATTCATTAAGGAAAACATAGCGCGATGTTTCAAAGTGTACATATTGCTCAAGTAATAAATTTTTTCCATTATTCTCAACATTTTATGGAGAAAATGTATAAAGTTTTTAAGAATTCAAAATTCTGACTTCGAATTCAATTAAATAATCAACTTAATAATTTTAAAGAAACTACTAATGTAAACGAAACAAAAAGTGATTTCCGAAAATATTTAGGAATCTGATATGATTGTTTATTGAAATATGAGAAGCAATACGAGGGCTGCTATCTTCAGACCTCTTAATTTTGAGCTCTCGTCAAGTGACGAGGACGACACGTGAGCTGGTACTTCACTTTGCAAACTTCCACACCACACCTACGGTAGGATTTGAAACTTCGACCAGATTTCACATGCATCAGCTCCGCAACAAGGCCGGTCTTTAGTGGCATCAGGACTCGAACCTACGATTTGATGAAAACAACTCCGTCCGTGATTCCGCGAACATGACTGCTACACTACCAATTTTCATTGAATTTTATTTTAATTCCATTTATATGAATGTTTAATGTGCTTAAAAAAGTGAAAAGAAGAAATGTTTACTCTATTTGCGGCAGCACTTATTTATTTACGTTGGACAAAAAAGTTGTACATTTTAAAACTATGAGTAAACATATTCTATATTAATAATGTTCAATTTTTGCACTAACATGCGTTCACAATTTCAAGGCACATAAGAATTAATGAACAACTTCCCATTTTCTTTGCAGCTGTGAGGAAAATGATACTTTTATATATTACATTTTTAAATCTATTTATCAAATATTTTTTGAAAGAGTGAATGTTTATTGTATGAAAGGAAAAATGATAAGTAATTTTAATTTTTTTAAATATAATTTACTTGAATTATTCAATATTTCAGGCCCAATAAGTTAAAAGCTTATATGATGTGATTGTTCATTAACGTCACATTAATAAGGAATATGAGGGCATATTGATGACTAACCTCGTAATTTTGAATCTCGTTTAAGTGACGAGGACGACGGCTGAGCCAGCACATCTCTATTAATTTCCACATCACAACCACTTCAGGATCTCAGAACCCTCGACCTGATTTAATGCATAGCCCTACCAGGAGGGGTTTTAGTGGCATCAGAGCTCGAACCTACGACTCGTCTAAAACAATCTTGTTTGCAATCATGACCAGTAGTATATTGCTTCCACAGTTACAGCACTAACGATAATTAACTGTAAAAATCCCATGCGATACTGCAAAAATTTTGCCATTGAGAAAGAGACCGAGGATAATAAATTCCTTAGTAATAAATTGAATATCATAATTTTATTATAGCAACTTGACAACTAAATGTTTTTGATCTTGAAAGTATGAAACCGTGGTCAATCAATGACAATCATGTGGTGGATTCAAAGCCTCATTATAACTAAAAACTATTTACAATTTCGATACGATGCAAATTCAACATATAAACAACTTGTGTTTTCCTGTGTCATCTTTTCATCTGAATAGAAATTGAAATTTCCTTTTGAATCCTTCTGATTTCCCTGGTTACTTGCTGAATTTTAGTGAAATGATTTGTGTATTAACTATGCATTCAAAAAGTTGTAGGGCTGATTCCACTCAGTACTTATAACACAGAGAAAAATTTAATATTTGATATTTAGCTTTTACATGGTATCCACACAATTCAAAACAACAATTATAACGATTGATACATATCCGTAAACGTCTTCAAGGACCTCTCAAATGTTCTTATGCACTCACCGCTTCAAACTTTCCTACCAACTCGCACTACTGCCACCTGATCTTCAATTGTAATCTGGGAAATATAAAATAGACCGTAGAAGGAGAGGGCGTGGGATTGGTGAGTTCAGGGAGTTGAAGAACACAACCGGCCTTCTGGCCACAATTTGCTGCTTAGGGAATGGAACTGAGATATGTTATATTGTTGTGCAAGATGCATCAATTTCCACAGAACGATGTATTGGAACTCACCCACTGCATTAGTTTTAAACGCCGAGATTTAAATTATCTTAGTAGAATGCCTTAGTTACAGAGGAACTTTGGCGAAGAAATTCTGTTACACATCAATTTCATTAATTTCACACGAACATGTATAAACGCCCTGATTTCTCATTGACTTCGGCAGAGTTTCTTAAAGCTTTAAACTTTGAAATCCATTATTGTGTAGTCAAACTATCGTCAACATAAGCAAGTTTAATTATTTAGATTGTTTCAGATTCCTATTTTCTATTTTAAAACCAAATTTGATGCCCATATTTTGCTCTATTTCTATAATGACAGTTTACTCTATTTCTTCAATGAGACACACTAGTTGTAATCAAAAGAAAACTCATAAGACGGAAAATGGCAACAGTGACGGCAATCACATGGTACGCTTAACTGAAACTCATTGCTATGTTATCTCATCTGTTTCGTAGATGGCACTGTTTACACTTTTTAGCAGCGGATGTTCTTGAACCTTTTGAATGTACTGTCTAATTCTGATGAAATAACTCATTTTCCCCTTTAAGAATTGAAACAGTTTCATTGTTATTGCTCAAAATAGGAGAGATGAACCATTCGAACCTATTCGTCAAAAATCAATCTTTTGACAGATAAAATTGCTCGTGTACCCCTAAAAATACAGTGAACCTCAATTAGCAAATTATTTTATTAGATACAATAGTTAATGTTGCTTTAATGGTGACGTTCATTCCTCATCATTTAATTCTACCGACATTTTTCAATCTTAAAAAATAGTCAATAATTTTTAAATTCCAAATGAAGATACGTAAGAGTAACACAAAATATTTTTTAATCACTAAAGAATAGATACTGGCACTCTCACTCTCAGATCACACTTATTTCATCAGCCCTAATTATTGAGCAGAGAATAAAATTATAGCTTATAAAATAACTTGTCGTAACTGAAGTACTCGTAAACTGTGGATTCAAATCTTGGTACTTAGGCTATGTGTCCCTTCATTCCAAAAAATTAATTACGATGCTTCAATCCAACATATTATTAACTATCAACCTGATATTATCCTCTCAATATCTCTCTATTTCTTTCAATTATATTTCATTTATATATCCTTATCCCTAATTCAATTCATAGCACTTCTTATCTTCATTTAGTTTACCTAATCACGTTTCATTTTGGTTGATGAGAAATTGTAATTTGATATAATTCTCAAACATACACATAAATTACTAAAATTTCCCCAAGGATAATAATGAGAACATCGTAAGTAGTCTAATATCACAAACTTATTAGAATGTCTATTTCTTCGTATGGTATATTATTATTTGTTGAAAAGTTGAAAAAAATGGCATTCATTTCTTATTTAGGGATTTTTTTTTCTTTTTAGATGTATTTAAATTGTCTTAAATAATAAAATGATACGCTTGAGACAAAACCATAATTAATTATTCCCCATATACTTTAATAATAGTCATTTCCGTACAAAAGATATTCATTCTTGTAATATGTAATAATAATCAAAAATAAATATATCCTATACTACATACTATTACTTTTTGCCAAAATGATAAAAAAAATGGTAGGATTTATTTTTCCTTGATGGATTTTTTTCTGATAAAACGAATTTCAATAGTATTAAGAATCAACTTAATTAACTTAAACCAAAACCAAAATTAATTATCCTCCTATTTATAATACATTCTAAGATACTGATTCATTCCATTACCTGATCAAAGCTTACATTTAATAAACACAAAACACTAAAGCGTAGATCCATTATAAGAACATCTTAGATAAAAATAATACCCTCTTTTATTATCCTCTAACACTACTAGTGGATCTTTTAGAACAATCATCCGTAGAGTGAAGAAACTCCAAATTGCAAGAGTTTCTGCTTAATCTTTCCAACTAGATAAATTTAGCAACGATAAACTCTCTGACATAATGGGAAAATAAAATTGTACAACGATTAAACTGAGTGATAAGGTTAGACCATAAAAGGGTTAGAAACGATTTTAAGCGGAATTTCCAGCAAGAAGGAGCGTTTTCTTTGAATTAGAGAAATGACCTTAAATTACTTTTACTTTTAATGAGGTAGGAGTTTCCATTTAGGTGATTCTATAAAGAAAATCGAAATCCGCTTCAATCATCTGAGCTGGAAGGCTAGGAAGATGAAAAAGAAAAACGGTAACAACTTTTAATTTCTAGACTTGTTTCCTCAGAATCAATCTTTTTAAAAGTACTAATGACATTTGAAAATGTAATCTTATGTTAAAAATGATTTTATCTTAGCTAGACTTAAAGAAAACGTTTTAAAACTACACGATACTAAATAAATAATATAATTAATTAAAATTTTACAAAAAAGATGTATATTTTTTTATTGTAATTACTTTTATTTTTCCTCCATATAATTGATTTTTTAATTCATTCATTGTGTTTTAATAACATTTAAACAAAAATTAGATTTATAAAAGCTTTTAAAGCTTTGAAGCAATTATTTCACTGTCGTTTTCACTAATTATATATCCTTCAGTACAGCTCCTTTTGTAATCATTTGTTCAAAATTATTCTTCTAAACTCAGCTTCTTATATGTTTACCATCCAGGTTTCATTAGTAATAGTTGGTAATTACATTTCCGGTAATCTTTAAAGTGTATTTTACAAACAATGATCTTCCCCCTCCTGAAATTTATGATAATTCATGAAAGGTAGTCTTATAAATGTATTCTTAATTATTCTAAAACTGTATAAATTGAAATATATACTAGAAACCAAACTGAATGTCTTTGTGATATATAAATATTTAAATCGATGAGATACAAATGTTAATTTTTATAGGTTTTATAGAGTTATATGTAGCCATAATAAACTGTTATATTAATTTTATGGAATATAACATCCTTAATAAATTAAACGTATCAAATAATGCATATTCTTAATGTCCATAAAATTACTTTCCAGTCTTCAATTTTTATTAATGGGGGATAGTTTATTAATGTTTATAATTTTCATACAGATTCTGCTTAAGAAAGACTGTTTAAAATTTGAATAGCTTACAATTACAACTCCATGCCTATCAAAATGTGATATGATAGGACAAATTAGATGAAAATAAGAAATGTATCAAATTGAATTAAGGATAGTGAAATATAAGAGAAATATTGAATGGAAAGAAAAGGAGATATAATATTAACAAGCTGATAGTAAATTAAAGTGAATTATTATAATTAATCGCTAGTAGAAAAATTAGTTAGAAATTATTCCTGATTAGAGTAAAAAGAATCGAATCTTCTATATTCAAGAAGTGCCTCTATCACAGCGAAGGAACTGGTAAGCTAAGACATTATTGTTTAATTTAATGCTAGTATTAAAACGAATTAAGAGAAATTCGAAAGAGAGGGATCTTACCTTCTCTGTGAGATAATAAAATATGCCGATTTTTTCTCACGTCTCTTCAATTGAGATTTCTGACCTTATTGAATATTTTGTTAGAATTAAAAATGTCAAAGGAGTATAATAATTAAGGGCAAACAATACAACTTTACAAATATTCAAATATTTTATAATTAACTATAAGTCTCTCATGAAACTAAAATATATTTTTCCGCTCTTTACAGTAAAAATATCCATTATTATTGTTATAATTTTATATTTCGGCACATTATACAGATGACCACTGAATATAAAGAATATTGCATCTAAATCTTATGTCTGCAAAATGTACATAATTGTATTTTTCTTGCTATGATTAAGAATGACATTTAAATGACGCATTTGGATAGTTATCAAAAAATACAATTTGAAAAGAATTTAATTTGCCATTAAACGTAATCTGAAATGAAAAAATATAATTATTCCTTCATCTAATTTTAATTTGTACTGAGCAATATCTTCAATCAAAGGTTAATTTGAATTTTTATTAAAAGTTTCAAATCCTACTAAATATTTCATGCACCTCTCTCAAATCAGCAATGCATGATACAAACAAGTTATTTTCAAGTGTTGTAATGGTTTATTTTAAAGACAAAAGTATTATTTCAATTATACTTGCCTCCATTGAAAGTAATATATGATCAATATTTAAATCAGATTATCTTTATTTCAGATTTAAGGAAAAGTGAATTATATATCTGTATTTCTAGACTATTTATTCTACGTCAAAAATATGATCTTTAACTTTTATATTTATATTGTTACAAATATTATAAAAGCAATTGTAATTTTTCTTATCCCTCAGACTCACACACACGAACACACACACACACACACACACACACACACAGATATATATATATACTGTACAATATTTTTTGTAGCTATAAAGATAAAAAAAAGGTTTTGAATTCTGTAGTAAAATAATGTTCACTCATCACTTTAGTAGAACTGTCTCTAATTTATTCATCAGAACTTTAATTACATAATATGTTTGAAAAATTGAATATTTTTAATCGAGTATTTACTTTAAAGTGTTTTGTTTAAATAAAATATAATAATGAATAAAAAAATATATAGGGATAGAAAAAAAAAATAACAGTAATGGTAACATATTTTATAGAATATAAAGATCCTTTATTTTTGCATTAGAAGGTAATTAAAATAAGTGGCATAATAGTTGAAAAAGAATGAACAATATTGAAATATTACTAAACGAGGTTATATCGGCTCAGTGTTTAAAATTAATAAATGCTTGAAAATATGCTTATGAATTAAGTTTATTTCTGGAATCATTATTGCTTTCAAGAATAATCCAATGATTAAGGCAGTTTTGGAGAAATTTTCTTTAGACAAATTAAGTAGCTATACAAAAACCGACATTATAAAAATAAACAATATTTTCTCAGCATCAGAAAACGAATCAAATTCATTCTTAGTTATGCAAAACAACAAAAATGGGTGCATAATTTTCCACCTGAAAAGACTTGCACTTATTCCATTTATTTTCTGGAGATAAAATCAATTTTTGAATATAAATGAACTATTTATACGGTTCTGCTTTTATCATTTTGCTTTATTCATAAAATAAAAGTGCTTTCTAAAATGATAAGGATGATACCCGAATACTGATTTAGGGTTTATAATTAATTTTTTTTTTTTTTTAGTTTTCCCTTTCCTTTTTTTCCCTAACATGAAATAAGTCTATTTCTATTTATTTCTAGAGAAATAAAATGTTTTTAAAATGAACATTGGAGCTAAAACACAGAAATTTATAGTAGATTTTTCTTATTTTGGTCGTAAAATAAAATTAAAAAGAAATTAGTGCAGTTCTGTGAAGTAAATAAATTTTTTACCTTCCTTTTCATTATCAACTTTAATTTTATAATAGTTTAATGATTCATTGACTTACACCGCAGTGGAAAATTCAAGACTTTAACAACTTGCTATAATGTAATACCTATTTGTGCTGTGTTTTATTGCAGTTTATTAACAGAAAAAAAAATCAAAATTAATCTCTTTCCATCTAAATAAGTTATCGATTTCAAGATGAAGCTCATAAAGAACTAAAAAAATCCTCTAGATTTCTTTCCATGGATTACTTGTTCTGTATATTAACCTGATTATCATAAACATTAGTATATATAATGCTACATTTCATATAAAATCCATACAATTAATATAATTTTTTTTCTAGGGCATTAATTTTGTGGATATGAATTAAAACCACCAGCAACGCGTAATCGAAAATAATATTTTTAATTAAAAGAACAAAATTAGAAGAATAATGCACTGTATTTATAATTTGAACATTAAAATAAATAATCATTTATTAACATATAAAAATGAAATGCTACTTTCAGGTATAGTATTTTAAGTTTCAAAAAAAATTCGATTCAGTTAAAAAGTAAACAAGCCAATTTTTCTGAATAAAAATTACATATTATGTTTTTCCGTGATGAATTCGTTACAAACAATGCTTTATTTTGTAAAAAACCCTTAATGCTCTCAAGAGGCCTAAAGGTAATAATGTAACTATAATTACTTTTTCTCCTTTGGTAATTATTAGCGTTCTGATGAAGCATAATTTTGACTGAAGGCCCAAATACTTTTAATTTACATCTACAATATCACATAAAAAATCCTGAATTGATTAATTTTATTGATTTTCCTTTCTGAATTCTACATTTTTACTTAACTTAGCTTATGGTGCTATTCAATTAATTACTCTTCGATAATCAAAAGATAGCTAAAAGAATTTGAAGCAGCAGAAAATTGATTAAAAACTGAAATTCATTACAGTTAAAAAATTGAGGCCTTAATGATGCAAATTTTATGCTGATAAGATTCCATTAAATTCCAACGAAAGCGTGACGTCTTTAAATAAATAAAAATAAATTTTGCTCCAGGGTTAATGAAAAAATTGTTATAAGAAATACGTAGTTATTGTGTTTTCTTTTATAAAAATGTCGTGGTTCCTGAAAGTTAAATTTTATAGTAATGAAAATACAAAAGAGTTCCGTAAAAATGTCAAATTTATTTTATGATGCTCAATTGAAATGCAAATTAACCCTTAGACCTTTATGCTGGCTGAAAACACGTCCATTAATTTTTTCGAACATTATTGTCCCGTTATGTTTGTTTGTAAAAGAATGTGTTCCTTTTTTTTACCATTAAAATATTTATTAAAACCTCTCGCCCATCTCAAGAGTTCATTGTTGTTGTCGATAAATATTTAAATAAACGAATAATTGCTTGAGGCTAATTTAAACGATGATTTTCATTAAAACTATACATATTAATATATGAAGTATCTGCGATTTAAAATGGTATCATTTTTGAGAACGCGTGAACGAAAAATACATAAAACACTTAATTTAAGAATCGTATCGAAATATATATGTTAATTCCGTTATTAAGGGAAATGATAATAATAAGTGTAATGACTTATATTTTTTTCTAATTTATTTGATACTGATTACAATTCCTATGTGAAAAGAGAGCAGTATTGATGATTTAAACGATTTCATTCGAAATCTTTACATTGTCTGATTTTGGAACATTTGAAAAGGAATTTCATTATAATGTCAAAAAATGTACTGATTTAGTTTTTTGAAATATCTGTGACATGAATTACGGTACTAATTTCCATCTAGATAATATCAGGAAAATATCTTTGGTTAGGTGTACTAATTAGAAGCAAAATATTTATCTATATATTATTAAGATTTTAAAAATATCTCTTTGCTTAAACTCAAATAGCTGTGGTCAAGAGTAGGAAATTAAAACAACGTAACTCTAAAATGTATATCTGAATTTCATATTAAAACGTACGGGACATGGAATCTTGACTTAATATATAATAATGAGAGAGGCAAACCGTACAGTGGACATGAACGGTAATGTCTTTGTCCTTCATTTGGGAACTATGTGGTGTCACTACGAAAGCTCGGCAGGTGTAATTGCCGTAATCCGTCGGCTTCAGGCTGCGAATGTAGAGTCCATCTTCCGTTATTGTATATTTCGAGCCTGAAAAAAAAAGTGAAGCACTAGTTAGGAATAAAAATACATGTTAATCAAAATGCGTATTCATTTACACCTAAATCTCCTTTAGTTATTTTTATTTTAAATTTTCTTAATAACAGGAGAAATTTAATTTTGTACATTTTAACCTTGCAGTGGAACACGAAAAATGCTAACACAAGTTGGACGCTAGGACAAATTGACTCATCAGTTACTTAGGACCATTTAAAGTATTCTTAAATTACATAATTATATTTATTATTAAGTAAAATAAGTCTTTGAATTCGAAATTTAATACAAATCACATAATATATCACGATTTATTATGCCGAAATAAAACTTATCTAAGACTAATGAAAGGATATGAAGAAAATGAAAATGAAATATTCTTTTTTGTGTGTATAAATATATGTAAAAAATATCGTTTGCTAATAATAAGAAACTGAACCAATTTTATGTTCTTGTTTTATGAGTAGAATTTCCCCTGTCAATGTCTTCAAGTTTGCTATTTAGCCTGCAGAGCCTAAACATTTTACGGTCCATCCCTTTCTAAAAAAAATTGACGACCCCTGGACTTGAATATATTTTTTGTTGTTGTTGTATTTGTTGTGGAACATATTTGTTTAGTCACGATGAATATATTTTTTATTGTTGTTGTATTTGTTGTGGAACATATATGTTTAGTCACGATGAAAATATTTTTAATGTTGAGCATATTTTTTTCTTGTACATATTTACATATTTTTGTTGCTGTAGTTTTTGGTTTTGAACATATGTTTTGTTGATGTTAAATATAATTTTTGATGATATTGTATGTTTTGTGGAATTAGATATTTTCTAGTCTAGATGATTATATTTCTTGTAGTTCAAGTTGAATTTTTAAGTTTTAACACATTTTTAAACATGTTTTTGTTGTTTGTGATCCTAACTGAATATAATTATTATTGAACATGTTGTTGAACGTGTTCTTTTTACTAGCCTATATGAACGTATTTATCACTGAACCGGTGTTTTTGCAGTTGTTGAAGATAAAACTGAACAGATTTATTTGTTAATGCTTTTTTGTGAGTGGAATTTCCCCTGCCAATACCTTTGAGTTTGAAAACTGACCAGCAAAGCCTAATTAACTTACGGTCTGATTCTTTCTTAAAAAAAGGTTTCATGACTCATAGACAAGTAGATATTTTTAAAAGAAGCATTTCTTAAATTACCAACTTGTGTTTTACGATTGAGCCGCACAATGCATTATTTTTAACGAGCGAGCATTTACTAGAAAACTTTCAGCTTAAAAATATGCATACCAAATGTCAAAGTGCATAAACTAAATTCAAAAGATATGTCCAGGTGGAAAAATTTAACAGCTTTCTCATGTAAATTTGTGCGTATGAAATCCGAATGTCCATTTATGTCAGACGTTTCTTTTTTTTCCTTTTAACTTAAACAAATGAAAACTTCAATTAGCACTTTAGCACAAAAAGTTAAATGTGTAACATTTTTATACGAAAAAAATACAACTTATTAAAAAGAAACGAGTAATGCAATAAATTATACTATTCTAACTGTGTTAACGAAATGAAAATCTAATTTTAACATTGTCGCATTTTCTAGGACATAAAAACTGGTCCAAATCAGGGTCATAAATTATTAAAAGTAAGACACGCAAAGACACCCTTACCACGCGGAATGACAATTCTCTTTCATTTTAGTTATATATCTAGTTAGTGTATCTGTTGCACAGAATAAGAGTGAATTTAATATTTGTCCCAAATTGCTACCATATTAAATCGATACCATAGCCTAACAACTTTCAGACAGAGCATTAACTTTCACATGGTACCTTCAGTAATAGAAAAGTTTAATTTTAAAACAGTTATCTGAGCATTAAAACAATTTTTAATAACATATTCTGGCACTTACTTGATTACCGTTAAATCACAATGTTCCGTGGAAAATAAAGGCATTTCTGATAGAAGAATGTTTTTTTTTTTCATAATATTTTATCAGTTATAATAAGCCATAATAATATTCATCTGGCATTATACTTTCAAGTGTTTTATTTCTCGCTAAACTCTTGACACTGAATTATGCAACGTACCATGTTTTCACGTGAATAAGGAATTCTCGTGAATACGGAAGCACCCCACCCCTTGACGTACATTTTCGGTTTAATTTAGGAAAGTTTCATCCAATATATATTTTACTTACTCACAGAAACCTTTAAATACCTAACTATTCTTAACTGATATATGACAGTTGTGTGCCGGTCTGAGGCTTACAGTGTTGCAAAAAATAATGTTTGAGTTTCGAGACTTTAATTAATTCTTCAATTAACCTCACTTTTCCAAGCACCACAAGGGATATTGGGACAGACCTAATAATTTTGAACTTTTTAGTGACGAGGGAGACATCTCACCAAGAACCTCCCTCTCCAAACATCCATAACAGGTGGATTTGACGCCTAGACAGATTGAATGGGCATCAGCCTGCGTATATGGCTGGCTTTCTAAGACATCAGAATTCATAATACGACTCGATGGAAACACCGCAGACTGCGAGATCGTGACCGTGACCAGTAGGTTAACTACGACTCCAGAGTTTCGAGGTATGGTATGAATAATTTGTTAATTTTTATAATACTCACCATGTGAACTGGTTAAATGGTTGAAAAAATGTTTTAAAATTATGTTATACTAATCAATAATAGATCAAGGACTTTTTATAGACTCTTACGGTTCGGCTCTTAAAAATGCTCTTATGTTTCGGCTCTTGAGATACTGTTATATTTCGGTTTCTAAGACGTTCTTGCATTTCGGCCTATGGAGCTTTGTATATAAGGTTCTGAATACATGAAAAAAATTTTATCGCTCTTCACTGTACGCAAATATTAAAAACTGAATTATGTCTTTGGTAGGGCTGATTTTCCACATAAAATCTGCATTTAAAAAATGAATTTTTATATTAATTCATACATATAAAAATTAATAAAATGAATGCCTTATAAATTAGTACAATACGATATCGTATATAAAATATTACAAGTATTTGAAACATTTCAAATTATTTGTAAAACTAAAAAATTCTATCAAATATGTCTTTTTTTTTGCTATAAAAATATGACAAAAGAAGACGATTATTTCTGTGAAGACCTATTGCTTTTATAAATGATTTTTATCCATGTGTGCTTAACACATAGATTGCCTATCACGCGCTGGTGCGGAGTGGGTAATGTCTCAGTAGCCAGTCACGCGCTCGCACGGGAAAATACCTTCTGATTGATTTACTCCAGTTTATCTAACATTGCATGTAGGATATTTCTGCTAGTATCGGCATAGAGTTATAATTACAAACCAGCTATAAATAATCGGGGTTTCGAGATTAATATTTTATTTTTCATTGAAAACTTAATATTGTTATATGAGTTGTATCGATGATAGCTTGGAATGATACTGCCATTGTAATTGTCATGTAATAATTTAAGCTGCAATATGTATATTTATTTTGATACAGATTTGCCTGAAATATTGAGTACTGTCACTTACTTTTCTTATTTTAGTTCACCTTTTGCATGCCAAGTGCCAGCGTATAAGAAAATGTGGAAAAAAGTTTTTTTTTTCGTTTGGGAAAATTTTTGATATGCAGCATTTGAGAAAAAATGTTTGATATGTAGTGCCAATCCCAAGCTGGCGTAGTACATAAATTCTTTAATTAAAAGCTTAAATAATACTTAGGTATTACATAATTATCTTTTTTTACTATTTTAAATCATATTTCCAACAACAATTATGTTGGCATTTGGGTACAATCTACTTCCATTTCATGGCATCATCTCTTGTGACTGGTAGTCAATGTTTTAAAATCAAACATACAACAAAAATTGTCTAATACATTAGTCCATTACAATATTGAGAAACTTTAAGCATATGTATCACATTTTAAACTTTTTAAAAGATTTAAAGTGCTAGTGAAATATTATCATGCATTTATATATAAAAAAAATATGATAAAAATATCAAAATATGAAAATCTTTTCCCTAAAATATTTATTTTTCAAAAAGAATCTTTGTTTGCATACATATATATTTAATATGAAAAACATAACAGTTTTATATGTTAGTATATTAAGATGCTACGAAACCTTAAACGTATTCATAATATTTCAAACTTGTCAAATAACTTAAAATTCTTGATGAGTTTGTCATGCATTTATGCTACAACAATTTTGTTAAACGCATTCTTTTAGTTTAACGACATTTAACTGTGCATTTACTATAATACTTACTACACGTATTCTGATCTACATGATCTTCTCATGCATAACTCAATTTTTTTTCAGAAAATAATTTTAACAGGAAAACAACAAAAACGAGATAAATCTTCATTCAAAACATAAAGTTTTGATATAACATAAACCAAGCAAAGGTATCCATTTCCATATATTTAGATACTAAATACAATACTGTTTTAGTCTAAAGTTATATATTTATTCATGAAATTTTTAATATCACGCAAAGCATTATTTATACAATTTCTACACGTATAATTTGAAGACATTATATTCAAATTACAAACATTTCACCATAAAATATTCTAGAATCGCTTATTTGATAACACGAGTCAGAAGAAACATATGTTTAAGATGACCCATTATTTTAAGGTGTATGCATAATATTTTACAATATTATGCCTCTATAAACTATTGTACTCTATCACTATTAACGATACCTTAGATATAACATATCAGACTGAAATCAGTTTCGTATAAGCGTGTGATAATGTAAGCAAGTAATGATGTTTTATGTGATGTATAAAGTATTTTAAGAAACAACTGTGAATTATTTTCATTTATTTAGAATATAAAGCACGATAAAATATAAATTTAATGTCCTACTTACCATCCAATATCAGGGACCCGTTCACATACCAAGATATAATAGGAGAAGGATCTGATCGAACATTACACATAACCATAAAGTCTGTTCCTTCTTTTCCAGTTTGATGCTCAGGCGTACCCCAGAATGTAATCGACACTGAAATTAGATAAAAAAAAATTCCACTTTTAAGTTTAGTTTTATCACTTCATAAATAAGTTGGTGTAGGGATATGCATGCACATATAGCACTAGAAATGATACAGTAACATAAAATATACTTCATCAATGGGGAAATTAGTGCTTATGTTCTCATAACAAGTTTTCATATACTTATACAAAAATTTAAACAAACAAGTCATACTTTTAGATGTAAGGTACAACAAATAAACATTTCTTCTAAGCAATGAAAAATTGTTTTCTAAATTATACTGCAGTTTAAAATAACAAATGTAAATTTTTCCGAATACAATAAAAATTCTATTTGCTTTTTTATGGATGTATAATAAAAGTTAATAAAAAATATTGAGATATTGTTTCATATAATTTGTTTTATATCATTGGGAAGTAAGTGCTACATATTGTTCTTTTCAGGACATTTCTCCATTTTAGTTTATTACAAAGCATGAAAAAGATATAATCGATATGTATCTAATTCTACATCAACCCACAATGATTAAGAAGCACAAATATATCAGATACTTTTCATAATTATTTTTAGAATTATTATAGCCTCAAATGTATGATAAATATACTTAAAATATGTATGAAGTAGAATTGTATTTCAAAATAAATATAAACTTTGATTTATAAAAAAATCAGAGGAAAAATTATTTGCTTACCTGAATACTTAAAGATCATTATTTACCATTTTACATATGACGAATTTTTATTTCTCAAGAGATTTTTCTATTGTAATTTTCCATCGCTTTTGTTAATATATTATTTGATGAAAATGCTAGTACTTTATCATTCATTGCATACCAAAACATTTATTATTTCTGGTCTATTTAATTGTAAACTTAAGCAAACAATAAAAGTCCTCCAATCCCTTGAATACTATTTTTTGAAATGTTTTGTAAATTTAGAATCATATGTCTTAAGATACTGAATTTACGAGTATAAAAATAAATTGAAAATTATTTTATCATAATATTTCCCCATCCTAATTTATTTTAAATAATATATTTAAATTTTTTTCTTCCTTTTTGCATATGTTTAAGGTTCGTTTCTTCAAATTTTATTCTTAGAAAGCAGAAAACGTCAATGTTATGGTTACAATTTATCTCAGAAGGTTTGCGCCCATGCATAAAGAGATAATCATCTCATAATATTGTTATCTAGAATATTATTGTTTAAATTATTATTTGGAATATAATAATTTGTATTTGTAAATTACTACCAATTTAGTAATTTATATGATAATTATAAATAAAATGATTGTTTTATTTTAATTTATAAATGATTATGGCTCATCTCTGAAAAATTTTTTTAAAAAAAAAAACCACCAACGTTTCTTTTCTTATTTATCTCAAACATTGGAAGATGCATACAGAAAAGATGAGACAATATATTTTTTTTAATTTTGCTGTAGCTACAATAACATTTAATACTTGAAATTCATTATCTATACATATTATTTATAAATTATTGCGATTAATTTGCAAATTTCCTGTCATTCAGTATTTCTAAAAATATTTTCTGTACATAGCTGTAAGGAAATTAAATTCCATACAAATAGTAAAATTCTGTTGCGAAACTTTACGTTTCACGTTTAATGTAATACAATAAATACTTATATTCCAAATTTGTTTTTTTTTTTAAATTTGAGTATAGTTTTATAGTTTTCATCACTATAATGTTATACTTTTTAAATAAATTATTTCAATTTTTACATGGTGAACAAAAAATGAAAACCAATCTCTTAAAAAATTTAAATACTTAAATTTAACTAATATGGACTACATCATCAGAATTTAAGTAATTGATCGTTACATTACACAAAAAAAAGTTAGGGGAAAAATGAATACTATTTTATATTTAAAGTATTATGATTTGATTATTGAAAAGGGTTGCAATATACGGGAATTTTTAAAAAGAACACGTTGACAACAGGTGGTACTTATGCAAATTGGTGGTACCATTATTTGCCTACCCAAACAAATTTCACTTTGATTCATAGCTGATTTTCGAATTCTCCATCTCATTTTTCGTCGAGTTGTCCCGGCTGAAAACACTCGATGGATCCATCAAAATGAAATGAAACATAAACATTGATCAAAACAATGGGATCTTAACGATAATTTCCTCTAAAGAATGCGACAACGGTCTCATCGGTCGAAATTTTTAAGACAGTTTGAAAGGCGAATTTTGTCAGGTTCGTAAACTTCTTAAAAGAAGGGGGGGGGACAATACAACGGCGAGTTACCATTATTCCAATGACCAGTGGGGCCTTGTGGTCATAATCTGCGTTGTTTTCATCGAGTTATTGGTTCGAGCATAGATGCCACTAAAGATCCGCCATTTAGCGGTGCTAATGCACGTTTAATATATTTGAAGTTCCAAATCATTCCGTTGGAGTAGTATGGAGGTTTGGAGAAGGAAGTTACTGCTCAAGTATGGCATTATCCCTCGACCGAATTTCAAAATTATTAGGTTCGTTTTCAGTAGCTCTCGTGTTACTTCTCAGTATAACGTTAACAAACAATCAGAATCACGTCATATCACTTTATTCCGAATGTACAATTTTCCTTTTCATCCAATGGAAATTTTAAACATCTCTTGTAAAATAAACAACATTCGATCTTCACAGAAATAGTGTTTCTATAAAATAATTTCTACTATCCTATAAACAAAGTATTTCTTCATCAGAAATAAATTAATCATGAAAACTATAACTCTTGCATTATTTACTTTATATAATATTTTTTCTAAGAGTGAATGAAAGTTCCAGACATAACAAGCTTTTTTTTCTCATAATTTTTGTCAAGTGATTCATTATTGAGTTTCTAAGTTTTGCATTAAATTTAATTATAATTGTATTTATTCAAAAATTGTATCAGTTTATTAAAAAAATATTTTAACTAAATTTTTCTTGCTTTTTATTCTTTCCATGCAGAATTGTTGTAATTTAATAGCAAATAATATATTCGCAAAATAAGTTAACTAAAGAAAAAAATATTTTGTTCCTTTTATAAATCAGTTTATAATTTACTCAATGAACATGCACAAATTTTGTTCCACAAGTAATGTGCTTGAAATGCATCTTATTAATTAAGAATATACATTAATGGAATTAAACGTTTAGGTGAAGTTTCAATTTGTTACTTGTGTAAATAATTAACTTTATTTTCCATTTCTAAATTCAGAATATATTGTTCTTATGTAAGTTTTATTTTAATAGCAATGTATTATTTCTAATCTAGGGTCAATGTTCATGCTTGTAATAAATATTTTAGGTATCTACTAATGTTGTTGTGTTGAAAAAAAAGGAGCCCCTTGTTCATTTAAAATCATTCATTACTAAATTGTGTTACAGACAAAATAAAATAAATTAATGTTTTTCTGAGAATTAATTATTATGTAACTATACAAATGCAAGTAACATTTTATTCAAACTCCTTCTTATTCGTATAACCAATATTTTGTTAAATTCCAAGTTATTTCCTGACAAATATAGTTAAAAAAATACCTACTTTTTACAACAAATAGTATTGTTTAGACGAGTTCATGATATAGTTTTGTATTGTCAATGCCAATCGGTGCAAAACCTATTCGACCTTGATTCATTAGTAAGTTCCAATTTAACGGTGACTTATTATGAAAACAAAATCTGTTAGTTACTGTGCAGAGTTATCGCTATCAATTTGCATCATCAGCGTCAAGGAGACATGTATTCACTATTATAAACAGGGAACCAAGCAACAAATAAAAAGTATGGGTTGACGCAAGTGAATCTGCACAAAAGAAGGCAATTTGATTAAATGATTGATTTCATGCTGAGAAGCAACACAATGGGAATTTGCGACCGATTTCATATTTTTTAGTCTCGGTCAAATGACGAGGAGGCTGATTGAACTATTTACAACCTTCTTCTGACTTCCATACAACGCCAAAGGGAGGATGTGACACAGGCGCAAGATTTAAATTACACTATTCTGGCTAATTGGCAGACTTTTAGTGGCATCACTGCAATTCACAGCTCGATGTAAACTACGCTCTGCGCAACCTCATGACTATGACCAATAGGTTACTGCGGCCACGTCTAAGGAAGCGAAGACGACCTTATCTGCTTGGAAAAGCTAAGACGACAATTTTTTCTGATGCTAAGGACGCCATTCTTCTTAGAAGAAAACGATCATCAGGAAATACTATACTAAATTATCTCTCAAACTCCCATTTTCCATTCCTAATATAGCACTTCTCTTTTTTAACACAGATACTTTTTGAACATCTCAAGTGCTTGAGCTAACTGTTTCAAAATCCTTCTTATTGTTAGACTATTTTATTTTCAAACACCCAAAGTTATTTTCTTATTTGTAAGTTTACCATGCTGAAAAATACTATTAAACGATATATAGTGTCACTAATTCTCGAAACGAGAAGCAATATATAAAGATTATTTGTTTGTCGAGTTAAACTTTCTTATACCATATAATGTTTCAACAATGCACATAAAAAAGTACTTAAAATTCCGAAGATGCATTTGAATTTCAAGTATAGTTTATCTCTAAAAACGAGAGCCAAAGAATTAAATCCACCTTTAACACATCTCCGTTCGGCAACCCCACAGAGTATAAATTCTTGAAAAATCACCTCGCCTAATGGTGAGATTATAGCCTTCTGTCTACGCCAAAATAAAAGTATCTGCTAGATATTTTTAGGAGGTAAAAATCTCCTTTATTCTCTACAGTGGATCTTCAAAGGCGAAAGAAATAAAAGGGGTCAAAACGTTCATCTTTTCGTTTTTCATCTCTCTTTTTTTATTTTATTTTACTTTTTTCACGGTGCCATTTGTCACAGGAAGGATTTTCACCTACGATTCGCCGGGTAGTTCAATTTATTTTATTCCATACACCGGAAACCGACAAGACAGGAGACAAGTTTTCTGTTGGAATAGCAATACCTGGTTGTCTGTTTTTTTTTTTTTTCAATAGCTGTCTCAGTGTGAGCAGTAGAGAAATTTTAAACTTGTTCTTTGCACAATGTTTTATATAAGAATGCTTCGAAGAAATATACTTTCCTTGTTCCCCGATGCAATTTTATATTTTGCGCGTTGAGTAACTGTATTTTTTCATTAACATTCCAAAATATTGGAACGAGATACCATATGATTGATACTCAAGTAAAAAAAAATTCTGTAAGCGATATTGTTCAAATTTTTAAAGATTTTCTCTTGTTAGAAAAGTATTCTTGTTCCACAAGAACGTATTTTGCTTTCCTTAACATATAAAAAATGTGTAAAAAGGTTTAAGTTTTCATTTTCATGTCTGTACTTAAAAGCAGGGTACTAATTTGATAAAAACAATATTGCAGCAAACGGAATATCCTCTTAAAATTCATATCAGATTAAAGCACAATTTTGAGAAAAAAGGTTTATTTTTATATTAATAAATTAAGCGTCTATCTTGCATTAACATATTTATTCTAATTAATATGTAATAAAAATTAATAAAGTTATTAGCGATAGAACTACATCCTTTAAAATATAAGGAATGCCTGTTATTGCCAAATTTAGCTGGAAAAAATAGCTTAATTTGTTTCCGATTTGCTTTCTTTCTTCAAATGTTTTGGCACCTAAGGATTTTTTATATTAAAATTATTATAGCAATATGACATTATTTCCTATTTCGTATATTTCTTTCATTAATTTTTCCTTAAAAAATGCCATAAAAATGGTTTCCAAAACAAAACAAAAAATTGAAAGCCAGTGAGAATGCCGTAAATTTTTTCCAAAAAATGCAGTTTAAACTTTATTTGAGAAACGTAAGGGATTGACAATTAAAGAAAATTCTTACCAAATATGAATTCTTTTATTTGATTGTCAAGAAGTGAATGAAAATTTTTCATCCATAATCTCAAACCTAAATTACGAATGTAATTATAATATACTAATGAAACAATTTGTGAAATAGATCACTAATTATCAAAATTTTAATAATAGTTTTAAAAAATGTTCTTAAAACTGCAAAAAGAAATACTCCTACATGAATTTTTTTTCTAATTATTAACCTAATAGTTGAAAAAGCTTGATTCTTGAAATACCGTTGTGTTAATGAGTAAGTGTTATACATAAACTTCTAATTATTATTTTTTTTTTCTGTTTTACATCTTGATTGTTTCTAAATAAAATTTTATAAACATTTGAAAATTTTCATATCACCCAAATATGTTTATAGTTGCGGAAATTCTTTATAATCAACAATGTATTTTTATTTAAATTAACACCTTGAGATATCCTAGGAATCTTAACTATTATTCGTATATGTAAAAAAGGGGAAAAAAACATAACTTTTCAAACCAATATAAATTATCAAATAAACAAATCAGAAACTTAACACTATGATATCCATATATAATTACACAATTTTTTATATTTTCATACAATTTTAAGAGAAATTAAAAGTTATAAAGAATTATAAATTGGAAACTTTTTAAAAATTTCGTAATTCTATTTTTACTGTGCACAGCACAGATCAAAATTTAAAAATGTAATATTATTTAGTAAAAAAAATGTTTGGTTTTGAAATTATATATGCTTTTAAAATTATTTAAGCAAAAATGGATTTATAGAAAATATTAAAACTAGGAAATTTAAAAAAAATCCGTGTTTTTGATACATGTAATTTGTTGTCAAAAATTTTATTTATAAATCATAATTTTTTTTTGATCATCCGTATTTAATTTCAAGCTTATATGAGTAATAGTTACTAATAGTTCCTACGGTTGAAGTTAAAATGTGTTTGCCTTCAGAAAAATGCACAATTAAACGTGAAACATAACAAAGAAAAACCAATTAAACATAATTTTGTTTTTTCTCGATAACTGGAAGTTTTTGTATTGTAGTTAATCTTTTGGCACAAAATGTTCAGAAACTTTGGATCTCTAACAAACATATTTTTTTAAAAATTTTAAATTCTTGAAGCTTAAGAATCGTGAGACCCCTTAATATATGTTAAAATATAAAATATAATATAATAAAACAAAATGAATCGTTATATCAAAAGAACATTAAACCACGAATCGTTGTAAGAGAATTTACTGAACTTTAAATAAATAGTCTTTAAAACTGTGCTATACTGAAATATATTGAACTGTTTTAAAACATATCGGTGTTTTAATTCAGTGAAATTGTACTGTGGGTGTGATAGGTTTATAAACAGAAAAAAGTAATATTTATTCACAAGCAATTCACGTTAGAAACCCTCTTCTTTTCTAAAAAACATTGAAAATAACCATTACAATCTACACCTACCCCAGCTCTCACGAAACAATCTAAAAGCAACAACAAAAAAAAGGCATAACACTCGTTTTCTTTCGTAGCTTGTTAGCGAAAATGTTATACATTTTCTGCTCCTTACCACCAATGCTGATGCCCCAGCTTATGAAAACTACCCAAATGGACGATAATTAATTTCCGAGTTCTTGGCTGATACCTATTTTCTTCCTGAGCTTCCTCGTATCTTCTTTCAGAGGAAAAGTTTTATTTATTTATTTATGTTTTTTGCTGCCTCCTCTTTGGTAGATAGGATTTTCTTCCGGTGATAAAAGAGAAGCACAGAAACTTTTGGTAGCCGTTTCAGTTTGGTTATGATGACATAACGAGATGGTCTTGCTTTTGCTTAATGAAATATAACTCTTAAAGATATTTTTTTACTCGGTAAGGAACATTCTATAACCCTAATTTTTGTTTTGTAGAGAGATAAATTAGTGGTAAATAGCTCAATTTTTTAAAAAATAAAGACGAGGTAGATAACAAATCTTGTAAATAATCTTGTTTTTTTAAAGAAAGTTTTTGATTCTATGAGATAGTTATCTAATAATTAATAAAATATTGGAAGCAGACGAAAAAAAAAATCTCTTGGGGATTTTTAATAGCTTTCTTTGCCTTTAAAGTTTTGTGTGATCAAGAAAAAAATAAATTGGGAAAATTTACTAATATTTATTTCACAATAAAGTTTTTATTTTATTATTAAATTTCCGTCTAATTCACATACTTTGATTAATCATTTTCTTTTTTAAACTTGAAATTTATTCTTCAAAGAAAAGGATGTTTACTTTACCGTATATTATTTTTCATCATCATGAATAGATAAGCATTGCTTAAATCTTAGAAGAAAATATGTATTACTTAATTTTGTGCACTATAATATACCATTTAAAAACCAAATCTTGATTTACACTTCTTGTATGGTGATTTTGTAACACGCAATAATTTATATAAAAGTGGTGATTAAACACAAAATTCGTTACTCCAATGATTAATTCAATTTTTTCAGCAATGTTCATCTATTATGTTACATCTGATATCAATTGCATTATATTTTTATAAGTAATGTAATTTACTTTAAACACTTTCACTTACAGTTTTCACTGAACTAAAATTTAATCCAAATAAGGATTATACTTTAACTAAATAGTTTTAATATTACCGACTGATACCTAAACAGCTATTCTAAAGTAACTGAAAAATCAGAGTAAATTATGCTAATTTTTAGAAAATTTTTTAAATCCAATTTATATATTTTCTCGTGATTCTTGAATCTTTTCTTTTTTCATTGTTTTTCTTTCTATGCCAATATAAACCAACAATACGTAAAATGATATAAATATTACCGTTGTGTTTTATTTAAATGTGTTTCTTTAATTATGTATCATTTTCTATTCATGGTGAAATCTTAACAACAATAAATTAAAGGAAATATTGAACATGTAATACATGATATTAAGCTTCTCGGAGATTATAGTATACTTTTTTTCTTTTAAAAATTACTGGAAAATGTTGTTAATACAAATCATTCAAATCAGCTTAAAAGAGAAGAGAACATCTGATATAGAACCCCCTCCTACCCCTACTATCGAAATAAAATTAGTCTTTCTCCTGAAACAGGTGTGTGTGGGGGGGGGTGAGCTTCATTTTAAACGTAACAGAAGTGAGCCGCTTTGTTGGTCTATTTGAAATTTACTAAATGTGCAGCTTTATCGTCCGCTGAGGAAAAAAAAATCTAAATGTGAGATCAATTAAATTTTTTCATAACTCTAAATTTAAAACTCTATAAATTTGATTATTATAGATATTTAATTAACAGCGTCTAATATTTATTTTAAAATATGAAGTTTCAAATTGAGTTTAATTCAATTCGATAGATAGCATGAGGAGGTATATTTTTCATCTGAGAATAACATCTCCGTAACCTAAACACATTACTCTTTGAATCAACATATTTTTAAGATAAATATTGAATATTTTTTAAAAAAATTATCGTAGTCAAGTATATTCTTTATCAAGTAACAAATGAAACGTCAACTGTCTAATAGAATAACACGACCTTCGTATTATGCAATTTATTTCTATAAATTGGGGAAGTACGTGATGTTTAACAATGTCTTTAATGATGTTCCACCTACCGCTTCATTATTTCTCAGCACAAAGAGAATTATAATTGTTCATAACCATCGAACTGAGAAATAACACATATGCTGTTGGCGACGGACATCATTTTAAATTTCAGACATGTTGACGAGGGTGACACCTGAGCTGGCACCCTCTCCTCTCCAAGCTTCCACACCAAGTTAACGGGAGGACTTGGGACCTCGATAGATTTAACAAGCATCAGTTCCACTACACGGCGATATTTCTGTGGGATCCGGGATCAAATCCAGGACTCGAAAAAAACAACACCGGTTTTGATTCTGTAATAATGACCACTAGGCTACCGCAACCACGAGTACAAAGGAATGCGTTCAAGATACAGTCTTTATTTTTTAAAAAAAAAAAAAAAAAAAAAATCAATATATAAAGTGAAAAATATTTTGTGGATAAAGTACCCAATATTTATTTTAATGAAAATAAAATTCATAACAAAGATTATTTATGCAATTTGTTTTTTTCCATTTAAATTAATATTTATACATTTTTAGATGGTATGCTTACAATTCTTTAGAAATAAAATTATCAGGAGAATAATAAGAAAACGATATAAATTTTGATACTGAATGAAATGCATTATGTCATTGTACACGCATACTAAATTATTTTGAACAAAATACACAAAATCATAAGTAATTTTTTTAAAAATTTGAATGGGATATTAATTCAAATAATGTATGTCGATATGTATCACTTATTTTTTTATTAAAATAATATTCTGGTAATTCTTTTTAGGCAAATAGCTGAATTATTACGTTCAGATTCCCAAATGAACTAAATAAACAATTAATTTAATCTTCTTTTGGTAATAAAATTCAATTTTACCTTTGTTATTATTTAATTATTCTAAATATTTTTCTAAAAATCAATTCATGTCATATTACACTTACAAATCAAAAACGTAATTTCAAATAATCATGATGTTAAATTTATCACATAGGGCCTAATAAAATGAAATATTTGTAACTCTAACATATTACAAAAGTATTATTTCCCCTATCTAATTAGTTGTCGTTATTTAGCATTTGTTTTAAATGTACTCTATAATGAATTTTATAAATACCTATGAAAATTAATGTTTATTTTTTAAGACATAAAATAAATAAGATAAGTAATCATTAGTTGTATTTATAAATATTTCTTAATCCCTCAACAAATATTAACTGCTATTTTTCAAAAACATTTTCGTTATATAATTTTTCCTTTTTTTTTCCATTTCGAAATCAATTTAAAAATACATTAGAAATAAAAATAATTACCTGAAACATATTATAAACCTAAGGTTTGTCTACTTAAAGCTAACCTGTTTAATTCAAAAATTTTAATTCCTCGAAAAATATTTGTGCTTTCCAAATTGATACACTAATTTACTTTATCCGAAAAATTAATATCAAAAACCTGAGCACAGTATTTAAAATTTCACAAAAGGGGTCTTCTTCGAGCAGTCATTTGAATTGTTCGCATTTTACTAATAATCCTACGGCAATGACGTAGACAAAGAACTCATTTATAAAGGCATCGAAAAGAAGAGAGAAAATCAAAATTTCATTAACTGCACCAAGTGAAATATTTTAGGAATAAACAATAGAACTCATTAACTTTACAAACAAGCCTTTCCTTTTAATTAGAATTCTAGACCGTCTTTTGCATCCAGTCATTCATTCGAGAAACACCCCCTCTAGTTCTCCCCTCCCCTAGCCCCTATTCTCTTTCTTTCTACCCGATAAGTCCCCTTTTATCAAAAGAGAAGTATTGTGAAAAATGGGAACGTTTTCAATACGTGCGAAGAGCTAATAGTTTATTGGAGAACTAATTTCTGTTCTGTTAAAAATAGATCTACCTAACGAACTTTTGAAGGTTGAATCGCAATTATATTGAGAAATGGTAAATTGATTTTTGCGTAGACTGTGGATGATAATAGGTACATTAAAGAGAAAGAAAATGTTATCAAATGTGTTTTAGAAATTAAAATAATGGTTTTCAATTTTAAAGAAAATCATTTAGAAAAGCTAGGTGTTTCAATCAAGATGATATAGAAAAGCTCAGTGTTAAAATAAATTTTTTTCTTACGTATGCATTAACAAAAAACAATATTTTAACAAAATCTAATTTATTTAAATTAAATAAATATTATGAAAGAATAATTTTAGGTTAAAATTCATTTTATTAACAGACTTTTTTCAGGTTTAATTCAAAGGCAAATTAAACAAATAGTAAATTGATTGAATGTCTGATCTCAAATGATATAAAAAGTTTACTGCCCCGATAAAAAGAAGAATTTTATTGTTTATAAAATATAAGTTAGTTTATTTTATGTAAAATTTTAATAGACCTCACTTTTTCAAATTAAAACAAATGGAAATCTTTTTTCATCAGTAAGATTTTATATCTGCTTATGTAACCAAATCACACATACATATATAAATATTATATATATTAGCGATTAATACTCATTATATTTACTTCATTTGTCATACTTTTCGATACATCTTGCACAGTTGCATTATTAACTATGAAAGCTTACGGCGTAACTATAATTTCAAAATGTGAATATAGTAAAATTTTTAAAAAAATAAAGTTTTATAATTCGAATTTTGCTCAGTTCTTACACAAATAATACGTAACATCTAAAAATTGAAATGTTTATTAGAAAAAGGCTTACATTTTCGCTGTATAGGAAATATCCTCATTTTATAATGTCCAAAATACTAACATCTTATGGATAAAGTAGTTTTTAAATAAAGTACACTAGAATCCTAAAAATAAAACGCAATATGAGAAGAACTGAAAAAAAGATATTCACTTCTATTCCGTGATACATTTGCTGACAGTTTTAAAATTATACTTTCTAGCGTTCTATTTATCAAATTCTCATAAATAATATATCTACGGAATACGTGAAAATTTTTCTACTATTTATTTTATCGACATTTTAATATTTTCCCAACTTTTCGATCTAATATTTACTATTTAATTTTATGTTTTAAGAAAATTATAAAAAAAAATTATCTAAATCTAAAATTTTTTGTAAAACGCATACCATCGCATTCATTGAAAAAGGTATACTCGGAATAAATAGTATTATAAGAAATCAAAATAAGATATCACCCTTATCTTAGCTCGTGATTGAAATTTTATATTATAAAAATAATATTGAAGGAGAAAAGCAATTTTTTCCCAATTATTCTACGAAACACAGCGTTTCTCATAATACCCGTTGCTGCAAAAAAATATTAAATAAAAAAAAATAAAATATGATATCAAATATAATAAAATTAGAAAAAAAATAGAAAAAATCTAGCAGAAGATTTTTAATTCGTGTAATACATAGCAAAAATAAACGCTTAAATATACTTGAAAAAATATTTATAATTATTTGTCTTTAAATCTCAATATTTAGATAATGTATTTCATTCAACATTTATTTGCTGTCTGCTTAGGAAGACTTCTTATGATCAAATTTGATTTATATAAATAACTCTACAATTTTAAATTCCTCTTTATAAGTGAAGTTGAAGATTGTACTTAATTAAATTTTTTAGTACAAAAAGTGGGAAGCATATTTTTTTTCAAATACATATCTGTCCCCTTTGTATTAAATATAAACATAAGCATTATGAAGTGATTAAAATGACACTGTATCTATAAACTTAGTGATAACTTTTAAGAAAGCGAAATAGTATATTTTGAAGTATTTTTTTTTCTTTCATTGACTTCTCAACAACATTGTTACTTAAATGTACTGAATGCTTCAACTTCGTCTGTGAGTAGATATCACAAAAATAGTATTATATAAGGATGATTCTCCTAATGAAAAAATGGAGTAGACTTTAAAGTTTTTTGTTTATTAATGTTATTCATTGTATTAAATTCAGATTTTATTTTAATACATAATTTCTCTCTATAGAATATTTTGTTATATATATTTTTTTCCTTTCAGTCATCTTCTTTATCAATGGAATTGCAACTCGTTTTTATTAAATGAAATGAATGAAATATCTCAAATATATTTTATGAAACTGATGTATTATGACAGTTCCAATGAAATTTATCAAACTCAGAAGTAACAATTTTGTCTGGTTTCATTCGACATCCATCTATATGGCTGTTATGTCTAAGACACGCAGACAGAAAAAGAATTAAATGATACCATGCTATCAATATAAATACTACTATTATAAGAGAACCCAAAACAAAACTATGTCAAAAATAAACATTGTTCAAATAATTGGCTGTGTTACATTAAGCAATGAAACAACTATGCCTTTATAAAAATATTTAAATATATGGAAAAACAAATGTCAGTTTAGCTTTAAATGCATTCATTTAACATATTTATTTTTATAGTTGTTTTTCAATGAAAGCCCTTTAAAGAATAATTGCGTCCAAATACTTGGCATAAAGTAAATATATAGTAATGGCATTATTGTAATATCTGAAAATGCAAAAACGTAAAAAAAGGTGGTTGATGATTTTTTTTCTCTTCGTATTAGCCACCAAAGGGGCTATTGTTTTAGTTTGATAACTTTTGGCGTACCAGGTCACTTTTGGCATAACAGATAACTTTTCTATATTATTTAGCCTTTGCTTCAATTTTTAATTACATTTCGCTTAAATATACTCAATTTAATTAATTTGTCGTTTCCTTTAATTTAATTTTATGTAGCTGATATAATATTCAATTCAATAATTTATTGTTTGCTTTAATTTTAATTATATTTAGCTCAAATATTTTCAATTTAATAATTGATTTTTTTGCTTTAATATTAATTATATTTAGTCAATTTAATAATTTATCATCTGCATTAATTTTTACATCGGAAAAGTTTATTATTATCCGTTTCTCTATTTGTCATGTTTACTTTAATTCTAATATTTGATTGAGTAATTTAATAATAATTATAAAAAAAGCTCACTTTAGATAGCTAAATTCGTTTATTGTAAGATTTCGTATAGAAATTTTCTTACAACTTTCATTTGATCGATGACCTTTTTAGGGAAGACGTCATTATAGAGAACTCGCGGTTTCCATTGTTTTCATAGAGTGGTGGTTTCGCGCCCCGATCCACTAAATATTCGTTGGGATGATTTTCGTTAAACCTGTTAGAGGTCCCAAGTTCTCCCGTTGATGTGGTGTAGAAATTTGGAGATAAATTTGCCAGCTCTGGTGCTGTCGATGTCACTTGGCCTATGTTCAATATTACTAGTTCTGTTTCCAGTTGCTTTCGTGTTGCTTCTCCAGGCGACGTTAATTAAAGATGAATAACTCAATCAAAATATTATGTGAACGATCATCTGGTGGCAATATTGATATAATAAGGTAACAGTCGGGAGAGATTTTTCTATATCATAAGGATACGAATGCACAATACATATCTTGCGAACAGATAATCCAGATAATCTGTCTATAGAGTCTTAATATTTGTTGATTGTTAGTCAAGAATAGGTAATTAAAATTAATTCAGATTGCCCTCACACATGAAAGTGATATAGGTTTTGTAGTGATGTTTCGATTTAAAACCAAACAAAGATTAAATTGATGAGTACTTAACTCACTCTATCATTGTATTATGTCAGATAATATATTAAAGTGGTTGAAATCTAAGACTTCAGAACCGGATAACAGGGTTACCGGTTTATAGGAGAATTGGTATTTGTAATTTTATAATTGGTGGATGCAATTTTAATTCAAATATGACCATTATGTTTTCATTATTATTACTGGTATAATTCTATAATATTTGTACATAAAAATAATACACTTCGTGCACATATCAGTTGAAATAGCAAAATTAAAGTGACCTTGATATACCGTACGAAAAATCATGAAAGATTTCTTGTGATATCTTATGACATGTTCTTATACTGATCTTAATCAGTGGGAGTATGATAATTATGGAAACTTTAATGAAACAAGTAATACTACAATAAAAACAAAAGAAAGTAGTTGATTAAACGTGTATATACATGTAATGTTAAGCGATTCACATGTAGTCATCCAAATTGATACAGAAAAAAAATAAATGTTGCTTATTTCAAAAATTAGTAACATTTATCTCCGACATCTATGATAACGTTATCTATGAAAGAGAAATTTAATTTCACTGTCAAACAATTCACTGTCAAACAAAAACAAAAAAGAAGAGAAATTACTCGGAGCAATATGATACGTAGAAACAGATTTCACCACCAAAGGATAGCAAAATTTGATAAATTTAATATTTATTTGTCATTTTGTTTGTTTGAATAGTTGTTTGATTATATGTTGTTTGGTTGAATAATTGATTGATTGGATGGTTCATTGTTTTGATGATTGATTGTACAAAAAATATTTAGGAAACACTTTATTTTGAAAAATGGTCGGGTGACAATTTAGTCGTGGACTAGGACAATAGCCCTCTGGAAGGTTAAAATTACAGTACAATAATCCGCCTCTCTGGCTGACTAAAAATTTTCATAAAGTCGTTAAGAAAAAATTTAGTAAGAAAATGTATGGAATAATTATGAAATCATATAAGTAGTGACGATTATTTTTAACAATTTTTAAGCAAACAAGTGTAGAATTTGATAGAACTTTTTTTCTTCGAAGGGATTGCTTTTTTAAAAATATTAGGCCACCAGTACGAGTCAAAAGTGTTTATCAGTTATGTTTTTACCACCTTATTTCTTAAGACAAATTGGTAAATACATCACGTATTTTATTGCATATTTTAACAATTTCTTTTGAAAAATTTATTATTGCATAAGTAGTACTTATAATATATTGTGAAATTAATGATTTTTTTATGTTGTTTATTTTTCAAAATGCATTATACTTTTGTATATATTTACCACAGCTTACAACAAAAGTTTCAGTACTATGAATATTATTTTATATAACCTAGGCTTATATATAATTCTCTGCAGCTTAACGTTAGACTGGGATTATAAATTTTTTCCAGAAAATTTCACCAAATTATCGAGAACGCGTCAAACTAAAAGTTACTATGTGTAATGGACTGCAAACTTGAGTTAAATAAACTTGAGTTTCTGCAGTTTCTTCCTGAGATATGATCCCACTATTTTTCTAAAAATGAGTGATAAGCAGTCTAAATCTAAAATAATTTCCAAATCCATCTATTATAATACTTAAATAAATTGCAATTTACTTCAATGAAAGTAACTTCAAAAATGATTTCACCTATAGCAATCTGTTGACACTTCTTAATTACGGGATTACAAAATGTGTATTACATTTTAGCAAATGGATTGATCAATATTGCATTTCAAGATAATAATTCTAGACAAAAATGTATGATTATACTACTTTCATTTATAATTCTAATGATAAATCACCCTCCTAGTAAATTTCATGATATACGCCTGATGGTTTGTTTTTTGTAAATAATATAATTGTTTACAGAGACAATACTTAATAATTTAATTTTTAAATTCATTTTATACGCAGAGGGAAATAGTTATAACATACATTAAATGTAGACTTAATATAAAAATATTTTTGAATAAAATGTAGTGAAGGAAGTCCTCCAAATTTCATGATTTTGAATTTGTAAACTATTCTGTTCTAGAAAAATATTTCTTTTCTTCAGACATTAGTACCTTGTGAAACCCTTAAAACAGTTTAAAGGCTCTTTTTTAAAAAATTCCCAAAAGAAACCTCACACATCCTATAATTCATTTTAATTAGATTTTTATTCTGATTGGTGCATAACTTTTTAAACATTTTTATGTCAGAAACAAAACCTAGGATTTGAAACATTTATTTTTTTAACCTTTCCGCGATTGAGGCGTGAAAGCTATAGTACCGCTGGAGACGAAGTGCTTTATGAACGCATTGTTTACGCATTCTCAAAAATGCATGAATTATTTAAGAGTGTACTGTAGAACATATATGCGGTATATGTTTGTGTTTATATACGTTTTTATTTTCGTACTTATATACTTAATATTTATTTATATTAATAATATTATTATTTTACGACTCTTCTAATCCAGCACTTTTCTGACTTGTCAGTAATCCAGTGTTTTTATATTAGCTGACAAGTCATAGAACATTAACTTTTATTTCCTAATCTAATGAAATAATGTAGACTATCATTACAAGACAGTATATTTTTTGTTGCATATATATAGTACTATAGAAACTATATTTAATTATAGTTTTAATGATTTTCAGGCTACCCGGCGTTTTCGAATATCCGGAGATGTTCGGATAGGATATAACTATGCTGGATTATCATGAAATTAATATATATCCATGCAGGGTATTATACAAATATAACATTGCAAACAAAGAAAATGAATAAAAATAAATACGAAAATTTTACTAAGATTGAGAATCATTAGAAAAATTAGAAATTTCCAAAAGAAAATAAATTAAACGAAATTAATATAATTACAAAAATTATCTCAAAAAAAGATATATAAAATGAATAGCTAAACACAATTAACTATTGAATAAAACCAAAACAATGAAAAATAATTTAATTAATGCCGTAACAAGCTGCAGACTACTAGGCCGGCTATTCCAGAATTAATGGCCAAACTGTACGAAATCAACGTAGAATTATTATATTAAAGATGACTATAAAATCAAAAATTTAACTAAGCGGAGGTCAACAAAAACAAACTCGTTATAAAAGCATTTAAGAAGAAAACCACACCAAGCAATACCAGAGAAATCGAAACATAATACGTATAAAGTACCAAAAATATTATACAAAAATAAATAAATATATATATATATATATATATATATATACAGGTGTGTCACTTCTGTTTCACTTCGAAAGAAGGTCAAATCTACATGTATCTCAAATCCTATTCTCATATAAAGTGATCTTGGACCAAAAATATCAGTTTTTAAAACGTTCCAAGTCTCTAAAATGTATGCGTGACGGTCGAGATTGAAAGAATACACGCTCTGTCACGCCGACGTGCCAGCCGTCCCGAAAGGATTAAAAAGTGTTATAGAAGTCACTGACCGCGATTTTGAAAGAGTACACTGGACGTAATTTGATAATGGATGACAAATCTTTATACTCATTGCTTCAGCAAAATTGTTTCAATGTCATTAATGTCTAATGTGCATGAAAATGGTCGCTAATCACGCAATCCTGTAATAATAACGTATAGTGGACACAACAATTCGTCGTAATCTGACTTCTCCAGACTCAAATGCTCCAGAAGTCAAGCATATCTGTTCTATCTGATTGCTCCTTATCACACACATTTCCATGAATAATTTTAATTTAGTATTTGTCTGTCTATATTATTTTTTTTTATTTTCCGCAAAATTTATTCGCTGTTTATTGAATTAATATGAAATAGCTAACCCCAACAATATTGACTTTTTCCTTTTGCTTTTATTATTTTCTCTTTCATTCATTTTTTTCTATCTATACAGACGTACACTTTTAATTAACTCTAATTCTATACGCATAACTTCCAATCAAACTACTCATATTTAAAATGTTCTTCTACGTTCTAAGTCGATTTATTTCCTACCAATAAGCGAAACGTTCAGTTAGCAAAATTTATAAATAAAAACATTCGCAATAAAAATTATTTTAATGCTTACAATCCACAAATCAATTTTTGATTTTGGAGATATCATTTAAATATTTCTCTTTTTGAAATTCTAATAAGATTTTAAATGAATTCTATAACTTCATGAAATTAAAAATGTCGTGAATAATCTAATACAGTGACCTTTTTCCATTTTAATTTTTAATTGGTCGTAAGCTTAACACATATATGATAGTTTAACAAGCTTCATGCTATAATAAGTATTCTGATTCAAAATTAACAATGCAATGCTATGAAATAATTAAGAAATATTGAGAAATTGAAAAAAAATTGCAAATCTTGTTGAATAATTCAATCTATATCAATTCCTTTCATATTCTATAAAGTTTAGTCTTAAACCTCTTCAAATATTGGTCAGAAAAACTATGAGTCTTAAAATCTTATATTAAGCCCCATTATAAATGGAATCCAATACTTTCCTTTCTATTCTTGTAGATGGTTATGAAATCCTTCAAGATGATAAATGGATTTGACATACAAATGCCATTTATAGGTCTGCAAAATATTATGACTTCTATTATGCAGATATATGGCTCAAAATAATATTAGATACAATGGCCGCTAAATATCTAATGTATTGTAAGAAAGGAATTCAAAATATGAAGTTAATTTACTCACAAGTTGTGGAACAATTCACAATACTAGACTAACATTCATAGAAATAGTTAACAATGATGATCAATAGAATGCATAAAATTTCGGAGCCTATTGTGTAATTCCCGTTATTTATTCAAATAAAGCAGTTGAATAACATCAATGAATGCTATTTGCGTTTATTAGAGTTCGAACTTTAAAATATTTTGAAAAAATTTTGCTGAGCATCATTTTTAGGACTTTCAAAAATGTGCGTGTATGTGGTTTCAAGTGAAGCAGCAAATTGATCAAAATTATGTAGCTGAATATCAGTAATACACACTATTATTGCATATAAACATTAAAATTTTAATCGTTTTGAAAAAAAAAAACATTCGAGTGTCAGTTTTTGGAAATGCTTGATCCAAAAATGATTCAAAAATATGTAGTTGAATAGCAATAATGACACTGCAATTTACATACATTTAAATTCAGACCTTAAACGTTTCGAAAAAAAAAAACACTATTTAGGGTCACTTTGTAGAAAGAAAATATTCAAAACTAGTTTCGTGCACAGCTGCAAATTATCTAGAATTATGTCTGCTGTTACACAGGAAGTTCTTTTTTTGGATTGAACTACAATTTCCATTCACGGTTCTAATTTATGAAAGTTTTGCATAATGTTTTTTGTGTTATTTTATTATCACAGAAATGTTTCTCCAAAGATATTATAAATTTTCTTATATGGTTATACAATGGAAATATTGTAATTCTTTTAACTAAGCTAAATGAATTTAATTCAAATTTCTTAAAACCCAAAATTAATAACTTTATGCATCATAATTAGTAACTAAGCACTTATTTCAAATTCATTATTTTGTATTCAATCAGATATATATATAAACATAACATGAAAAGTTTTACTCAGTGTTGATGAAACTTACTTTCATAACATACGGTTTATGAGAATATTTGAATTGATTCAAAACTGAAGTTGAACCTGGATTTAAATTTTTATCTTCTGGAAAGAACTTGATAAAATTTAGCATTTTTGTGCCCCATATTTTGTTTCATATCACACGTAATTCTTTCCTAAAGTGCTTAATTGTCTAATATGGTACAACATTTTAACTAAACATTTCACGATTTTTCAGACGAAGCTCTTCAATTTAGATATATATAGTTTTATAAATGTAAATTGGAGGAAATTACTATATGTGGACAATTCATAAGAAATTATGCTAATATATCACCATTTGAATAAGTATATAAGGTTAGATTTCCTTACAATGCTAGCAAATTTCATGGTATTTTTATATATTATTTTTGTTTCCACATGATGCTCCACATAATCAAATATATAAACTTTTTCACATTATACACATTCCTATGTAAAGTCAGGAAAAACGAGATACTTCAAGGACAACTAGACAGTGACATTACAGCTAAATCTGTCAAATGCATTCTCTCCCACCATCCCATACTGTGATATTTTAAAATACATTAAATCTTTTATTCATGAGCACTGGCAGTATGACTAGGACTTAGAACTAGATCATAAACTACATCATGTGAAATCCATTATTTCTCACTGCCACCCATTTTCATGCAGAAGACAGAATGTTATTTTGACACGTATTCGACACACAAAAGTTAAGCATAAACACCTTTTACCTGGTGAAATTCCAATTAAATGTGTTTGTCTTCTAACTATGAGGCACACGTTAACTTAATGTCTTGCTTTTAACTCTGTTAATTTTAGACATTTAAAATACACTATCTTAATTGAAAATATATACTTATATATATGTTTAATTAAATACGTAGGAAAAGACTATACGAAATATTTTTTTTTCATTTTTTAATTGGCATTGGGTTTCCTCCACATATATATATATAACTTCGTTAGAAATTCCTCTTTTTACTATAAATTATTTATTTTTACAATTTTATGCACTTTATTAATTTAATTTAAATATTTTGGTTAGTGTTTGTACATTATGTCTCAAGAAGATTCAGAACTATCAATTCTATTCGGCCAATTAGTCATTCATATTAGAAATTAATGCCAATAAAGTATATACTATATTTTCCTTTCATATTTAGAAGGACAAATAAACAGTCGATTCATATAATTTCTTCTGAGAATGCATAATTACCACTTTCAGAACAAATTGGATAGTCACACTTTTAAAATTATCTGTGTTATTATAAATTATTTCGTCTGATTGCTATATTCTAAAAAGACATTTTTGTTGGGCACAATTACAAAAATTAAATTTTTATTAATAAAAGGTTAAATAAGTATTTGTGTGCTTTTTTTCAAATTTTTAATTATAATTGGGATTTAAAAAGGCACATCAACAGAGCTTTTATACAATTACTTTTATGAATGTATAATTATAAATTTTAATATACGAAGTATAGTTATTTTTTCATTTAGAAATTGTATTATTTTTATATACCAAGTAAATTTCAAAAAAACTTTTTTGTTAGAATCAATTACATAACTTTGGAATATAATCAAAAAAAAGTAATCGGTTAAGCACTCAAATAGTAATCAAATGTAGGTACTTAGACCAGTTTCGGTATGATCCGTTATGTTCGTAAGTTTTGTTTAAAATAATTAATTTCCTGTTTTCAAGATATGAAATGCGATCAATGGAACAAAAGCGAGAAACGGAAGTTTTGAGTTAAATAGCGCCATTTTTTCCCAAGTCACAAAAGTTATCAGTTTCTCTTACGATTATCAATATTTGTTTATAGTCTTTAAATGGTTTTCATTTACGGGGTAATTAATTTCAGCATTTTAAACCTTCAAGTGAAAATTCCATCTTAAAACGGTTTTCACAAAAAAGAAGGGGAAATTCCCCCCTCCCTCTATTCTGTGATTAGAATAAAATATTCCACGGGAGTGTGTTTTCCTAATACTACGACTGACGTTGGAAAATAACAGAAAGATAAAAAAAAAAGTCAGTTGGAAAAAAAGAGAAAGTTTTATTAATTATCTACGTCAAAATCGACCCGAAACAGCTCGTAAAAGAATTTGATTTTTTTAAACCGTTATTTTTTTAATATTTTGTCACAAAACTGAGCGTATGCTAGAAAAAGGAAAGGGAAAAAAACATTAAACTTTGGAGATTGCAAGGAATTTAATAATAATGGGGAAGACTTAAACGGCAAAAACGTAGTTTTTTGTCTTCGTGAAGTACAATTAGAAAAAAATGTTCTGGTCATTTTGTTGGATTTTCTGTTCTTTCGAGCTTAAATTGAAGGAAAACGAAATATTTGACAAAAAAAAATTAAGATAATTTCTTTTTCTTTTTTTTTCACTGGAAGTGCGACGATTAAAACTGGTTTCTAATCTCAACATTTAAAATTTTATTCTATAATTACAAAGATTTAAACTTTGAGCTATAAATTTTTTTTTTGTCTATATTTTCGTGAATGGATTGAAACAAGTTTTTAATTACTACATTGAACAAATAAACTTTTTTTTTGCTTTAAATGCTTTCAATAAAAATGCAAATTATTTTATTTTACACATCGTCTGGGGATACAAAAAATAAATAAACATGGATAACAGTTTTAACGAGTGTGAACAACAAGAAAAAAAATAAGTAAAGACATTAGAGCTTGAATTTATTTTTAAAAAATCTCTGCTCATACTAAAAAAAATTAAACATTTTTTTTCCTCATTTATATATCATACATCTTTCTGTTGCTCAAAGTATCTCCGAGTATATAGCAGAAAAACATTTTTTGACTCTAACGATATTAAAATTTGAAATTTTAAGATGTTTCCTTTTGAAATTTTCTTAATAAAAATATAATTTGGTTTGTTTGAGGAAGATATGGATTATCTTATAAAAATTAAAATACGTGTGTATAGGCGCGTGCCTGGGTGTATGTCATCAGTATGCGTATGCTTTTAGATTTAAAAGAATATAGTTTCAATATATTGGATGTAAGTTTCTTACTTAAATATGAGTGAAAAAATATTGCATCGGTATAAAAGGAAAAGTAATTTTTAAGACATACTATCTAGATTATTATTTCATTTAAACTTTAAATTTTCATTTTACCGAAATGCAATTTTATTAAACGCGATTGTAGCCAAATGTAGTGATGGGGCACTACAAAATCATATTCATAATTGAAATCATCTTTGTCTATATTTTTAATTTTTTTAATTCAATTTATTTTCATCTTAGAAAAATCATCATCCCTGTCCATTAAATAAAAATTCTAAAATATTTTTTACCTTCAAAAATGTCGATTTATTGAGAAACAGAAAAAAATGTTTAAATTGAAAAAGTTAAATATGTACATTCGGAACAACTAATAACAAGATATGACATAAACGAACTTATATGTTATATAAATTATTTAAAAAAAACATATTATATTGATATAAATAATTATTTTTGCAAATATTTGATCAAAAATATGTTTTAAATGTGCTTCAATATTTTTTACCAGTAAATGTATATCAGTATTATCATATTTGACGTTATATACTGAAAGATAAAATAAATTTGGGATACATATACTTTTTAAATATTTTTGTATTCTCTAATAAGTACTCAGATTATTTAAGCCTGCATAAATATGTGTTTAATTTAAATGTTTTACGCTGATGCGTCTTTTACCACGTATCTCACCTGTACTTCCCTATAAAAAATATTTTTTTTTAAAAAAAAATGAGATGTTTCCTGTTACTCTGTTGATGCTTTCTTTCATTATTTAACCTGCAGACATCATAAAGTTCAATTACAACTGAATAACATATCAAAATCATTTGAAGAGTCTTCATAAAAAGGTCAACACATTTAATAATATATTCTTTCAAAATATGTAAAGTCGTTATCTATCGAATCTTTCTCAACTCATTTGAATATTAGCTTAGAATTTAACAATAAAGTATAATCATTTCAGTAGCACTGATTGAGACACTTCTTGATCGCAGCTGATTGGCTGCTTTTATTCTAAAACAAGGAGCCATTTCTAATGTTAGTAAAATGATCAAGTACTAGAAATCATTCTGGATACTTACAAGCATCTATCAGTTATCATCTGTCCCTCTTCTATAGCTTTCAATTCGAATTTGTTTATTTATTGGTAATGTTAATTCAATTTATTTCATTTTATCTTACATTTATCTAATTTGCCTGATTACATTTCATTTGGTAGAGGAAGAGCTAGAATTAAATACAACTAAATTAAAACAATTAAATAATTAAATATTTGAAATATTTATAATAATATATAACAACTTAAGAAAAATATTTGAAACTATAAAAATACTAAATTCAATTAGATAGGTTCAGCTATTCATTTACATGGATATATCTGAAATTATTTCTATTTTTATAATTATGTAGTAACTATTATCTTATTACATAAATTATGATAAGAATCGTCTAAAAAATGTCTACTGAAGAAATACCATTAGGATATATATTTATGTTTCTTTTTTGTGATTAATTTTAAGCATAACAAATTAAATATTTAATTTTTAAACCTCGAGTACACCCTGAAGTACTCATCTTCCAAAGATGAATAAATAATGTAAGCCTTACCACCCTACGAAACATAGGAATATCCTTTTTATAGGGGACGCACAAGAATAATAAAATAGAACACTTATATAAATTGTTTAAAACCATGTACATTACATTTAAAAATTCAATCAAGGATTGAATATAAGGCTTTGAAAGAAGTAAAACATTCTTCAACTATCAAATTCTTTAAGCAATTAATACTCTAATGGAATTCGAATATACCACTGTAAATATCAAGAGAAATAGTGACTTCAACTACAAAAAATAAAGAAAAATTCATTATTTGTTTTTCTACGGGTGAATGGGACGATGTGCGTCCGCATATCCTGAACCATAGAGACTTCAATACTATTTCAAAGATAATTGAATCTTTATAGCTTGTTGTATCATGTATTCTGAGAACTTATAATGTTGAATTTTGGTTGAAAATTTGCTCCTATTGATTGTTAAGAGATAGGTTGAATTTAATCGGAGATTAGTAGTGGAACTTGGTGTGCAACTAGAGGAAGCATTGCTATTGGTTGGAGTAGAAATATCTCTTTCTACTGTGATTGGTTACTCACAGAGCTGCTTATTTAAAACCTAAGTGGAAATAATCTTGTCTAGCATCGGATTACATGATCTATACATGCATTTAGAAAAATTGAGAAGAAAAATTTTAAGACTTATTTATAGTTTAAAAAATAATAATAAAGTTAAAAAAGAACATAATCAGATGAAAATGAGAAAAATTGAAGCAGTTTTTGAGATCCAAACAGAATTTGTCCAGGTCTTTCTTTCAAGATTTTTTATGTTTATGTTTTTAATTTCATTTATAAAATTTAAAAAAAAAAATGTTGATTGAAGTTTTCTTTTTAATGTGCATTCTGTAAGTGTTAAATTCAGAACTCAGAGAATTTCCCTTTTTTGCATATACCATCTTGTTTTGGCTATCAGTTTTACCGTTGACCTTTGTGGATTTTGAAGAATTTGAATATTTGTATAAGCAGCGAAGGCAAAGACTAAACATGAGAATGTGATAAGTGTGCATAAGTGAGGTAAGTAGATACTAGAGCTGAAACAAATAACTTTGTTTTCTAAATACATAATGCAAAATTCCATATAAATAAAGCGTAAAATGTATGAAATAAAAATTCAAAAATTTTCACACAGTGTTATAATGTGTGGTTTACAAGGAGACTTTTGCTAAGGATAATTCCTAAAAATTTAGCTCGCAGAGAGACCACACAATTTCTGTGCAAAAAAAGGGAGATGATAGTTTCCTCTCTTCAGGAAAATACGGCATTGGCCGATATTTTAAAATTTTTATTTTTTAAAGAGACATTGCAATTTTCTAGATTTTTTTAAGTGTTTATTTAAAGAAAAAATATTTTTTTTTAAGTTTTTGGGATCTTATTTTAGTCATTTAATAAACTAACAACAGAAATAATGTTTCAAGTTAGAGAGAAAGTAAAAAAAAATCAAGATCAAGGAATTCGAGTACAGAATCACCATTTTAAAGTATATTAGAGATTAAAAATTATTTTTACTTACTAATGGCAAAATAGTAACAAAAAAGTACATTTGTTTTCATAAAAGCAAAAGAAAAATTCAATCTATTTTCATTGTCTTATTCATTATATATTTAAAAAAGTTACATTTAATTTTGAAAACATCTTACTTGCTTTAATAAGCATGGATTACAGATTGAATACTAAGCATTCAATTCAGTTACTTTTTTAATTTTACTACCTACACGTGTGAAGATAAAAATAGGTTATAAACGATTACTAAAAATAATCTTATAGGTTAATAGAATCCTTGACTGACGCTAATAGCTATGCTAGTTCACAGAATTGATTTATCACCATGTACTGAACGAAACTAAAACTAATATAATATACTTTTTTTCTTCCTATCATCTTAATCAAAATTAAATTAATCTTAAATTATATCATATATGTCACCAAACAGTGATGCACAATTTATTTTCGGAGAAAAATTAATGGAGTATAGTTACAGAAAAAAAAGGTGTATTTATTACAGAATTAACGCTATAAATGTAACATAATCAAAAAAAGCGTTTTGTGAGAAATATTTTTAGTGCCTTCGGAAGTGGAAAATAATAGTTCCCTTTTCGAAGAATCTCATGGATGGAACAATGCCAAGGTAACAGAACAGATATTAAAAGGGCGTTAAAATGGATCGTTTTGGATTATTCGTCAGTTGACTAAAAATAATGGTCACACATAAGTGCACATTTCAGATATCTGGGTTTTATCACTGTTGGCAGACAGTGGAATTGTAATAACATTTTTATTCTCATAACATGTAGTGACACATAATAATACTGTAGTAACATGAAATATATGATTATTTCTTACGATTAATCGAGATTCAAATTAAAGTTTTAAAAGTGTATCATTTAAAAAAGAAAAAACTGTACATAATTTCTAACATTAAATAAGAGATAGGCAAATTTATTGCGATAAATTTTTAGGTTATTTCATAGATTCTAAAACTTAATATATTCATGTTTGGAAACAATTTAAAAATTGTATGTATAATAAGACTTATTTTAATATTTACAAAGATTCTGATAAAAAATTACTCTCTGAATAATTATTCAAAAATAAGTATAACAATTGGTATTTAGTTTTGAAAGTTTATTACTTTAAAATACTTTATATAACTTCTAACATTAAATAAAGAACTAAGCTAATTTGTTGCGATAAATTTTTAAGTTATTTCATAGATTCTAAGAATTAATACCTTCATATATGGATGCAATTTAAAATATATGTATAGTAAATTTTATTTTAAGTATTTGCTAAGATTATGATAAAAAGTTACACTCCGAACAATTATTCAAAAATAAATATACAAATTTTATATGGATTTGAGATATTAGCAAATCCATATATTTTATATGGATTTGAGATATATATATTTTTTTTTAAAAAAAAAAGATAAATTTTACATTGACAAGTGTATACATACTTATATGTTTATGTGGTTCCATTAAGAATACAAAGACAGAGCTTTCATGTATTCAGAATAGTTTTGAATATACATAGATTGTTCAGTGTTTACGGAAAAAGATTTCTGCAGCACGTAGTGGATGGGCGGTCTTTATTGGTATAATGGATAGCAGAGGATATGAAAAACGTTAAGAGCCTTATCTGAGAGCCATTGGAGTCCTCAGATATCGCTTCAAGCGAAAGTTTGTTTAGTTAACTTCAATAGTGAAAATGCCTCAAATCATCGAGTATGTTTGTGCTTTCAAATTTTGCGTTAAACTGAACAAGTCACCAATGGAAACTTTCGATATAATCTGTAAGACTTTTCAGGACAAATTATATTCAAAATGGGTGCTTTTGAGTGGCACAAAAAAATCGAAGATGTCGAGGATGTTAGAAAAGCTCTTGTCTTATTTTTAATTCTATTCAAAATATCGGTTTACAATCGTACTTAATTACTTAATAAAAATTTTCTCTTACTTATTGAAGTGAAAAGAGATTTGATGCCTTAAAAGGGAGGATAGTTTTTTATTTGCAGCTCATTTTAAAGATATGAGAAATAAAAACAATACCAGGAATTTTTCTCGTCTGAAGTATTGTTGGAGTTTGCAAAAAGGCCAAACTTCAATTTTCGATTAGGATTGTTATCTATTGTTAATATAAAAAATATAAGATATTAAAGTTCACAAATTTCAACAGTACTCAAACTGGCATTGATACTTTTAAAATAGAATGCAAAAGACGTTTAATTATTTATTAGTGTACACAAAATTTAAAAAAAATAGTTAAAATAGCATCAGAGAAAGTGGGTTTTAAAATTAAAACAATGATGAAATTTAAACGAAAATTTTGCAATATACCATAACTTTTCAGGTAAATATGAATCAAGCTAACCTATTGCTTTTTATCCCTTACAGGGCCATAAGGTTACTAAGCGTAAATATCACTATTTATCCCAAAATTTTTAGACGTAAAATAAATAATAATCATAAAAATACATAACGATGTGTGTGTTTTTTTGCGGGGGGTTATTATCAGTTTTTCCCTTTGTTTTATTTTTCGTTACCAAGCATTTGTTTTCTATTGTTCAAATATGCTTTATTATTGCACAAAATAATAATTACTTAATAAAGCAAAACATACGAAAAAACACAGTAATTATATTATCACAAGAATCTGAAATAATAACAAAGTACAGCCCACGAATTGTCAATCGATTTGACAGTTCTTTTTTTTTTTTTTTTTTTTTGCTAAACGTTCTCGGAATAACAAATTAGAAATAAAATAAAACGCATTTGCTCTAGGCGTACATTTTCTTGTGATATTGTATCAAAAAGTGCAGATAATGTTATGATTAAATACGACAATCAGCAATTTTAAAATGGAGAAAAAAATTTCATTACCGTAAAAGGGTTAAATTTGATTTTTTAATAAATTTAATTTAAAAACTTCTCTCATCGTCGAACCTATTTACGCTGATCATCGTTAGGAAGCCATCACGACGATCTTCCTCCCTCAACGTCGCACACGTGTTGAGTATGTAGATCGTTGATTTGCCGCAGAGGCCAGTTTGGGTACATTCGACCATGTTTTCGTTTATTTTTTCGTACATAAAGTGCTCGGGCAATTGAAAATGGCCGTGAAAACATGCTCTATTTCCTTTTCTGCGAGCAAAATGCAAAAAAAGATGCCGAAATTCATGGGTAGAGTATTGAGGTATATAGAGAAAATACAATGACAGATGGAACACTACAACCAAAAAGTTAAAGTATTCAAAGGTGTTCGAACTGAAATTCTTATTATTATTTATGACTTAATGACATTATTTATGACTTAGCGCAAAATATTGATGTGAATGTTCGAGAAAATACGCATCTTAATAAAATGATTTTTCACAAATTACAAGGAATGCATTTATGTTAGTGGTTGTCCCAGCAGGTCTCAGATTTCAATGTACAATATGATAAATGTCTGAATATTTGTGATAATTATGTGGAAAAGTAGATTAAAGTTCAAGGTATGTTGTAATATTGTTGTATGAATATTGTTAATATATATATATATATATATATTAACATAATTCTTCCCTGCCTTCAAGATATAATTTAGAGAAAGAACACGTACGTACGGTAGACTGTTAATACGAAATGTGTCTTTGCTTCTCTACCATCTATAATGGCCGAACAGATATAAGTCCCTCTATCTTCATATTTCACATCTTCAAACACAAGCTCCAACCCATACGGGTTATCCGGCGCAGCTTCCACATGAACCCTATGGGAAAAATTGTATAGAATTAGTAAAATTTAAGATACACATATTCTAATGTTTTGAAATCTATTACCGTAGAAAAAGATGAATCCAGAGAATTCAAAACAATATACAAGTCTATTTCAATCACATATATATTTCATTGATATCTTTTCAACGGACTGCCAATGGAATTCAAGTCGAAGGTGATATTTATGTAACTACGAATATTACGATGAGTTTTATATATAAATATCACGGTTGTGTTTTAGTTATTTTACTATCGATAGAGATATATTTTTATATTAGTGGCATATGTAAATTTTTTCAAATAAGTGTGAAGTTGTAATGCGAAAAAAAGTCTTCAAATGCAAAATGAAATAAAATCAGAAATATACTACAATAATAGAATACAATTTAAACCAATTGAAATAAATTTTCTCATAATATTTTCATCTATGCACAATAAGTGCTACTAAATAATACACTTGATGTATCAGCATGTTTTCTAATATGACACTTATTAAGTTGTTCACAGTAGAAATTGGATAGTTTCAGGAGTTTGTGGACCTTGATCGCTTGACACGCAATGCTTCTCGTATATTTACCAGCAGTTTTCTTATCATTACAGAGTTTCTCACTTTCTTACTCTGTCAGATATTTAAATTGTCTACACAAGTTCATAATGCACGTATGCATATTAAAAAACATGTTTTAACTCTTAAATTTTAAACGGGAATGATTTAATTTTATTATTGCTGAAAAAATTAAAAGGGCTATTCCTTTTCAAGGTCCGATTGATCGCGAAATGAAGCGTGTTTTTCCGTAAAGGTCTGATGATGCTTTTTTTCACAGATGTGTTACACAGTGTCCCTAGAATGCCATCGATCGCATAAGGTCACAGTTGTCAGTTCAGAGCACGCATTGAGCATATAAATATTCCTTGAGCAACAGAACCTGCCACCAGATGTGAAGCTCAGGCTGTCATTCTATTTCTGTATATGCTGAAATGTGCATTGCTGGGAAATTCGTCAACTAATGAGTAATGCGTTCGGAAAAACTTTTAAGATTGTCAATGTGCCACAACACACAGCAGCTGGAACAAAGACGCTTGTACAGCGTTTTCAGTGGTACGTGCTTGACAGTCCAGATTTCCCTCCAACACTTTGCTCACATGAAACGCTGGTTAGGTAGGCATACGTTTGGATCAGACAACGATTTGATTACCAGTTTTAAGAATTAGCTGAAGGCAGAGACAGCTGCTTTCAATGACGAAGGTATTGAAAATTTTGTGCTACGCCGCGATAAATATCTATCTAACAGTTTGTGTTTTAATTGTGGTTCATATTTCACGATCGATCGGACTTTGAATAAAATAGCCCTCGTATATTGATGCTCAAAAAACAGACAAAATTGGTTATCCATCACGGCCGTGGTTCCGAATGTACAGATTTCTAAAGCGTCGACTATATTTCCTATTTTCGGATTTCAAGTCTGGTATACCTTGTGTATAGACTAAATAAATGTTTTATGGGTTTTTAAAATATGACAATTCTTATTAGTAGTTTCTTGTTAATAGTTTCCCTGATATTTTGATGTAATGAATTCTTCTATGGATACTTACGACATATATTGAATACGATAAACTGTACTTTACATGGCATAATTTGAACTAATTTTGAAAGTAGTACTTTTTCAGATCATATCCCAAAAATATCTATTTCTAGATAGTTTATTTACTAACTTTTTTCTGATACCAGACTGAAATTCATAAAATATCTTCAGGAATACAAAACATCCTTCCAATCCTTTAAATACCATCAAGAAACAATCACAAATATTTGCTTTAAAAATTAGATTTCCAAACTAATTACATACACTTTAAAATTAAAATTGAACACATTGACTAAGAGTTTGAAAATAGCCCGCTCAAGAAGAAGTAGAAGAGGTATATTTGGAATTATCTTTAAGAATAAATAACTTTTGAATGGCAGTGGAAGTTGATCCTAGAGCAGTGATGACAAATCTGTTTGACATGTGGATTAATTTTTGTTCATTCGTCTTATTAAAAGTAGCCAGTTTATCACTAATTTAGTGGTCTCATTTTGGACAGACTCAGAAATTTTGTTCTTACTTATCTGCACCATTATTACCAAACTATCCTCTGAAATAATTTCAGCTTTATAAGGAAACCATAGTCTTAAGGATTTGCACATACGTTGTACTTGGAATCTGATTTCTCGGTCTTTTTCACTGTTTTAAGGGTATCTGTTCTGATTTTATTATAAACATAGTTATCTAAAGTATATAAGTATATGTAACATTGTGGATGAAGTGTTATGAAAAAAAAAAAAACTGTAAATAAAGTGCATTTTTTAACTTCAACTGTAAATTCAACTTTCCTTTTACGTGATTAGGTAGGAAGAAAAAGTGACTTACGGAAAAAAACGTAATTGTTTATTTGAAGTAAAAATTATTCTAAACGTTTAAATCTGCTAGAAATATAAATTTTAATAATATTTCCCTACTTGTAAATATAAATTGTATAAAAATATGTGATAAAAAATGGAATATTTTGGATCGAATTTGTGAAAAAAATAAACCAGTTGACGAGTTAACAGAGTATTTCACATTACAATATCACAACACACAAAGCATAAGAAAATATCTACTATCACATATACATATCATAATAATATTGCTTCAACATAAAGCAATGATTATTTTCTGTAGAAAATAATACCAAAATTCTAGTTATGAAGTAAAGCTATTAAGCAGAGGGATGTTTAATTTCGTGTATATGTTTTGAATAAAATTACCTCAAAACAGCATTGTTTAATATTTATATCTAAAACTTGTTAAAAAATATCAAAACTCCAAATTTGAAACTAGCTCAGTGAAATTAGAAATCTAATTTCAGTTGAGACTTCTTATCATTTTGGATTCAGTTAAAGTAAAAGCCATTTAATTCAAAATTAAAGAAAATAATTCAAGAAAGTCATTTAAAGTATCGTCTTCTTTAGATTAAAATAGCAATATGGAGTTAATTATATATTTAAAAAATAATTTATTGAAATTCTTAACAATGCTCGAAAATTCCTTTCAATTACACGTGATGCAAAAAAAAGTAAATGAAGCAAATAAAGTACTTATACTTTTAAATCATCTTCTAAAATTGACCCTGGTAAACAAAACGTTATAATCAAATTGAATATCTTTATTTTTATAAATGAATTTAATCATAAATAAGTTGTTTTAAAAAACTTCAAGGATTTTTATTACGCAAATATTTCTTTAGAAAAGACTTGCAAAATTAATTTTCAGGATGGTATATGTCGTAGAATTTGAAGTACATTCTCAAAAGGCTTAAGAATTTATCTTATAAAGAAAAAAAAATCCCTTGAAAGCCTTAAATGTTTGTCTGGCAGGCTTGTAAATAGTCTCAAGAGGTAAAAAGTAAATTAGATGTCCGTCTGCAAAGAATGTAAATGGAGGCTTATGTTTGGTGTAGTAGGGATCAAAATAAAATAAATTATATAAGTTTATGCTTGTAATAATAAACTCACTTTCTTATAAATATATTTCAAGTATGAAGTTCATTATATTTATATATTTTGCTAACCTAACGAGCATTTAATTTTATTTCTATTTCATAAAAATTCAAACATTTCTATTACACGCTGTTTGACCATTTTTTCTATCCCTTTAGATAAATTATTCTAAAGTATACTGCGGTATTGGTTTTTTAGTAATCGTTTGACACTTTATATGCAAATTGAATTATTCTAAAATATTCAATTAGTTTGGTTTATTAGTAATCGTTTGACATTTGAATATTCTATAAAAACTGTATAAGCTTTTAACTGAATTTTCAGTGAAATGTCTTTTTATTTCAAACTACATATTCATCTTAAAATAAAATGGTTTGTTGAAATAAATTTCTAAATTTCTCTGACATGTACTTATTAACGAAAAATTAATATGAAAATCAATTTCATTTTATTCAGGTTTCTTTTTTCAGTCAGGTTTTAAGTAAAACTCTTTGTCTAAAATAATTAATATACGTTGAAATTGATTTTTCCCGGTATTAAAATTCTGTACAAATAAGTAAGAACATATTGTTTGAGATTTTATTAAATTTAATTCTTAAACCTGCGCTTTGTCATTTTCATCGGAAACTCATTTTCCATTATTTGCACATTTTAAGATTAAAACTTATCCGAAATAAAATGATCGACAAACAGCTCGTATTGTGTAAATTACGAAAAGTGATATTTTAAAAGGAAATCGCAATAACACCCTATATAAAATAAACAAAAGAAAATGTCTTCAGATTTTTATATCATTCAGAAATACGAAAAATACCAAATTATTTAATTTAAATTACTCATCTTATTCGTAGAAAATATACCTATATATCTTCTCATACGACTTATAGGTATGAAATTAAGGTAGTTTCAAGTAAGATTTTGAGTAAAAAAATTAGATTTGAATATTCATTTAAGGAATAATCCCAAGTACTTCAATCATTCCTAGTATATAATATCAACTTCTAAATTATTTAATTAATAAAATAAACTTTAAAAACCTATATCATTTACAGAAATTCCCCGGATACTCCATTGCCATCAGAACATATTTATAGATGACCAACCATTTATTAAACATTTTTAAACTTGACATTGTCCCTCACTCTTCTTTATCCCTGCATGAATTTTTCTACTACCCTATGATATCTCATCCGGATAATGTCAATCAGGCCTCTGAGATTACCTAAAGTATGCTGTATGCACTCAGACATGGACATAACAACTGTAAATTTCAATTTTATTTAGCAAAATAATTTTTATATTTAAAGATATTTTATCTTTATGAATGAAGCTTTTCTTTTCCTTCAAATGTTGTTGATTTATGAATACATAAATGTATTAAATTAATCCTATATCTATATCTTATAGAAATAATTAATGCAGTACAAAAAAATAATGAATTAGGTTTTTGAGTATTATAAGATACTATTGAATATTTTTCTGTGAAAATAAGCACAGCTTTGTTTATTCTTTTCGCGCCTGAAAACTGATATCAATATATATATATATATATATATATATATATATATATATATATATATA